>PVKU01003232.1:0-187417 GCA_004027475.1 Anoura caudifer
TTTATGATAAAAACACTCAGCAAAGTGGGAATAGAGGGAGCATTCCTCAACATAATAAAGGCCATATATGAGAGACCTACAGCCAACATCATACTCAATGGGCAAAAACTAAAATCTTTTCCACTAAGATCAGGAACAAGACAAGGTTGTCCACTTTCACCACTTCTATTCAATATAGTATTGGAAGTATTGGCCACAGTGATCAGACAAGAAAAGGAAATAAAAGGCATCAAAATTGGAAAGGAGGAAACAAAACTATCATTGTTTGCAGAGGACATGATAGTGTACACAGAAAATTCTATAGACTCGATCAAAAAGCTGCTCGACCTAATAAATGAATTTGGCCAAATAGCCAGATACAAAGTCAGTATCCAGAAATCAAAGGCATTTTTGTATACCAACAATGAAACAGCAGAAGCAGAAATCAGGAAATAAATCCCATTCAATATAGCAAAAAGAAAAATAAAATACCTAGGAATAAACCTAACCAAGGAGGTAAAAGACTTATATGCAGAAAACTATACAACACTGAAGAAAGAAATCAAGGAAGACACAAACAAATGGAAACATATACCATGTTCATGGATCAGAAGAATTAACATCATCAAAATGTCCATACTACCCAAAGCAATTTATAGATTCAATGCAATACCTATTAAAGTACCAATAGCATATTTCACAGACATAGAACAAACACTTCAAAAATTTATATGGAACCATAAATGACCCAGAATAGCTGCTGCAATTTTGAGAAAGAAGATCAAAGTAGGAGGGATCACAATACCTGATACCAAACTGTATTACAAGGCCACTGTAATCAAAACAGCCTGGTACTGGCATAAAAACAGGCACATGGACCAGTGGAACAGAACAGAGAGCCCAGAAATAAACCCAAGTCTCTACAGTCAATTAATATTTGACAAAGGAGGCAGCAACATAAAATGGAGTAAAAGTAGCCTCTTCAACAAGTGGTATTGGGAGAACTGGACAGCTACATGCAAAAAAATGAAAATTGAACACCAACTTACACCATACACAAAAATAAATTCAAGGTGGATAAAAGATTTAAATATAAGCCGTGACACCATTAAAGTCCTAGAGGAGAACATAGGCAGGAAAATCTCAGATATTTCACACAGCAACATTTTTACTGTTATGTCTTCTACTTTACTGAGAAGCTTCTGCACGGCTAAAGAAAATAGTATTAAAATAAAAAGAGAACCAACTGTATGGGAAAACATATTTGCCAATGATAACTCAGACAAGGGTTTAACCTCCAAAATATATAAAGAACTTACACAACTCCAGTCTAAGAAGACAAGCAACCCAATTAAAAAATGGGCAAAGGACTTGAACAGACACTTCTCCAAGGAGGACATACAGAGGATCCAAAGACACATGAAAAGATGCTCAGTATCACTAGCTATCAGAGAGATGCAAATTAAAACCACAATGAGATACCACTTCACACCAGTCAGAATGGCCAAAATAAACAAAGCAACAAACAACAAGTGTTGGAGAGGTTGTGGAGAAAAGGGGACCCTAGTGCACTGTTGGTGGGATTGCAGACTGGTGCAGCCACTATGGAAAACAGTATGAAATTTTCTAAGAAAACTAAAAATGGATCTGCCTTTTGACCCAGCAATTCCACTGCTAGGATTATATCCTAAGAACCCTGAAACACCAATCCAAAAGAACCTATGCACCCCAATGTTCATAGCAGCACAATTTACAGTAGCCAAGTGTTGGAAGCAACCTAGGTGCCCATCAGTCAATGAATGGATCAAAAAACTATGGTACATTTACACAATGGAATCCTATGCAGCAGAAAGAAAGAAGGAGCTCCTACCCTTCACAACAGCATGGATGGAACTGGAAAGCATTATGCTAAGCAAAATAAGTCAGGCGGTGAAAGACAAATACTGTATGATCTCACCTTTAACAGGAACCTAAACAATAAAACAAACAAAACAAGCAAAATATAACCAAAGACACTGAAATTAAGAACAGGCTGAAAGTCACCAGAGGGGAGAGGGGAGAGAATTTCAGGGGAAAAGGGGAAGGGTTTACAGGAACAAATATAAAGGATACATGGATAAAAACTAGGGGGGGTGGAAATGGGAGGGAGGTTGGGAGGGCTGGAGTGGTGGGCTGGGATGGGAGTAAAAGACAGAAAACTGTAAAAGAACAACAATTAAAAGAATGATGTCCCTATGAATTAACCATTGACTCCAGATTAGGTGAATTCACTGTTCTGGGAGGATCCAAGGTAATTAATAGTCATAAGGGAGAATTAAAGAAGTAAGGGACTTGCAAGTAAAGGTGGGAATGTGGATCCCTATGTTACTTTCACTTTTTCCAAAAATCCCAGGAAAAAAAAGATGGTAAAGAGATATATTTTTTTAAAGCATTGACTAATTCAAACAAGTAGAAAAGAAAGAGGAGGTCATAGTGCTGGAACCTGAGGAGCAGATATTAAGAGTGGTGGTTACTTCACGGACTCAAAACAGCAGGAGGAACAGCAGAAACCTGACTTTTACCACAGGTACCTGAAAGTCCCCAGAACTGGCAACCTCACTTTGGGAGGGAAGGTAAAGGCACAGATGCAACAGGGAGACCAGTGGGAGGTCCATGTAAGCAGCAGTTGGATCCCCTTCTCCTCTACATAGACAGGAAACTGCCCCCCCCCTTGGTCACTGGGGTAGAAGAACAAGAGGTAAAACCCAAGGGGTCTGGGCTTGGGGATACAGGGCACAGCTGAGAACAGGGTGCTAATGAAAAGAGGGGCATTAACAGAGTACATGCTGAGACTTTTTAATGTAGAAAAAATTTACCAGAAAGTGGTATAAAAATGGAAGGTGATGGAAAAAAAGAGAAAATAAATATAGAGAAGCAGTACCAGAGTTCCAATATCCAAATGAATGGGGCTTCTAGAAAAAAAAAAAAAAAACTGAGCAAATGAAAGAAATCATCAGTGGAATAATTCAAGAGAATTGTCCAGATCTGAAGAACAAGAGTTTCAAGGATTCAAAGGGCCTACCAAGACTCCAACACAATGAATGAAAACAGACTCGTACAAAGGAACATCACAGGAATTTCAGAACTGTGAGAACAAAGTGAAGATTTTCCAAGACTCCAGAGAAAAATGACAGTTCACACACAAAGATCAGGAATCATAATGGCTTCATAAGTCTCAAGAGCAACATAAAAGTAAGAATTCAATGATACAGTGTCTTCAAAATAAAGGTAAATTATTTCTAACCTAGAATTCTATACCTAGCCAAGCTAACAATTAAATGTGAAGGTAGAATAGTGACCCTTTTTAGACCTGCAAGGCGTGAGAAATGTACTTTCCCCCCTTTTTTGAAAGCTACCAGGAGATGGGCTGCACCAAAACCAGGGCATAAATTTTAAGACAGAGACAAACAGCTAGAAAGAGAGACCAAGATCATAGGATTCAGGAACCAGGGAATCCAACACAGGCAAAGATAAAGGGAAAGCCTAGCAGATCCCAGGATGACAGTTATGCTCAACGAACTGTGGATAAACAGTCCTAATTGGAACAGTGCAGAGAGTTTTAGAAGATATCTTCAAGATGAAGTTTATAGAACACTCAGCACATGGGATGTATCTGAATGCATGGAGAAATTTTAACACAGACTTTGGGGTTAAACCACTGGTAAGTAGATAAAAAACTAAGTAATCAATCAAAAAGATAATGATCATCTCCAGAAAAAAGAAAAGATTTGCCCAAAGGGTAAAATAATAATAACATTTTTAATAGTTCATTGTGAATAATGTTTACATAGTCATAATAATGTGACCACTAAGTATTATCCAAATTTTGATACAACTATCAGGTTGGCTGAAAAGTCCGTTTATTTTTTTCCATAAAAGACACATTTTTCATTTGCACCAATAACTTTATTAATTTGGATATTTTGAGTATGTCAGCTATGCCCTGTTATTGGCTTCTAGTGGGTAGAGGCCAGGGGTGCTGCCAAACACCTTCCAATGCATAAGACAGCCCCACAGCAAAGAATTATATGGCCAAAATGTCAATAGTACCAAGAAACTTCGCAAACCACTTTTCACATGTTCAATCAGTCACAGCACCTCCTCCGTACACTGTACAAATCTTTTTTTTTTTGTTTCAGTTGTGTTTTTACTTTACTTCAAGTAATAAAGTGTAATATGCCAAAAATGTTACATATTTTCTTCCTTCTTCAATATTATAATGGCTGCATAAAAATTCACCAATTTTGAGTAGTTTTTTTTAAATGCATGCTGATTATGACAGCTGTCACATACAATCTAAAAAATTGTTTCAAATGAAGTTAAAGGCAACTATACACTACTAGTTGTTTTTCTATACAGAAAAACTAAATGAACTTTTTGACCATCCCAATAGCCAAAGAAGAGAGAAGAACTGGGACATGAGAGTGTGTGTAAGTGTGAATGTGTGTGTGTGTTGGGGATGAGAAGTTGGGTAACAGACAGCTAAGTTCTCATCTTCTGCAATAAGAAGTCAATACGCAATGCCTAAAACTCAAAAACTAAGAAGTTCCACTGATATTTAGGTATCTGGTGTTGATACTAAGTAATAAAATGAAAGAGCTGAAAGTACTTGGCTTAGGGGAGAAGGAAACTGAAGTTTGTGTATGGTGAAGGGGGAAAGGTGGGCTGTGTAGGAACTTAAAGTTTGGGGGACAAACCCTGCAGAACATTTGGCTTTCAGCCACGGGCATGTATCATTTTGATAACCACCAATAGGAAAGGAAGGATGAAAGAGGGAGAGAGTGAAGGAATGAGGAAGGGAAAAAGGGAGAAGAGGAAAAAATTAGAGACATAGTAGAGATAAAAATGAGAGGTAGCCTAATTGATCAAATGTGGTTTTTACAGAAAATAAAAAACTAAAGTCTAAAACTTTTTTAAAAATCTGTAAGACTTAAATGAATATAAAGTAGGTTTATGTGTCTCCTTGCTCTCAACTGTATATTCAACTGCCAAATGGCAGCATGGAAAAAGAAAGTACTCATTCTCTCTCCCCAAATCTCCTCCCTTCCATCCTTTGTCAGCAATGAGACATTCATACACCGCTGTTTTGTTCCCCATCCCTAACATTCTAAGCAGGCTCTCCATTCTCTGTTATGTCAGGCCACCATCAGCTTTCCAAACTGATCTGCCTGCATCCTGTCCATTCTCTATCATAGAGGCAGAGTGATCTTTCTAAACTTCAAAGCTAATCAGACCACTTTCTTGCTTAAAACTCAATGGTGTGCACTGCTTTGTAATAGGCTTTGAACTCCTTCTCCTGGCAATAAGACCTCATGATCTGACCTCTAACTACCTCATGAGTTTCATTTCCTAACATTCCCAGGAATGATTTTCCCATCCCCTCCACCTCCAAGTTCCAGCCAGCCACACTCAGGTCCTTTGCTGGTCTTGAAGCCCATGCTGCTCTCACCTCTGAGCCTCTGCTTGCTGTGCCCTTTATTCTAAAAATTCTTAAACTAAAATGATATGCAAAGTTATGTGTGAGTGTATGTGTCTATGTATGTATACAAGAAAGCATATGCATAAAAACTTGCAAGTGATTTTGACAGTATTTATAAGTCCCCTGAACACCAATTTTAGACCCCACTTTAAGAGCCCTTTCCTTAAGGTATAAGCAAGTTTATAGCTGGTATCAAAAAGTTCCCATATTATTCAGTTTTTGCACACAAAGCATATACAAGTTATCCATATAATAGTCAATATTAATTATCAATATCAACTATCTTCTATGTCACTGGACTGTTCACCATTCTTCCCAAAGAAAGTTAGTTAAATCATTAACTAAGGTTGCTGTCCCTGAGAAGGGGTCATCCCTTCACTGTTTGGAGAACAGCCAGACCCTAGAATGTGAATACTTTTGCCTTATAAGAATGTCTGAGCATGTTGTTACCAAAAAAAAAAAAAAAAAAATTGGATGATATTAGATGAACAGCTGTGCAGAAAGGGGAATGTAAAAATAAAAACTGCATGTTGGAGCATCAAAATAGTAACCATGTACAGTACGTGACTGTTTTTAATCAGATGAAGATTGAAGCTATTACATTTCAAATCAAATGTTATAAATTAGTTCAAGAATGCAGCTGAGCTCTCATTTAATTAGAAATGTCCATGTTTAAATCATGAGGTACAGTAGCTGCCAATGAAGCAAAAGGGCAAGGGAAGGGAGAAATACTGTGTCCAGACCCTGTGATCGTCAACTGTCTCCTCCGCAGGATGAACATCTGGGGTGGACTAGTCCTGATGTAATGAAGAACTTCATGTACTAGCTAATTTGAGATTTAATGTAATTGAACATAATTGTTTTGAAGACAATTAAAATCATTATTCTGGTCTGGACAATTCTGAACTCTTCATTTTTGTGTGAGACATATTTTTCCCCCATGTTGAATTTTAACTCTTTCTTGGATAAAAAGTGAAGCAAATGTTGGGCCAAGATTCTGCTGGGAAGCAATCCTTGGATTGTCAGGTCATATTAAAATGCAGCACAACAGTGAGGTTCTCCTTTGGAAACAAGTCTCATTTCCTATTCCTAGCACTTGATGTAGCTCAGCCAGAGTCCAAATCTCCATCCCAAATGTTAGACAATTCGCTATTAAATAAAAATGAGGCAACATCATAGAGGGATTTCTGAGGTCATACAGAGAAGAATGCAATTATCCTAAGGCGGACTTTTCCCCAAAGGTTATGAGCTTCTGCATGTCGTAATTAACCATGGTGCAGCGAGACAGTCCAGGCAAAAGGTCTTTCTTTTCTCCCAATTTGCCTAATTCAAAAACACCTCAAGTGACATAGCTCAAATTTTCCAAATTAAACTTACCCCTGGGCTGAAATCAAGCATGTGACAGTTCAGTTCTAAAGAAAATCTTAAAGAGAGTCGTGCATAGGGAAAAAAGGGGGGGAAAGTCAGAGGAAAAAGGGTTGGAAGTTAACATTTAAGTGGTTTTTCAACCTCATCATTACCCCTGCTCAAGAAAATAAGACACAGATGGGCAAAACACACCATCGTTCTGCCCTGAAAAGTTGAAGGAACTCATTAGAAACAACTGTTGTTTCCTCCTGACCCATCCTGCATTTATAAAGGACAAAATGATTGGTTTGCTGCATCCCAGAGCAGTTAGGACCCCACGGTGTCAGGAGGTGGAAGGTGGAAGGATGAGTCCCAAAGACACAATGTGCCACTGTGACCCATGAAAGCTTCTCCTTGATACAAGTCTTCAAGGTCGACTTTTCCCAGGGAGTTGAGGAGTGATGGCATTGTCACGAGCTGTTCTGGTCTGTAAAAATGGTTTCTATCGAGAGAGAACACACCACCCCCAACTTTCCCTTACTTCTGGCCACAGCTCCACACTCTTCCCCTTCAACATCAGCGAGAGGATAAATGGGAATCAGGTCTACTGCTCCCAAACAAGGGTGGATTCCCTCCTGAACCTCCGTATCAGTATAGACTGGAAGGGCTCCAAGCAGGCAGCCAGAATGGAATTGCCTCAAAAACGTAACACTGTAAAAAGCAATCATTAAACTTTCAAACACAGCTCAAGAAGCAGCTATATTTTATTGTCCCACTGGTTGTTTTTCTTTTGTAATCTGTATAGATTTTTTTTTCAGCCATAATAAAGAACAATAAAAGATCTAACATTTCCCCTGTCCCACCTCCCAAATGTCTGGCCCCACCTCCCTACTGTCCTAAAGTTTCACATTTCTTTCAGCTCTTTATTCCCCAAAGTGGAGGAATTATGCAAGATTTATTAGTCTTAAACACCTTTGTATTTTTTTTACAATTGGTTACTCTAAACCTTTTCAATTTTATCAAATTAACTAGATAAAATTCCTTGTTATTTTCAGAATGTTATGAATTTGTATTAAAATATATACACAACCATAAAGTTTTAAAAGCATGAGTATTTCAGTTTTGCTATTGTCCAGTAGATTTTTTGTTAAATTGTTTTATCTAAATACATATTATAGACACCTCAGAGTTTTATGTTATTACTCAGATTTTATTAGCAGTACAGTATGACCATTTTAACAAGAAAGATAAACAGCAAAGAAGCAAATTTTACATCTCATGATTAATATTCAAGACACTTTGCCTTCTGTTTGTTGGGAGTTAGCAGCAGCTTTGTTCTTCAAACAAACATACCTTTCGAAAAAAAGGACAATCCGCTGAGTTAAAATAAAGTTTATTTTAAAGTATTTTAAACCATTTAATAAGAAATATTAATACAAGTTTTGTTTAAACAAGTATGATCCTTCAAATTCAAGCTGTCCCACTAAACCTTACAACACGAGAAAGAAGCACATTTCATTTCAACCCATGAAGCAACGCTAGACTTTGGGGTCCTAACACAAAACACAACTGCTTAGCAGGTTTCATACTGTACCGACTTACTGCTGAAATCAAGGCTGGCTTCAAGACTACTACTCCACAGGTGAAAACCTGAAGATGTTTTTCTTAACCACAAAGGTATCTGATCATTCTGGGAAAGAATGTCATTAACTCTAAATGGACCCCAAGGTTCATTTTAATGAAGAGGAAATGTGAAATGTTTGAGATGTGTATGTTCAGAAAAATGATAAATATAGTTTTGAGGTAGACTCTCCATATAATGGAATATTCAGATTTGAAGAGTAAATCAATGATCAAAGAGCATTCAGGTCTATCTGAAACCTCCCCTTCTTCATAGACATATATGTAGAGAAAGAAACTGAAATCTCACCTAATTCATCAACAGAAGCTGCTATTGTAATGACTGATCTGTTCTAGTCTTGATCAGAAAATATATTGAGCACTGATACTTCAGGATGTTTCCGCCCTGTAAAAAAAATATATATGTTTTTATTATATCTGTATAAATCATATATTATATATGATATATCTCATATATTAGAATATACAACATATATTTTATATACCATTGAATTATATATAAATATATCACATATTAATATATTTTATATATTGTATACATTACATATTAAATTCAATATAAAAATTCTGCAGCATGACCTCTGAAGTGGCATTGACTAATCATAAAATTCATGGGCAGCAATGTCCGCTTCTTGCAGTGTCTTTCTGTATAACTAGATGGTTCATCTCAGACAGTAGCCTTTGGCATCTCTTAACTCAGTCTAAGATGGTATGTTCTTCTTTCAACTGCCACATCATATCACTCTAAATTCTCTTCCTTATCAATCTCATCTACTAGGCGTTATCAAGTTTTCCTTCCCACACCCAGAAATCAAACTGTCTGCATGAAAATCTGACATCTGGAAAAGCTAGGATAGGCCAATTAGTGCCTGAAGCAGAGATTTCTGGAATGCATGCACCTGTCTATTAGAAACTGTTCTGACGCCACCATCTCCTTTTCAGGGGCCACCAACAGCCTTCAGATGTTAATGACTTCCAGCTTTCAGTGGCTTGTGACTCACTTGAATGTGTAACCTCAAGGAGAAAGCTGCCATGCCCTATGTGGCAGCCACATATAACCCCAAAGTTATTTTTGAAGTTTACAAGCCTGGTTCAGCCCCTTTAAAAGTCCCCCCTTAAGCCTGCAAAAGTTAATTCAAAGTGAAGGACAAAAGTTTTCAGGCGGTAATTAAACCTTTCTCTGTGCCATTATACCTTTGTCGCCCTGTCCCCTGGCAGCTTAACAATTAATCTTTTCAGAAGAGAGGAAAACTAAGTTACACACAGGAACTGCAGAGCTCATGGCAGCCCTCTGTTATTAACTTTAATAATATGAAAGGATAAACTATGTCACTTGCTCATAGCCAAATGAGCATCTATACAGACCTGCCCTGGTGTAGGTCTAGAATTTACAACTCGGGTTTCTTTACCTAAGACTTTTTAGGCCATTTAAATGTTTTTGCATTACTTAATTAGAAAAATTATAGGTGATGCGGTTTTATTCCACTTACTCAGAAATAAATGCCTTTAAAGTATTTGTAAAACAATAGGTCATTTTCTCAACTAGTGCTACCTTCCCTGCATTTTCATAGCTATAAAAAATAAAGCAAGAACGAGATCATACAATCTCCTCTTAAATGTATTTTTCAACATACTCTAGCTCCTAGAAGAAAAAAGATGATTTTATTTTTTTCATCCTAAATTTCTTCTGAAAAGCTTTTATTCTCAGTTTCATATGACCCAATTGAATCAAATGCTGAAAGAATGAAACACTTTCTCCTGCAATTTCTAAAGCATGCACGTAGAAAAAAATTACTGCTGGCAGGAGGAGCTGTCAGTCTGAATCTCAGCAGAAGTAAATTGTTTGGTATTTGTAATGGAGTATAATAGCTATAATTCCATTTGAGCTGCTGCCACTAATAAGCTGATAAAAACTGTGAGTTGAGACCCAGGCATCCATCAGTGTGTGGCTTCCCCAAATGCCTCTGCACATTCATTTAATCACAGAGACAGGTAACTCAATCCCATTACATGTACTGTGTCTGACAATGAGGGGCCCAAATGGGCTCTTCCCACAAAGAGAATGCAAAAGCACAGCTGTATACTGACTCCAGAGGGTTTTTCTTATCAGCATTATCAGGAATTTCATAGATATTTCTAGCTCCTGCAAAGTTGCAAGACAGTAATTTAAATGTGCTCAATCGTTAGCTAAAGGAAATACTTCTTTCTCATGAAAAGCAATAACTAAATCAAAAATGACAATGAGAAATTAAAATCTACTATCCAAAGTGCTTTGGGACTATGGTCCCAATGCTCACCTATTGCCAAAAAAAACTTCATTTAATATCAAGGCTTTCTATTTAAACAATATGAAGTCTGTAAATACACTGTGTTTTGTGTATGTGAGTAAAAACAAATGATGTCTAGAACTGTTTCATTACATGAACATTTCAACAAGGGTGAAAAAAAGGAAAGTACTCTCTCTCATAGTAAATACTGGCCCAGGGAGCAAGGAGGCTTGAGTTCCAGTCTTCTGAATTGCTAAGTGATCTAACCCAAATCACTTAAATGCAATTGCCTAGGAGTCTTTACACAGAGAAAATGTAGTAGAAATAATAATGTCGTAATGATAGCATGGGCTTTGCTGGCAGGAGTGCTTTGAGAAGTAGTTGGTGTATGGCAAGTTTATTTTTTTTGTAACCTGCTGAATAAAAAGCATAATGCCCAGTTATGCTCATTCTATTAATGACCAAATAAACAGCCTATGAGGGGAATCTTTAACTTTTATGTAACTATACCCTCCTCAGGAGCCTGTCAATATCCTGAACTGTGGCTATCTCAGACACTTTCCAATGTCGAGAACTGTGTTGCTGAGCACATGTAGGCATTTGGAAAAGACCGTATGTGCACATCTGCGTGACTGCTCTACCTCAGTACCCGGGAATCCTGCAGAAGCTGTAACAGCCCAAGAACAAGGGGTGAACTATGAAGACAGGGAAGTGTTCTATGGATACTGTCTGCAGAGTATAAAAATCACTGTATTATCAAAACACTACATAGCTGTTGTTCCTACCATTTTTTCCAAGAAGAACTGCTTTTGCTATGTTCTCAACAATGTGTTTTCTTCTGGCTTCTGAAATGTTTAGTAAACAGGCAGCCAAACGGAGCCCCAATCTGGAGGAAGACATGCTGATTTTTTCTAGAATAGGAGAAAAAGGAATCTTCATTTCAGTCTCTACAATTCATTCATATTTTCATGTCTACTCACCATTAAAAAATCATAGCTCTTTGGAAACCAATTAGTCATAACACTAACACGTCACTCTTCATTCCTAGGGAACACCTAAATGACAAAATCCTCAGGTTGACTCATCAGGAAACTGTGTGTATGTGCCATGCACATATGAACATGTTAATGACACTAGAAAATATCTTTCAAGTTATTCAGACTGAATTCTGTGGTGTAAGTGAAACTTTTTCATCAAAATGTTATTCCCTTTAAAGTATATCTTCCTTAATTGATCTCTGTTTTTCAGGTCTTTTCTATGTAACAAATAAGCATGATTCTTCTGTTAAATGAGACTTCCTGGGGAAATGCGAAAAAAACGAAAGGGCAAATGTTTTAACATGCTGATTCTTACATTTTTTTCCTCTAGCAAAAAGAAATAAAGGGACTCATTTGAGGGTTTTAAATGTTAAGTTCCTCTTCTTGCACTTTGATCTCCAAAGTTTCTAAATCAGTTTAAAATCTTTTCACAGGACTCTACCTTGAACTGAAAGCTGACATGTAATCTGGCATGCTACTCAATGCCAAAAATGTGACTGATTCTTTCATTGAAAATGGATTAATTGCACACATTTTGGAGATTGCTTTGCTTCTCTGTAGTACTCTAGAAAGGCATTTTTCAAGTATTTTTCCTTACCTCAAATGATATGAATTGAACAAATTTAACTCAAAATACTGAAAGAATTCCCATCTTCAAGATCAGGCCATCATATTTTGGTCTTTTAAATACCATACCTAAAAATGAATGTAGCCCTTGTGAATTCATTCGACAAATATTTGACAAAGTTCATTGTGTCAGGTAACATCCTCCATGTAGGGGACCGATCCTTCAGTGAATGGTGTCTAACTCTGAGACAAACATTAAGCTTTTGGGTTTAAGGAAATGTGCTGGGTACGAATAACACTGCACACAATGCATAAACCCACTAGCTTCCATTCACTAGGATTATTGGCCTAATTATATTAATCTGGGAGTACAGGGCTCACAGTTCAGGTTTTCATATTGTGACCATCACCGCATTGAAAATTCATAAAAATACGGTCATTAGGTTTTCCTAGACATTAATAACATTGTTGTAATAAAGCAGCTCAGACCTTGGGTTTTTATGTAAACAAAAAATTGCTTTACACAAGGGGTGTGGGCGTCTTCTGGCTTTCATTTGTTTTCCGTGTGTTTATGTAGCTTAATTGTCTCATCAGGCACTTTCCCAACATAATTATGCTTTTTAACAAATGGTGTTTATGGCAACCCCTAACAATGCAAAAGAAAGGATTAGTTTCATCTTCTCGTTCCACATTTTGATTCCCTGTGGACAGCTAAATCATACAAAGATGGTGTTAGGAAAATCTACCTTCACGGCAAAAAATCAGCAGCAGCACCAGGTTTTTGGAGAGCATTAAGGCTCTAGCCAAAAAGGTAGGAATTTCTCTCCCTCTAACAAAGTGACCAAGAGCTGGACCTTCGAACACTTTTGGGAGTGTGGGATGCGAGGTCGCCCACCCCTTCAAGCACCATTCGGTGATTTCCGGCGATAGACCAAAAACCTGCCTCGCCCCGGAGGTACCAGCTGGGCCAGAGCGGAGTGGTGCAGTTCCCGTTGGTTCTGCCAAATCACCAGCCTCCTGCGCATGCACCACAATTAACACTTCTAGGGTCGCGTAGTAACTCGCCGACCAGTCGGAAGTGCGTGCTAGGGTTGGAACCAGAGACTGGGACTACTCTGTGCAGCCCCGCCCCGGTTCCTGTGTGGAGAGTCCCAGGGCTACGTGGGCCGAAGGCTAATGCGTGGTACTAGGCAAGGGCGCCAGAGAATTCCCCAGCCACCCCCACGGGGTCCGCCAGGAGCACGGTCTACGGGAGATGAAGCCTGGGATCCGACTGGAACCTGTGGCGGCTCCACAGTTTAGGAGAATTGACCTGTACGCAAGCAGGGGCGGCAGGAGGAGGGCACCGCGCCGGAGCCACTGCGCTTGACCTGCGCGCAGTTTTACGCCACCAGCCCTGCCTCCCGGATGCCCGAGGCACGCTCCCCGCAGCGTTCTCTCAGGGACCCTGACCCTGACCCTGGCACCGACCACTATCCTGCGTGCTCGCTCCCTGAAAGTTTAACGTTCTTTATAGAGTTTACTCGTCCCTTCTGCTTTCATCTTGGAACTCTTCACAGTTTTCTCCGTGAAAGTAAATCAATGACTTTCTAAAAAGGCATTAGGATCCAATGATGAGGTCATTACCAGTTGATCATACACCAGCAGGGGGTTCTTCTCTCTGGTTTAGCGGCGCACGTGCACACGCACCCCTTTGGTAAACTCCCTTCTGAGAAATACTCCCGCGGGTGCTTGTAAATGTGAACTGGACCCACCCCAGGACAAAAGCAGTACTTGCACATGACCGTTTAGTCAAAGTGACAACCGACATGAACCGAGCATTAAGCATTTCCTTTTTTTTTCTAGGCCAGTGAACTTCAAGAACACATTTCCCTTTCAAAAAATCAAGACCTGCTTTTTTTTTATGTAGCGATTAAATGTCACCATTTTGATCCAATTTCGTTCCGAAACTGAAATAATCACTAAATAACTACTTTGACAGGATAAATTAATTTTTAAATCTATTTTTTATTTTCTAATTATACTTTTTAAACACAGACTTGAGGAAATTAACATTTATGTGGACATTTGGTTTCTAGCCTAATGTGGCATAAAAATAAGTAACATAATGAGTGTTAAAAAAAATCAAGTTCATGATGCTTCTCACATCATCATCATTGTACTTAGATGTCACAACAGTATTATGTGCGATTGTGTCAGATCCAGCCTTCCGCATCTCGGAGTGTTGGCAGGTAGGAGGGTTGTTGGCAAGAGGAGGGGTGTTAACCTCAGGATCCTGGATCCATTCCAAGGCTGGTAATTACATTCTGCCAGCCAAAATTCATCCCATAATTTTAATTGGATAAATCCTTTCTGGCCTAAGCTACTGCTATGCCTGTCAAACTGTTGCCACATTTCACCCCAGAGGTGTCTGTGTTTTAGTTGCAAGAATCAGTCCCTTTGAGGTTGGCTTATCAGTTTAAATCCTCAAGTGCTTTGGGATCCTTTGGAATTAAATATATATTTAAGTGTTTTTTTCCTACTGAATCTGCATAGAAATGTATGAAATAGATTTATAGTCATGTTAATACCTAAAAACCAATACCCATCTAATGTCAGCAGATAATCTTGAGGGCTTTTTAATCAGATCGATGTTTCTCTTTTTCTCTTCTTTCCTTTTGAGAGCTTTTATTACCTATTGCTTTGGCTTTCAATTTCCAAAAAGTACTTCAGTGTCCAAAGTTGACTTCCATGAAGGATGATGGAACAGAAGACTCTGTGTTCCATCTTTGCAAACAATCCTATCGTGGGACTACTTGCTAAAGTGAAAGAGTAGTAGCATTACAGTATTATCGTATCCCTGCAGGAAAAAGTGCGACAACTTGGGGCTTCCTGGTTCTAGCTGTAGCCAGTGCTAGAACTAAGGCTTCTTCCCCACTTCTCCCTTACAGGGCAGACTGGGCATCAAGTAAGATAACGTTTCTAAAAGCATAAACACCAGGAGTTAGTAAACCGTAGTCCCTTTATCCACTCTACTCCACCAAACACACATGGTGAGAAAGCAGGGCGCAACATTCTTCATGAAGGGGTAGCGCCTGGCCCTGCCTATGGACTGGCGGCATGTCTTCTGGGAAAAGACAAGGAGACATATGTGGGCAACTCTGGTGAGAAGTTTAGCAACAAGATGGAAAGTAATTATTTTGTTCCCTTCAAGAGTAGAAAGGTACCCTTGGTGTTAGTTGAGCTCTACCACATGGAACCCTGCCCATGTTGTGACTTAAAAGAGCTGTAGGTCCTACTGACAATGTATGTGCATCAGCCTCTCATTTTTATTTCACTTAGCATGCTTTGGAGAGATTTTTCATGCTTTTTGGGTGAATGTGCTATGATGACTCCTTGTTTCTCCCTCTAAGTGCATGTTCAGGGCATTGATCCCTTTGCTCATTATGGTCCCCGTCCAGAAACAGAAGCACTGGAAGAGACCACAGCTAAAAGTCCAGTGTCAGTTCTACCAATGACAACTGCTTCCTGACACTCCCATCGGTGACCCGGGAGACAAAGAGGACACATTTCTGTACCCTTCGTTTTATTTTTGCAAGCAGAGAGAACTCTGCTCTTGTAGGAAGTTGCTCTGGCCTGCCGGAGCCGTGGTGGTAGAAGGGAAAGGTTGTGTTCTAGTGTGGCTCCAAGGATCTGCTGGAGCCCGGAGCCCCGGTGCAGCTTGAGCAGAGCTGAGACTAGGGTGAGCGAGTCAGAGATTCATCTTGGGAGCAAAATTTAAGTGGGCGCCAAAAACCTCAATAATTCAATACCTTAAAATTTCAAAGTTAATGCATGATTAGAAATCCACGGTGAACACAAAAGCAAAGTTGTGAATAAAGACAGGCCCCTTACCCTGAACTTGCCAATTTAGTCTCCCTGGTCTCGTTCTGATCCCTGCCTGGTGGCTGTGGTCCCCTTTGTGCCAGCCTGCTTCTGATTGTAGGGCTGAGAGGAAACCATGCTGCTCAGCTCTGCCTGCATCCTCTCTTTGGGCCCCCAAATGGGCAACAACACCTGAAATGTCAAGGGAAGAAGCTTCTAGGCCAGTGGATACATATAATTTATAGTATGTTCAAGAGTTTTTTAGACTTCCATTTAAATGCAATTTGACCAAGTTATCTTACAAGAAGGCAAACCCTTATTTAAAAAAGCAAATAATCAATTCTACTAACCTAAACATTTCATTACCTATTAATCTGATACATCTCAGAATGTGGTAACTACAAAGTTTCCTATTGTGCTATGGAATTTTGAAATAATATTTAAAGAACATTTTAATTAATGCTATGGCTATTTTCTATTTTCCTGTTCTAGCATCTTCTTGTGTTCTGGAAAACATGACTAGAGAATTTCCCTCAAAAAGACTGAAGTCTAATTCCTAATGCAATTTTTTTCATTGAAGATTCCACTTTCACCATATTCTTGCACTATGTTAGATTTAATTCTACTTCTTCCCTCCTCATGGAACATGAAAATATTTTATTTCTTTCATGTAAATGTGGTCTGATAAATGAAAGATGTTTAAAAGTGAATTTGGTTGTCATTTTAGCATAGGTTAAGTGCAGAAGTGGTTTTAATTACTTGTATTAAGTTATTTGAATCATGTGATATTATGAAATATGTGTTTTATTAGTCATTTTCTACAATAGCAAATGAGTTTCACTGCTGCCATTTTAGTTTGGAGTTGGGAAATGGTATTCACTTATTTTAAATGAAGAAAAGGAGCTTGATGTCCAGAAAAAAGTTATAGCAACTAACAGAAGTACCTCCATTGCCCATTCATCTCTGCCTTAATTATGGGAAATGATCTCTAAGCAATTATTTTCTTAATGAAGAAGGAAAAACACCCACAAAAATTTTAAGAATTAACCTTTTTCATACCTTAAAATTTGGGAAATATCTTTCCCTTTACACAACATAGACTGGATTCTTCCTCTGTAGTTAGCTGATCTCTTTATCATGAAACGCCAGTTGTTTAGAATGTAAACATAATTATTAGCTTAAATTGAGATCACTTGTTATGCATTCTATTCATTCACCCTTGAAATACCTCATGTTACTAGCCCAAAGTTAAAAGTCTATGATGTACCCACCCCTTGATTCATTCCTCGCCTTTTTATGCCTTCCATGTGGCCGTACAGTGTGCATTCCCTCACCACCGGGCCTCGGCACTGACTGGAATGAAGTGTCTCCTGGAGCTTCTCTCCAAAGCGGGGTTTTTATAGCTATTAATTATATTGCAGGTGAAAAGGAATTCCTACAACAGACTTTGACTCTTTGCTGAAAATTTGTTTTAACTTATAGGACTACATTAAGTTTATTTCTAAAACTATTTTAATTCACAAAATGTATCTTACCATATCCAGAAAAAAAAAATTGGGGGAATGGAGTGTTTAGAAACATTTCCCCTAAATAACATGAATTTCATGAGGTCCTTATCAACAAATAGTTACTTGAAAATGTTAACCAGTGGGGAATAACTACCAACTGCATTTGGGAGGAGGACACAGATTGGGACGGGGCCGTGATATCCAGTCATGCTCAGGACACTTGTAGGCACTTCTGTATTGCTGACACTTAATGTTCTATGTACATGCCAGTGAATGACAACTCTCACTGACACCCAGAGGGTAACTCTCGCATGAACAGGCATCAGAGACCCTGCACAGATGTGTTCCTGCGGTATCTGCATGTACTGATTCACTTGTGTGTTCAGAGCCATCCCTGCTTTGAAATGGAGCCCATCTAAAGAGAACCACTGCCCCTGCTCTCGGGCACATCTCCAAGGTGTCCCTGCAGGACATTCAAATTGTAGGCTGGGTGAAGGTTGTCCTGGTGATTTATTTGTCTTTTACTCTATATCTCAGTGTTTGAAGGGATTTAACTTTTTAAATGTAGTTTAGTTACATTTAAATAAAAAATGTCTCATTTCTTACGAAGGGGTGTGAAAAGATTTTTTTGGTGCCGTTGTTTTTAATGTTTTCTTTACCCTACCTTGTGCCTCTCAGTTATTATGCAAACTTTTTTTTAGTTTGAAGTTCTGTGTTTTGGGAAAGAATTTGAAAGTAAAAATTAACAGAAGCTCAGGTCAGAAGGGACCTTAGAGATCATCAGGCACCTCATTGGAACCTTTGCTCAAACCATGTCTGATCTGGGATAGATAAGCAACAGATGTGGGAGCAGAATTTGTGATAAATTCTGGTGGTGGTGGGGGAGGCGGAGGTGGCCGTGTCCTGCATCCTACACTTTACCCTCATTACTGCTGCTTCTGTGGCCCCTCCGTGAATCCTTAGGTGCCTTTGAAAACCACCAACTAGTTCAACCACTCTCCCAGGGCTTGACACCCTTTTTATAACACTGTACAAAGTTATCTTTTAAAACTTAACCCTCTATCTTGAAACAAGCACATGGTGCTGTCTCAAAATGTAAGCACTATGGAAAATCCACACTACTTTTTAAATTATTAGGTGGGATTTAATAACAATTTTTGTAAAGGAAAATAAATATGAATGGGTATTCATACCTGAAACAATCCACCAAAGGCTTTAATTAATACTTGAGGAAATATAGCACAGAAAACATAGGATAAAGACTTGGGGGAAGGGGAAAAAGGGTTCAAAAAGGTGCAGTCAAACAGAGCAGACAATTGTAGTGACACAACAGGCAGGGGTGAAAGCAGCTCGTTCTGGTGCCACGAACCCATTCAGAGAACCTGAACGCAGCCCGCCCTTCCCAGCGCCTCTGTCACTTTTCACAGCCGTATGTTCATTTCTCTATCTGGGGCAAAAGGGTGGCATTTTCCCTTATAGATTTCTGCTTTCTAATTTAGATATGCAGTCCATTTTTCTTTTATGAATCCTCCCTATCCAAATTTTTTTTAAATCTCATGCCATGCCATTTTTTCTCTGGGCGTAAATTCTGAATGACAACGGAACTGGTCTGCTACAGTGGTTTCAGCTACCTATATTTTAAAGTGAATTTAAATCGCAAGTATAAACATACTAAGTGAAAAATATACAATAAGAATATATTTTGTAAATCACAAATTATATCAAATATTCACTCAATAGTTAACAAATTTTACTCAAGTAAAATCCCAACAGTTGTTAATCTTTTGGTTTTCTTCATTTGTTAATATAAGATATAAAAGTCCATTTTTTTCTCTTAAATCTAATATTTTTGAAGTAATTATTCAAATTATAAACATATGTTAAACTACTTAGATCTAATTATATTGTCTAAAACTAATTGATAAAAGTACAAAGAGTAGAGAAAGTTGAAAAAATATTTCAAAAATTTATCCTGGGTGTAACCTAAAGTAGTTATTGACACAAGAATAAACCAATGGAAACATTGTATATTCCGTAGAATAACTTGATCTTCTTAAGTATTCCTAGCCTTAAAACAAACACCAAATATATTAATAGGGATATATTACATTTTATTCATTATAATGAAAATAAATGTCTATAATAACACAATTTTTGTGTATTAAAAGGTATTTTCCTTATAGATATCATGATCTTTACTGATAGTTGTAATATAAATTAAGAATATATAGTATTTACTATATCTAATAGATTGACTTTACGATCACATAACATAGTTTTCAAGGTTTTAGAAGGAAACCTAAAATGTATCTCACCAAATACTTTAAGGGTGTGAAACCCAGGCCAAAGGAGGTAAAGTGATTGCCATACATCTAATATCATTCTTCTGTTTTAAACTTTAAATGCTGGAGGGTGAAGTCCAAGTCTCTAACTATGGTGGGTAGCCCCGTTCTACTTTTGAAAGATTTTTTCTTCTCCCAACCTCTCCCTGGCCTCTAGTCTCATGACACACACTGTACCGCTCAGCCGAGCGCACTGGGGACTGTTCAACGTCTCTGGCTTTGTGTGCGCTTTGCTCAAGGTTTCATTCTCTGACCATCCCCCTCCCACTCAATAAACAAACTCCACCTCTGTGAAGCCTTCCTGAATTCTGTCACATTATTCAGAATACTCTTTGTATTCTCATCACATCTTACACTTACCACTGAAACACTGATCACATATTATTGTAATATTATTCATTAATGTCTTCGTCTCTCTCCCTAGTTAGAATGAACAAGATTAGGATAACTTTTCTCTCTGCAATCCCTGAAGCTTAGTCCAGTCTTGAGTCCCAGTGGGCACTTTGCAAAAATCTGTTGAAGGAATAAATTGATAGACTGATGTGTGGATAGTGCATAAATTAATGATTGTGTGAACTAATTAATAAATGAACAAACCAAAAAAGGAGAGACTAGGTCAAGTTTCTAAACTTGGCACTATTGATATCTCCGGCAGGATAATTCTTTGTTGTGGAGGTTGTCCTGTGCATCAGCAACGTCCCTGACCTCTACCAGCTACATGCTACTGACAGTCTCCCCCACCACACTCCTAGTTGTGACAATCAAAAATGTCTCCGGACATTGCTAACTGTTCCTCGGGGGCAGAATCGCCCTTGGTTGAGAACAGCTGGATGCAGCAATACGTGTGGAGCTTAGAGATTAGAATGCTAGTCTCTGTCTCAGTCCAGTACATTTTACATTATGACTTAACCCTACTGAGATCCAAGTTCAATCCTGCCTCCACGGGAAATAGTCTTAAAACCTGAGATCAGTAACAGAGTTAACAGAAGTATAATTTATGGGATAAAGTATTAAAAAGCAACATCAGGAGCAAAGGTATGCCTTCCTTATAGCAACTGATCTGGTTCACATTGCTTTTTAAAAAAAGAATAGCATTTATCTGTAGTTAATATTATTAAAGGGTACTTATTTGGCCCTACCTAAAAATAGCTCCTACAAGACAAATGGTTTTTTAAAAAATTTTCAAACACCACTTCATAGCACCATCTTGTGGATTTTAGTGGAATTCATTGATTTCAGTTTAAAATATCTAGTTATTTCTCCAGAAAAGGATGAAATGAACAGATAAAACTATTAAAAAATAGGATATTCTTTACTTATTTAAATGTTCTACCACACTCCAAAATAGAACTTAGTGAAGTTTGACTTTGACTTTAGTATATGGTCAAGATTTCTATCTGGCTTCACCTACAGACTCCCCTTTAGTCTTTGGAAAATCAAATAGTCACACACACACACTTCATTGGCATGATGTCCGCATCACATATAGTTAGCAAAGTAGGGACATAATGCCAACAAAGGAAGACCATCCCGATGAATTGGTTAATACTTGAATATTCACTTTGAATGTACAGACATAACTTGGAATTAAAATTTCCTTATGTGCTGGAAGTATTGGAAGACCAAAGTGTTGCAAAATTAGGGAAGATTATGAAAGCTGATAATCCTATATAAAAAACAAATAAGAATCTTTAAGTTATTAAATTGAAAAATAGGGAAAGATTGACAATAATCCGAATATTTGTTTCTGTACCCTGATATCGAACTTTAAAATGTTTAAGTACTGAGATTTTTTTATTGTAAAAGTGTAATTGCAATTATATTTCATATTTCTTACATCTGAGAGGTTCATTCTATGATGAAATCTAGCTCCAGTCTCTGAAAGTTGTTCGTATAATACTATGCTGTTTGGCATTCAGCTGAAATGTGTATTTATATACCTCTATTCTAAATCTAAAAGGAGAGTAAAATGTAAATGAAATGATGTACAACATAATAAGTTTGAAGTTTCTCTTTTTCAACATGTAAGTTTTTGGTTTTGACCTGAAAGAAGATATTCAGCACAAACTACCAGGAGCATCGAATGTGAAGGGCAGCATGGGGGGCCAACGTAGCATGACAGATGTGGGAAAGCATTTCTATTAACAGAGGTAATTGAAACCTAATTTTGTACACAAAATGTTTAATGGGCCATAATTTTTTTGTGTTCTGCCCATCCCAATACAAAATCTCCTCCTCTTCTTCATGAGATAAACTTCCCACAGCCATATGTTAAAAGATTTTGCTCCTTGATCACCTCCTTTGTTCATTTCTTCAAATGAAAACACCGAGAATTGCCGACCAGGTTCAGTCTGTCTGAGGTGTCCAAGCTCCATCCTTCTCTAAGACAAGGTACCATTACTTTGGGAAATGGGAGAAGGCAAGGCTGTTAAAAAGAGAACTTTCATGCAGGAATTATCCTATGATGGTTTCAACCCTAATGTAATTCTTTTATGTTATAGGACAGTGGACTACTTTCACAACCTGTGTGGCTTAAAATGGAGCCCCAGCGGGTGGATCAGAGCAGTGAAACCTAACGACCATGATGACAATAATTGTCGTCGCATTTGACTCTCTTTAATCCACAGTGTCTCTGGAAGAAAGCAATCAGTGCTATGAATAACACATTTTTGGCTTTGAGTGGATATAGAAATGTCCCTGATTACTCAGTGTAGCAGAGTGGAAAGAACTTTGTTACAGAGATCAAGAAACCATATTTTTGTTCTAACCAAGTGGATAATACTGGATAAATGACTCAGGCCCTTGGTACCTCAGTTCCTGTACCTGTAATATGAGGGAGGTGGACAAGGCATTCTACAATGCCCTTTGCAGCCTAATAGGTTAAGGTTCTGTGAATTGTCCTCTTGGGTAGGAGCACGGCCTGACCTTTGTGTTCACTTTTCATAGTCCAAGAGATGATTTGACTAGTGTTTCCTGCACAGTGTAGGGATCTAACAAGATCATCTCTAACTTCTCCTCCTAGTGATCAAAGGTAGAAGTGCTACCTGTTCAGTTCTTAAGCTTTTCTTAATACCATTTATTTTCCATGCCACCTCTGCAGAAAGATTTCTTTACTCGTAAATATCTCTCTCAGATTTCAGAGGATGGCTCCTAATTCTATTCAAAAATCCGGGTTGCAATTCTCTGGACCCTTCATATTTTACAGACCACAGTCATATATCCTTCAAAGAGTCTTTTTCTGAAGAGGGCCTGGGGGACATTGACTCCTCGAGGTGCTGAGTTTTCCACAATCAAAGTAAGTTCGGATCTCACCACATGGTGTGTTCTCTTCTTGGATATTTATGACAGCCATCATAATTTTAATAATGATAAAATCAGTTTTTATTTCATTTCCTGATTGTTTTTTAGTTTGGTTGATTTTAGTTTGGTCAAACTAGCAGGATTTTTGGAGAGGTGGAGGGATGTGACTTCAGGAAACAGCTTTATCTTTCTAAACCTATCATTTAACCTGACCAGACACCTGGGAAGGTGTGATGCTTCTCTGGATCTTTTTGAGCTCCTATGTTTTTTGTATTTAATTTCTTCCTAGAAACAAATAAGAACCTCTGACCTTTCTCTTTAACATGAGGATGGCCACTTAACGGATAAATGAACTACCTTAGTCCAATAATTAGGTACTTTCAGCGATTCGGCTTTCTGTTTTCATTACTGCAACTCCCATTTCACATTCAAAGTGAAAACGTTTGAGATGATTTTAGCAGGTTCCTTTGTGCTACCATGGTCAAACATGGTAATGAAAGTCCATGTTCAATATTCAGTGGGCTCAAAAGCACTCAGGTGTGAGAATTTATATATATGTGCACACGTATATACACACACACACAAGGGTTACCTATTTACAAGAACTGAAAAGACCAGTGTAAGGGCCTGGAAACTGCATCAGCAAGAAGATGGAAGGGATAACTTTCTGCTTAATGTGAACTTCTTACCCTACACCAAACTCTCACTTACTGAAATAAAACACTAACTTTGTAAAACCAGAATCATGATGTGTCTTAGGTTGAACGCTATTGTGGCAAAGATGGTGAGTGAGTTAATCTCAAAGTTCAGCATGGTTTTAAATTTACCCTATAGACACACCATAACAAACAGTGTGTGGGGGCAACCAATATAATTTATTTATTGGCAGTGAACAAAGTTATATTATTAAATATTCTGCTAAAATAATCATTCAAAATATTTTGTTTCATTAATTTCTATATTTTAATGCCATAATATGGACTCACATATTTTAGAAATTTATGGCATTTGCTGATGACAACTTTGCTTCTGTTGAATAATATTCACATTGTGTTTTTCTCTTAAAGGTATCTTATAAACATTCATGTTATTTTTATCTTACAAATTAAGCACATTTAAATTACTGATATACTTCTAAATCTTACATGAGAAATACTTTTCTTAAGAAAAGCAGTAGGAATTAGACATCAAGTGCCCAAAATATTGAAAACATAATCCCTTTAAAAATATCCACCATCTCTTTTCTCCTCCTTCTAATTGAAACTAGTTAGTTTTTTTTTTTAACATGCCTTTTGCCAATGTTTCTGCAAACTATTTTTGTTTGAAAATTTCAGGGTGGGGTAGTTTTTTAGATGAAGAAAACTGTATTTGCAATTACAGCTTATACAATAAAGAAAACCATAAACTCTATTTAGCATCAATTTGTCTCAGGGTCAAAATTAGATTTCCTCTTCCTATAATATTTGAATTATAAACTTCTCTTCTTGTAAGCGGGTTTGAGAGGTCAGCTGGAACTGCAATATAATGTACGAACACTGGATTTAAGGTACAATTTGAAGTGAACAGCTCACTTAATTTCTACCTTATTCTGTTACAGTAATGATTTTTCAGTCTTAGTACTGATACCATTGTATAAGTTCTTAATTAAGTAACAAGGTTGCCTTTAAAATTTTCTGATTAACACTGTGAAAGATTGGAGACATTTATTCTCATGCTAGGCTGTGTGGTGCCAGTGATGGTAATCGTTGCAAAGAAAGGTCCTGGGGTCCACTGCGCTACAGAATACTTATTAGGTGCTATGAGAAAGTGAAAAAGGTACTGTGGAGAGACAGTTCCTGACCTGCAGGACCCTGTAATATATAGATTTTTTAGTTAGGCTTCCATGCCAAGTATTCACAAATCAATGTTAATGAAAATACCCTTTGAGTAGGAAAGCATGGGGACTGGACTAGAACAAACACCTCTCACTAACTCTTACTTGAATGCAATCACATCACTTGCAGCAGTTCCTAAAGACAAATTGAGAACTGAAACTTATTGTACTTTAATTACTTTACATCAGGCTGTTTGTTTATGAAGTCACAAGTTGCTGAGCTGAAAAACACCTGAAAGAGTCCTCTGAAGAGGCAGAATACATGCATCCCTTGTTAAGGAATTAGACTTTAAGAGAAATGGAAAATCATTAATGGGTTTGCTGTGGTCAAATGTTTGCATCTCCCCAAAATTCATATGTCGAAAACTTAATGCCTAAGGTGATTAGAAGGCGGGGCCTCTGGAGATAATGAGGTCTTGAGGGTGGAGCCCTCATAAATGAGATTAGTGCCCTTATAAAAGGGTACAGGAGAAGTCTGCAGTCTATAATCTGGAAGAGGGCCTTCACCAGAACCCAACCGCTCTGGCGCTCTGATCTTAGACTCCCTGCCTGCTGTCATTCATAAGCTACCCTGTCTGCGGTATTCTTTTATAGCAGCTGTTTGGACAAAGATGGTTATTAGGCCAGACATCTAAGATATCTTGTGATCAAGCAATGAAAATCACATAAAAGCACTATAAAGTAATAAATTCCAGCACATGATAAAAGGGCTACCCCAAGTTTTTTCTGCAGATGGCCTGGAGTAGGTGAGTTATCAAGGTTACCTTGGTTTTTTGGTTACCTTTCCAATAATCTCCTCAACTCCCTCAGCCCTCATCTAAGTAAGTGTGAAGATATGCTGGGGATGATTTGGGGTTGAGGGAAAGATAAGTCTAGGTATACCTCCTTAGCTTTTCTTCAAGACTATAACAAACCTGATATCAGTGATAGGGTACTGATTTCTATCATAATTTGTTGCATCCAGAGCTAAAAGTAATTTTTGTCATGAAGACAATTTTTTTTAATTTCCTTATCTATACAATGTTGAAGAGCAAGAAGAGCTATATCTAAGATTAGACTAATAGCTACATATCAGGTAGTATAAATGTTTCTGATGTCACTATCTTAAGAGGAGGGGTGTGTGTGCTGACTTTTATATAAAATTTCAAACACGAACATAGAGAAGAGCATAATGGATCCCATGTACCTGGCTTCAACAATTATCAACATGTAGCCAATTTTATTTCATTTATACCTCATCCATTTTTCCTATTTCCTCTACCCTACCCCTCAAAGTATAATTTTAAAGGAAAGTCCAGTTATCATATTGCATCCATAAATTTAAGAGGAGGTTTTCAATGTCAATAGATTGCTGGTCTTTCCAAGATTTACGTCTGCTTTGGAAAAGTTCAAGTTAACCAAGTGGCCATCTGCCCTCAAGAATCCCTGATCCCAAACATGGTTCTGTTCTCTCAACTCTTTTCCATCTGTATACTTCCTATAACACCCGCTGATCAGTGGGATTACCTCCAGTTTACCTATGATTATTAATGTTAATTTGGCAACTTGATTTAAAAGGTGCCCAAAAGAATCACCATTCATTAATTCATGCAGCAAATAGTTGCAGTTCTAGACACTGAAGGTACAGTATTGAGTGAACTAGACAAAGAATCTGCTCTCCAAGCTTATTTTCTAGAACCTTGACAAAAAGCAACCACCACAGGGAAGACCAGCACTTTGTATGAGCCCTGGTGTTCCTGATTCTGCTTCACTCCCCTCTTACGTAAACAAGGGTTAACAGTGTCACATGTGTCGACTGCCACCCCACTCCTCCTGCCCACACACCCTGCCCTGTGGATTGCTCCAGCAAGGTTTGGAAAAAATGTGAGTGACCATATTTTCATCTCAAAATAAAGTATTAATTTTAAAAAAAGGAACCTGTGCCCAAAACTCATGATCTTGAGAATAAAATTTCTAAATAATTACATGATAGCATTCAGAAAATATTTGTCTCTACACAAAATTACTGTATAATTTAGTAACTATGCTGTTTTATTTTAAAAAGAATGATTATGCAAAATTAGTTCCTTTATATATCCATCTCTAATTTAAAAAACTGATGTTTAGAGCTATAGAGGTTATCACTGCTTTTTACAACATTAAATACTATCTAATTCGAATTCTTTTAGAAAACCATCTGTAGTACTGGGTACTTTGATTTTTTTGCTGTTCCAAAATTGACCTTTTCTCTTGAAAGGTACTTGATAGAGAAAAACTCAATAAATAAGCACAGAAAATATACCTGTCATGAAGAAAGTATAACAATAAGCAGTCTCATAAAAGTTTCCTTCTTTTAAAAATTTAAACTGGTTTTAGTTGTTTATTTTTATTTTTTCAATCAAAAAAATTAATAGTAATATGCTATAATATAAGGCATTTTCTGCCATTGCTTCCTTGGAGATTGAAGATAGAATGCTTTCTAATTTTAAAGATTCAAAAGATTTAATAACTGGATGAATTACATTTTAAAATTCCCATTAATTTATTTTCAAATGAGGAAAACCCACAACTTTGAGAAACTGATTATTATGGGGGAAAAAAGCCTTGATTTGTAATTGTACCCAAATATGAAAGCCTACATTTTGTCAGCATAAAGATTACATTCTCTTCAAAAGGTTTGCAAATTCTCATAGGCACATAACTTAGAGAATGAAAAGATTGTAATTTGAAAAATTACAGATTTCATTGTTTTTTTGATGTGTGAAACCTATAAACAAATATCAAGAGATTGTATTGCAAGACTGAAAATCCTTGTTTAGTTTGTAAGGGACAGTGCCCTATGTGGCTTACAGCCCTGACTTAAAAGAAAAATGCAGAGTAATGCAAAAGACACTCTAATCACTGCATCTAATTACAAAGAAGAATAACTCAGTAAAAAATTTAAGTATCCTTGGGCAGGCGTGTGGTCTGGTGGTCAGAGCGTGGGATTTCAAGTCGGTAGTCTAAATTTCTATTTTAAACACCACTTCTAAATTTTTCCATGACTTTGGGTATGACATTAACTTTATTTTTAAATATGAATTTGAGATTTGTGCTTGATAATTACAAAGTAGCCCTTTAATCCTCTATTAGAGGTATAAATCTAATACTATAAAAATTAACAGAGGGACAGGTGTTCTCTTGACTTCTTAGTGGTTGGAAAAAAACACTTGATAAAAAAGAAGGTCAGATAAATCTAAATGAATTTAGAAATTTTTTTGTACCATTTGCCAGTAGCATAACTATACCCATGTGTTATTCCAAAATCAGTTCAGGGCACTATTTAACAATCAGCTCACTGATACGGTAACTAATTCCAATAGCTTTCCTCTAAATTGCTCCTTTGCTTTTGAGGAAATGGTAGTCCTCAGTGGAGCCAACGTTGCTCTTTTTATACTAATTGTTATTGTCACTCTAAGGAACTTATACTCCACAGTGATGTGCCTGCTTTGTATTTTGTTTATGTGTAGTGCTTTTTAAGTGTTCCTCCAAGTGTAATAAGTACAGACAAATTACCATGTAAGTTTTCTTTAAACTACTGCTAGATTTCTAGGGATGAAAGTAGGTAAGTGATTCAAATTCTAACACACCTCTATAAATCAATTACCAAGGTAATTTTCACTGGGAATAATTAACATTTGAATTCAAGAAATGTGACCTGACTTATAGGATTGTTTTATTTCTTTTTTTCTTTCTTTTTAAAATGTTTCAGTACTCTATGGATTTTTCTATGTATGGTAATATTTTTGTATGCTGTTTTTAGTCTTTAGTTTAGCTAAAGAATATTATGCTTTGTTGTTGGGAGAATCTAGCCAGTGTAATTTGCCAAAATAGTCAGTATACAAATTAGAAACAAAGAGAAAAATCAGAATTTTGTTGGAGTCTTAATACAGCATGCAGGAGGTTATACAACATGTGGCCAAAATCTAAGAAACTTCAGTGCCTGATCTATTGCATATTTTCCAGGCAAAAAATGATCTTTAAAAACAACAATTAATCAATATAATGCCTCATGAAAGGAAATAGAGATCATTATAAGGTAAAGTAAAACAGCTTAAGAAGAGATCTCATTTTGTTTCTCTGATTAGAAATGCAGTGTAAAAAAAAGTACTTAAAGCACTATTAAATGGCCCAAATATCAAGTGAGAAATCTCTGAGTTAAAGTATCAAATCCCTAGAAGGTCAGATTGGTCTCCAGGGATTAGATAGGAGGGAAATTAGAATTGACCTTTCATTAATTTTTTTTTTTAAATCCTTACCTGAGGACATTTTTTCATTGCTTTTTAGAAAGGAAGGTGGGGACCGTGGTGGGGGTGGTTGGGAATCGGGGAGTGAAATATCAATGTGAAAGAGAAAAATGGATTGGTTGCCTTTCATAGGCTCCCCAACCTGGGATTGAACTTGCAAATGAGGTGTGTGCCCTGACCAGGAATCGAACCTTAATCCTTTTGGTATAAGGGGACAATGCTCCAACCAACTGAGCCACCCATGTGACCAAGGCTCTAGGGCAGATCTGAAGATGGAATCCTTGGGGGATGGTTCCCATTAAATTTAATAGCTTTGGAGAGTGCCTCCAGATTCCCAAGTGAATTTATGTTAAATAAAAAAGGGGGAGATCCAACTTACAACATTAAGTTCATGAAATTAAAGTTAGTTATTTTTATTAAACCTTAACAATTAGGAAAATAGTAGTAGTATCTACTCTAAATGGAGAATTTAATCCTGCATTAAGTACTCTAACAGTTTCCTGCTTGGGCCTGTGAAATGCATCATGCTTTCAAAAATCGTAACAAGAAAGAGGGGAATTTCTTAAAATTTGTTACCTTGGCCATAAAACATTAAATCTTCCTTTTTAAAATCAAACTCTGATTCTTCATGTTTTTTATAGGTTCCCAAATCCAAATCTACCTCCCTACCCCCTAAACCCACAAAGGAAATAGATTTAAAACTACAATACCACCTGTACACATGATGCTGTTCCTCTGAGAAGGACAAGGTGAAACAAAAATGTGGGAATAACTTCTGCTATAACAGAATTAGGTGCCATGGGTCAACTTCTAGAATAGGAAACACAGGATTTTCACCTTCGTTCATTAGAAGACATTTTTCTAAGTACTAATCATAATGATAAACTGTAATTCCTTGACTTATTTAGTTGATACTTGAACTTTCTCCAAAATTCAAATTTCCTACTATTAGCCTCAGTTTCATCCAAATTACAACATAAATTTTGCATTCCAATCCGAAATCTGCTAGAGTACTTTATACGGATATGGGACATTTGGTGCGTTGCAATAGAGTGAGAAATTTGGTTGGCAGCTTTGGGAAAAGAGAGTCCCTCTGTTGTTTCAATGTATTTCTCATCTGATAAAACTCAAATTTTACTTTTGATATAGCAAAGCTGCCTTTAAAAGGTTACATGGAATCAGAAATAATTATTTTAACAATGGATTTCTGTAATTTTCATTTTGAGTTTATTTTAAATTTGAAATGTGCTACAAACAATTTTTATGTTGGATTGCCAACCAAAAAAAAAAAAAAAACCTTTCAATAATTGTAACTTAGAAGCTATAAAATGGCAACACATGTATTAATTGCATTGAAATATGACATTCCCATTATTAACTAAGGTTTTGAAATGGTACCAAATACAGCTTTATTAACTCTCACAATCATTAATATTTACCATGATAAGATGTTATATAACAGGAGTAATTACTGTTACAATTAGGGTCAACTGTGAGAGTTATGAAACCATAAATAACAGTGTTTAAAGAGAGTTGTTTTTCTCATATAACCTCCAGAAAGTGGGTCAGGACTGGCATATGGATACGTCAGAATCAGGCTCTTCTTACCTCAATATTCAGTTTGAGATTCATGATTCAAGGTGACTACTCTAAGTCCAACTGTTTGAATTCATAGTCCAGGTTAAAAAAAATGGGGCACAGCCTACCCAGAACAACTCATTGTAATTTTTATGACTAGCATATGATCGTGATTCTGTTATATAGTTAGCATCTCCATGATTTTCAATCCTTTTATCATTATGTTATCTTTTAGATAATGTTTGATTATGCATTATCTATGTTAAATGATAATATTGGGAAAAGATAAAATTGTTTCCAAAGAAATGTTGAGAAAGAAGAAAGAAGCTGGAGGCATCAGGCTTCCTAATTTCAAACTATATTACAAAACTATAGTAATCAAAACAGTATGGCACTGTCATAAAAAAGCAGACACATAGATAAATGGAACAGAATAGAGAGCCCAGAAATTAATCTATGCATATGTGGTTAATTAATTTAAGACAAAGGAACTAAGAATATACAATAGGGAAATAAATGATCTCTTCAATAAATGTGTTCGGAAAACTGGACAGCCACATACAAAAAAATAAAACTTGGCTACTATCTTACACCAAACACAAAAATCAACTCAGAATGGATTAAGAACTTTAAAGTAAAACCTGAACCATGAAACTCCTAGAAGAAAACATAGGCAGTAAGCTCCTTAACATCAGTCTTGACAATGATTTTTTTGAACTTGATACCCCAAGCAAAGGCAACAAAAACAGAAATAAACAAATGGGACTACATTTAACTAAAAAGCTTCTGTGTAGCCAAGAAAACAATCAACAAAATTAAAAGGCATCCTATTAAATGAAAGAAAATAGCAAATCATATATGTGATAAGGGGTTAATATCCTAAATATATAAAGAACTCACAAAACTCAAAAACAAACCCTCCATGAACAGCCCAATTTTATTTTTTATTGTTGTTGTTATTGTTGATGATGATGCTATTACAGTTGTCCCAATGTTCCCCCATTGCCCTCTTCCCTCCAACCTGCCCCCCATTTCTATCATCAGTCTTCACACCATTGTTCATGTTCATGGGTGATGCATATATGTTCTTTGTATAATCCCTTCACCTTCTTTTCACCAGTCTCAACCTCCCTACTCTCCTCTTACAGCCGTCAATCTGTTCCTTGTTTCTGTGCCTCTGATTCTATTTTGCTCATTAGTTTATTTTGTTCCTTAGGATACAGTTATAAGTGAGATCATATGGTATTTGTCTTTCATTGCCTGGCTTACCTTCCTTAGCATAATAGTGCCCAGTTCCGTTCATGCTGTTGCAAAAGTAAGAATTCTCTCTTTTTCACTGCTACATAGTGTTCCACTGTGACTGTACCACAGCTTTTTTATTCACTCATCCACTGATAGGCACTTAGGGTGTTTCTAGCACTTCATTATTATAAATAGCACTGCTATGAACACAGGGGTACATAAGTTCTTTTGCATTGGCATTTTGGGGTTCTTAGGATATATTCCTAGCACTGGAATCACTAGGTCATAAGGCAGTTCCATTTTTAATATTTTTAGGAAACTCCATACTGTTTTCCACAGTGGCTACACCAGTCTGCATTCTTACCAGCAATGAACTAGGGTTCCTTTTTCTCCACATCCTCACCAGCACTCATTGTTTTTTGATTTATTAATGGTAGCCATTTTGGCAGGTATAAGGTAGAATCTCATTGTGATTTTAATTTGCATCTCTCTGATTACTAGTGATGTTGAGCATTTTTTTTCATATGTCTATTGGCCATCTGTATGTCCTCCTTTGACAAGCATCTATTCAGGTCCTTTGCAAAGGACCGTAAAATGGGCAAACAATCCAATTTTAAAATGGGCACAAGATCTGCACAGACATTTAAAAAAAAAGACACAGATGCCCAAAGGTACATGAAAAGGAGCTCAACAACACTAATCATAAGGGAAATGTAAATCAAAACAATAATGAAGTATCACCTTACATCTATTATCAAAAAGGTAAATAACAAGTGTTGGGAGGATGTGGGGAAAAGAGAACCCTTGTGCACTGTTGGCAGGAATATAAATTAGTGCAGCTACCATGGAAAACAATACAGAGATTCCTGAAAGAACTAAAACTAGAATTATTGTATGATCCAGTTCCATACTTCTGGGTATTTATCCAAAGAAATTGAAAACACTAACTTGAAAAAAATATCTGCACCCCTATATTCAATGCAGAATTGATTACAGTAGCCAAGATATGGAAGCAACCAAAGTATGCTCTGATAGATGACTAGATAAAGAAAATGGATGCACACACACAGGAATATTATTCAGCTATAAGAAAAGAAGGAACTCCTGCCATTTGCAACAACATGGATGGACCTCGAGGGCATTATACTAAGTGAAGTAGGTCAGAAAAAGATAAATATCTCACTTATATGTGCAATTTTTAAAAACTTAGAAAATCAAGCTCATAGATACAGAGAACAGATGGATGGTTAACAGAGGTGAAGGGTTGGGGTGTGAGAAATGGGTAAAGGTAGTCAAAAGGTACAAACTAGCAGTTATAATAAGTAAGTCCTGGGTATGCAATGTACAGCACTGTGACAATAGTTAACAAGATATTGTGGACTTGAAAGATGCTGAGAGAGTAGATCTTAAAAGTTCTAATCACAAGAAAAAAAATTTGTGACTATATATGGTGATGAGTGTTAACTAAACTTATGGTGGCAATCAAATCATTATGTTGTACACATGAAACTAATATAATGTTGTATGTCAATCATATCTCAATTAAAAACATACTTGAGTGAATTATAGATTATAATAAACTATGAGATTAAACTAAGCACATATATATGGCAATATTTATTATATCTAATAGCTATTTATGCTAAATTTGAAACATGTACCATTACATTGTTCTTATAATACAAGTTATGAAGTCAGAGGTGGATTCTTCCCAACCAGCTGAGTTACCTCGGGCAGTTGCCTAACTCAAACCTCAGTTTCTCTGCTATAAAATGGACATAAGAAATCTTATGTCAATGAGTTTTTATAGGAGTAAATCAACAATATCAAACACATATTATGTGCACATAGAAGATTAGTTCCTTTACTATCTTAGGAAAAAGTGGCTTTTTAAAAAAAACTTTATTGTGCCTAAGAATGGCCTTGGCAGTTGTTAAAAATGGAGACTCTCCTGAATCTGTGAATCCTTAGGTTTGGAGGAGAAAAGCACCAAGAATGACTTTCAGGGGTGTCCAACCTGCAGCCCACAAGCGGCATGCAGTACAGGATGGCTATGAATGAGGACCAACACAAAATCGTAAATTTACTTAAAACCTTTTTTTTGCTCATCAATTTTAATTAGTGTTTGTGTATTTAATGTGTGGCTCAAGACAATTCTTCTTCCAGTGTGGCCCAGAGACAGCAACAGGTTGGACACCCCTAGTAGACAGTCCTTAGATCCCCTTGTGAGAAAAATTGTTTCCGGTGATCAGGGCACCGGGGGGTGGAAGCAGGTGTTCTGTGACTAGTTTGCCTTTCTAACAGATTTAACATATGGTTTAAAGCAAGATATTTTCCTTTCTACACCTTCTTCAGACATCTGTAAAATGTGGATAATAACTACTTCTTTAACATAAAACACTAAATGAAAATTTAGAGATCAAATATACTGCTTTTGTTCAGGTGAAACTTTTGTAAATAATGGCCAAAAAAAGAGAGTTAAAGTTGAAAAGGGAATAAAACCAAGAAAAAATATGTTTAGTGAAAGGCATAAAATTATGTTTGGAAGGAGGTGGAATATGAACAAAAGGAAAGGGACTGAAGACCAGCAAAACCAAGATGAAGTAGGAACATGGGGCTGATTAGCAATCAAATACTAAACCACATGTGTATTTTGGGAATTCAGGAGTGAACAATTACACACTCAGAAAATGGAAGGAGTTAAAAGGAATAGTCGCAAAAGGTACAGGGAGAAAAGGAACAAAAACACAGATGAGGAAAAACTGACAAAAAAGGAAGGAGTATCTTGCTAACTCCCTTAAGATCCTAAAGAAAAGAAACTTCTGCTGAAGGAAAAGAACTAAGCAGAATTTCTGAAGGGAAGAGCATAGAACTCAGAACCTAAAGAGCAATTTGTAGTGTGGAAGATTTTTCTGCTAAATCAGCAAATACCCACACAAGTATTTCAATGACGGGAATTTGATTATAAAGTCACTAGGGAATATTTAAGACTCTCCCATTGACAAATGGCAGGATGCAAGACTGACTTTCAGGAATAGGCCAATTTAAAATAAACTTGAAAAAATATTTGTGAGAAGGGAAAAATATCTGTCTATTGATGCTATTAAAACAGGATACAAAGATGTTTTGTGATTTTTAAATGAACATGTTATTTGTAATAAACTAATAGGAAAAGATCATAGAAATGGTCATAGAAATCCTGAAAATATTAAATGTGGAAAGAAAAATCATATAAGTGTAATAAAACATCTACAGCAAGGTAATTTGAGTTACTGGTTTGTGCTTTTCCTCTATCTTTCTCTTCCTCTATTTCAAGCAGGGCCATGCTCTGGAATCCCTTTGTCAGCAGTTTTGTAGCTGGTTTGGTTCAAAAGCATAAGTTGCATATACTTAAACTATTTCTATCTTTTGTAAAAGCCAAAATTCTCGAAAGATATTAAGATAAGGACCTCACTAGGAGGGAAGAGAGGGCAGCCAGAAAGGGCTGTGGCTCAGATGGCTGGTGTTTTCCTGCAAAGCGGAAGTTTGATCCCCTATCAGAGGACGTGCATGGGGTGTGGGTTCCATCAGGTCGCATACAAGAAAGAGGCAACAGATTGATGTTTCTCTCTCTCCTTCTCTTTCTCTCTCCATTCCCCTCTTTCTAAAAATAAATAAATAAAATCTTAAAAAGAGAGAGAGAGAGGGAGGGAGGGAGGGGGAAAGAGAGGGAGAGGCATCACCGTGCCAGCTGAGTTTTAAAATGTTCTAAGGGCTTTCATGGGTGAAAGTATGGAGGTACTTAACAACTGCCATGCTTTTAATAGCACACATTTATTCAAGTTGTATATGTGAAATTGGTTTTTCTTAAGCCATGAAACATAAGTTGGAAATCTAATGAATTCAATGTACTTAATTTTACCATGGGCTTCTAAAATTATGAAATATTGCATGCTTACAAAAGAATGTATGTATATGTACATGTATATATACACATATACAACATGTATAGTTCAAAGAATAATAAAATAAACATTTATGTAGTCACCACCCAGCTTAAGAAAACAAACATAAGCCCTGGCCAGGTAGCTCAGTTGATTAGAGTGTCCTGTTCTAGTAGCCAAGATTGTGGGTTCAATCCCCAGTCAGGGCACATATAAGAATCAACCAATGAATGCATAAATATGTAGAAAAACAAATTAATGTTTCTCCCTCTCTTTCTCTCTCCCTCCCTCCCTTTCTCTCTAAAACAAGTGTGTGTGTGTGTGTGTGTGTGTGTGTATAAAAAGAACGTTACCTTTCAAGCCCTTCACACCTCTACCTGATCACACCTTCTTCCCCACCACCTCTTCCAAGAATAACTACCTGTCATTGCATTTACAGTTCCCGTGCTTCCCATAATGGTTTTATCTACAAATGAGTGTGCATATTCCTGAGTTACATTGTTTAGTTTTATACGTCTTCGAACTTACATCATGTTTGCTTGTCTACAATTTGCTTTTTCACTCAACATTCCATTTCTGAGGTTCACCTAAGTTATTCTATCTGGTTACAGTTCACCCATTTTTTCCCTGAAGGGTAATACTTCATAATTTGAATAAATAATAATTTATATATTCATCCTTCTGTTGGTGGACATTTGGGTTGTTTTCAGTTTTCTGTTTATTTTCTTTTACTATTACAAACAAGGCTGCAGTGGACATTCCTGAGCGTATCTCTCAGTGCGTCCACGCAAGACTAGTTCTAGAATAAAGTCCCTAGGAGATAAACCCACATAGGAGTTGAACCGCTGGGTTGTAAGTTGTGCCAAATGGTGTCCCAGAGGGCCCATCACTTTAGATCCCCTCAAGCAAAGCGGTCTTCCTCCTCCCCAGCACTTGGTATAGTCAGACTTTTTCCACATCACCAATGTGTTTGGAAATAAAAAATCCTTTATAAATCATTTTCATTTATTCTTTGATGAATGTTGAATTAATTCAAAAGTTCAAGAGATTAAAATTCCTTAAAAAGTTAACCTCCCTATTAACCAAAAAATTAAGCCTTTTAAACTAATATTTCAAACTATTTAAGATATCTAATTATCTGAGCCACTTTACAGAAGTAACAAGGCAGATTAATAATTCAACAAGCAAAATCTAAGCATCATAACTCTAAGTCTAATGAGTCAAACTCATCCACCAAACACAAGTGTGTTAAATCAGGGCTCTCTTAACATTCAAGTACTATTTACAAATTTATTGGTTCTTTTATACATTTCAAATTAAAACCCTAAGTCTAACACCAAATTATCTTAACTTTTCTGATTTAAATCAGCTGCTAATATACCAAATTCCTACCTTCTCAAATACTTAAAATAACAAATACAACAGCAATTATTACAAAAGTTTATTGCTAACTCATTATTGCTATGAGTTTGATTCAGTTCATGGTTACAATCAACTTACCCAACTTGAGGGCATATACTTACAGTCACAGGCAGCCTAGACCAGAGGCTCCAGACTACTATATGGGTCATTGCTGGACATTTGAGACCACAGTCAATGCTACTTTGGGGTCACTCCCCCAAAGTTGTGGAGTCCTTGGCAGGACACGTGCTTGCCCTGTTGATGTTCAGGTTATCTATTGCTACATAAAAATTCCCCCAAAACTTAGTGGCTTAAAACAACTATAATTTTACTATATCTGATGATCTTTACAAGTCATAAATTCATGGCTAGCACATTCTCCTGCTCCATATGGCTTTAACTAGGCAGCCACTTGGTGCTATTCAGCTGATGGCTGAGCTGGGTTAGAGGGTCAAAGACAATGTAACTCACTCATCTGTGTCTTGATGTGGACGTCTAGAAGGCTGGGCTTCAGTGGGCCCCTCTCCATGTAGTCCTGCAGAATAATCAGACTTCTTACATGGCTGCTCAGGGCTCCAAAAAGAGTGTTTCAAGAGGCCCAGACACAAGCCCCTAGGCTTTTTATAACGTAGCCTCAGAAGTTCTGGATTATCACTTCCATCATATTCCATTAATCGAGCAAGTCACTAAGTGCAGTCTAGATTCAAGAAGTGAAGAAATACACTCTACTTTTCTATGAGAGGAGTATCAAAGAATTTGCATTCATCTTTAATCCACCACAGTTGAGGTCTGTTTGCTGTGTCAACTGACAAGCCTATTCACGTGGATCCTCTAGAATTTAGTTTCCCAATTTTATGTTCCTAGGCATCTTTCAAGTTTCACATTTTCCAAATTTTCACTGTAAACATTTTCAAAATTTAATCACCTGGCTTGGGAAAGTCAGATTCTGAACTTCCCACCCAGGTTGAAGCTCTTCTCTGAGTAAATGATCTATTAATTTAATTTAATTTAATTTTCCACCACTACCCCCAATCTGGCTTGTAGAGCTTTATTTAAATTTTGTTTTTTATCTTCCTACCCAGTCATAATTTCATAACCATTATATTACACCCTTTATTGGGAAAGGTTAGAGGTTGTTAGATCCCAGAGTGTCAGCATCAGGTATATAAGAAATCAGAGGGGATGCAAGTAGACTGGATTGAAGGCACAGGAGCTACTAACTTAGCAAAATGTTCCTATTCCCCAAGCAGGCAGCCGAGTTGCTGGATCTAAAGGGTTGGTGGTGGGCTGGGGCGGTGTTTGCTTTAGTAGTAAGCAGAATGAGCCAATAACAATCCAGGTGTCTTGAGAGGCCTCTGCAGTAGTGGCTGTACAATTCAGAGAGGGGGAGGTTAGGGAGCTCCAATAATAAATTAGTCTCCAGCTTTATTAACATAAGGCTCAGAGTTAAATTTAAATTAGCTTTAAAAAATAGTGTAGTATTTTCTCCAGACCTCAGTTTTGGGACAAAGATTCACACCAGTCTCACCTGGATCTTTAATATTATTTGCCAATTCTCTTACCATCCTTCGATAAAAACTCCCACTCTCACCCACCTACCATTTCAAGTAGTTATTAATATACTTCTTTATCCTCAAGGTCTCTACTCTCTTGTTCACAACTGATGACCTTGTTTCCTTCTTCTCAAAAAACTCCCAATTTCCTCTCCAGCTGTCTTGCAAACTTAGCTATGTCCATATGCATTCTTCTCTCCAGTGTCAGAGAAGGACATGGGAGCTGAGATAGCTTTCAGTTAATGCCACGAACCATTATATAAGAGGTTGAGGCTGTAGGGCAGGTTGCTGATCACACAGCAAGACATTCTGGGGGCACTTGGGAGGTCACAATGAAAGAATTTGGGAGTTAAGGAAGGGATCAGCAGGGCAACATCATTCACCTTGTACCCTAGATACCATTCACAAAGAAGCAATGTGAATAATACTCCCTGAGTTTTGCAACATGAGAGCCCTGGAAGTAGTAATCAGAGCAATCAGAGGATGGGCATGCTGGGGAAGCTTGGCCCAAACAGGGACAAACAGAGGTAAATAGAGAAGTGAAACATAATGGAACTATTTTTTATACTTCCTTAAAGGAGAGTTGGGACTTAGACTCTAACTTTAAAGCATCAATGTCTTAGTTTGTGATAATAAAACTTTGAGGCAAGTGTTCGCTTGGTCTCCCAAAATCGTGAGACTCTTACACTCTAAATATTCCTCTAGTTATTCCTCTCTTCCCTCTCTCCACTGTAACTGAGATCCTTAGCTGAGGATCTCATTTTCTTTTCCCTGGGCTTTTGCAGAAACCAAGGTCATTACTACCCATACCCATATGCACCATGTCAATTTATATCACATTTTCTATCCACGTCATGCTTTCTCATCCTGTGTCTTTATACTTGTTCTATTCTGCGTGATCCTTTCTCTGTTTGCCAAGTAACAACAAATCTTACTCATATTTCAAGACCTATTTTGAGTACCATTCTTCAATGCCTTTCTTCAACTACCCACTCTTTGATCTCGCAAACATTATTATTCCTCATTTGTGACTCCACTACTTTGCCAAACTGATATCTCCCCAGATATGCTGCACATTCCTTGGGCCAAGAGTGATGACTTATGCATGTTTCTATCCATAATGCTTCATATGCAGTAGGTTCTTACTAAGAGTTTGTTGAATGGATGATATAATTCATCAAATAGCCGATCCATCTAATGTGTTTTTTACCAAAGGGAACTCAATATTTTTCCTTTTTCCTGTCTCATTAACATCAAAGGAAGATGGGCCCCCAATTTCCTTTCATGTTCAGTCACAAAGCCCTTACTCCCAGCTCTTTCATGCATCCAAGGGTCTTTATCAATTTACCTATTTATCTCCTCACTCTCGCTTTTTCATTGGCATTTTCCCTCTGCTATCAACCCTATTCAGGTTTTAACTATCCATCCACTATGTCACTACCTTGACTCAGCTGTTTCTTGTAGATATTTTATCATTTCTGCCAGATCTTACTACTAATGTGAGTGGCAAAAGCATCGTGTTCTTCTTGTTCTTGTCTAGCAGGTATCAGATGGCACATAAAAAAGACATGTAAAAAACAAAAACAAAAATAAAACCCTTGAGAAAAGAAATATTTTCCTAATATATCATAATATTGCAAGGCCATTGCATAAAAGACAAGCCAAATTTTAGAAATTGCTACTTGTTTTGGCCCAATTGACATTTTGGACTAAAGCCTCCTTCCTTCTCAGGCTGTGACTTGTAGGTGGTGTCTTTGTTCTTTCAACCATGTATGTAAAGGTCAGAAGGATAGAAATAGTTCTTAATTTTTGAATAATGGACACTTTGAGAACTTGATGAAAGGAATTTAGACCCTCACTCCAGAAAAATGCAGTCATTTTTTACTTAGTTTCAGATGTTCACAGATGCCCTGAAACCCAACCATGACCTCAGTTTTTAAATCCCCTAACATAAAAATTTAGCAGTTATTAGAGATAGTTTAATGTTTCTTTTTTGTTTATCTTTATTTTCTAATTCTCCTAAAATGAAATGAATTATTTCTGTTAAAATATATCAATGTTTTCTGAAAAACCACAGCACAGCGTACTTAGAAGACCTTGCAAAATAAATTATTATGTAGATAACTTGTCAAAGACAGGCTTTGACTTAGAAATGGCTGTTATACAAAGCACTCAGTTTTCCCATCTGTAAAATGGAGCCATTAATATTAATCAGTCATTATTTTGTATAGCTTAACACTTGCATAATTCTAATAATTGTGATTTGTCTGTGCTCCCTCTGGGTTGGCTCCGTTATCTAGGTTGTAGTTTTGTTCCCTTGTCTTCAAGCAGATTTAATGCCCCAGCTGTTTCTTCAGCTATTCTGTTTTCTGTGAAGGAACACCTGCTTTGAATGTACCTAAGGAGTTATTCCTTTGTTTTCTGATAATTAAAGCACTTCTATGGTGATGGCTGACATCTGGATTCACTTTTAAAGACTTCGCTATGTTTTCCTGGCTCCTGGGAGATCTGTGAACTATAATGCATGAGCTGGAGATGTGGCGATGTGCTTCATTTCGCAACAGCAGTTTTACTCTGGCTTTGTTATTTCCCCATCGCAGTGAGTGAGAGCTGCCGCTCTGTTACTGCAGCTCAGAGATTAAGGGAACTGAGCTGAGCTCCAGAAATTTAATATGCCATATAATGCCTGACTTATTTTGATTCTGGCTTTGATTTGAACTGATAAACTCACTTGAGACCACTCAGCAGAATCAATATCTAGGGATTAATTTTTTTTATAAACTGGTTCTGAAATAATTTCCTTTGGGGAACATGGAAGTCTAAGTTCACTCAAGTATTCCCAGTAGTAACAAAGAAAGAGAGACTTGGCAAAAGTACGCCAATACTATGTAGAATTTCCTCAGAAAAGCTATAGTCCTCAAATTCTATTCAATTATAGCTCAATAAAGTTTTCTAGGATTTGCTTTCCAGAATTATTACATTATTACTGCCTCTTCCTTAACATTCTTCTTGGCCTGTTACTTACAGGCCAGTGAAGAAACATATCAGTCAGGGCTCACAGTTGCAAGTAGTAAGCTAAGTAAACAGGAAAATTTAACAGGAGAAGGGAGAACTCAGAGGCCGGAGGAACAGGTGTGGATCTAAGCTCCTGGGAACAGCACTTACAGCTACCCCACAGAACTGGCCTGATGAGAAAGCCAGGGACACTGCTGACCAGTGCCCAACAACACTACAAACAACCATGGCCACTGGCCAAACTTGGCCTGCCCAGCAAGGCCAAGTCTACACTTTCAAGCACTGCCACCCCAAGACATCAGATGCCTTTATCAACAAATCGGTTTCAAAGCAGAATCTTTCCTTCCTCAAGCTACTAACTTCCAAATCGAAACTTTACGCAGGTGTGCTGAATGGTGAAGCCTAGGCCACATGTCTGCATCCTGGCTTTGAGAGTCTGGAGAGTTACTTTTCAGAGTTTACCTTGGGAAGCAGCACTTACAGTAAGACTGGAAGTTCCCTGAACATAGCAAACATGTTCAAAACATCCTGGGTAGAGAGAAAATATGAAAATGTTTACAACAGACAGAATTAGTATTGTATTACATTACTTAGTATGCAACAAACTAGATATTTTAACCCTATTTTAATGATAGGAAAGCCGAGGTTCAAAGAAACTGTTGGTAGCCCCAGATTATTTTGTTGGTGAGATGGAGAACATGGACTCACACCGAGGATTTTTTCCTTCAGGGTTCTTCCTTGTCTCCTAATGTAAATCTGAATTTCCATTTTCTGAGTTCTAATTTGCATATGAACAGTGGTGTACCAAGTAGTGGGTTGGAGGGGAGAGTAGAAGCACCAGCTCTGGCCACAGGCAACAAGGGATGTATTAGCTAGGAGAAAATTTAAAGACAATCATAAAACAGACTAAAAACAGGCTATAAAAACTACCTTATTATTTCTATTATTATCACCATCATGTGATAGCAATTCTAAAGAATGTCAGCAATAAAATATTCCTTCTTGCTGAGGTGTCCCCACTCCTCACTATACAAGTGTATATATGAAGCTATCAACTTTATTTTCAAGTCTTTTTAACAGAAGCATGTTTAGAACTTGTAATCAAAGTGCCATAAACAGTTTTATGGCCTAGGATAGGTCATACAAGGGGTCCATTTAACACACAATGCACTTAAGTCCCTACCTTTTAGCATTATGTCTAAGAAAAAAATGATTTCTAATTTTCATTTTAGAAGTATAACTCTTCCAATATTGGCAGTGTGAGCAGGGCTCTTCTATCTTCTAATAGTAGCAGAGTCTCTGGTAGTAAGGTAGAACCTCCTTGGAGAGTTCCTTTGGTAGTAAGGCTGTCTTGGCAAGGGGGCTGTTAGCGATGAGGAGGAGGAAGGAGGTGGATCCCAGTAATTTATACAGCAGAAGAGGAAAAAATATCTCTTTAAATTAGCATGAGGAAGTTACTCTTCAGATGAATCCCCAGGTGTACAGAATATGAGATCTTAAAGAATTACTTTACCCCATTACCAAGTCTTACAAATTCTATCTCCTAGATACCTCTCAAATATGTCCTCTTTTCTCCTTTGGCTATTCAGATCCTAGTACTATTTAACCTAGATTACTGAAACATCCTGCTAGCTGGTCTTCCTTCCTGTCATTTGTCTCAGCTAATTCCAATCTATTATCCATATAACTGGTCGGAGACACCCATCGAAGCATGAGTGAAATCATCAAATTTCCTTGTTTAAATACTTGCATTGACTTTCATGTCCACAGGATAACAATTGTAAACTCCTCTGCAAGATTCAAAAACTTCTTTAAGATATGCCCCTTCCTTACCTTTTCAACCTTTGCCATTCTTTAACTCCAATACTGTAGTATAGCTAACCTGAACTACTCTCATTCAAAACGTGTGATGCTCTTTCAGGCCTTTCTGCTCTCGCACACACTGTTAATTCAGCAGGTGTTACTCCTGTGCGCTGTCCTCTGACAAGTCTTCTCTCTTTCCCAGGCTCAAAGTGCATTATGTGCTCCATGCACTGTGCTCTGTCCCACAACACTGGAAGGTTTATTTTCATATTAGGACTTAGATTATATAGAAGTAATTGAATCCTGGTCTGGCTTCTCCTATTAGACTATAAACTTTTTTTTTTAAAGGCAGCGGCTATGTCTTTTATCTTTGCCACCCCAGCATTGAGTGCTGTTTTTGATACAGATATTACACACTCAATATAAATTTTTAATTGAATGCCAGGTTCTACACAGTATACAAGATGTCAAGGAGGTGACAGTCTAGTAGAAAGACAAGTCAAATTCATGGAACTGAAAACCAAGGCATAAGATGTGGCACATGTGAGGTTTAAATGAAATGCGTGGTTATTTTAAGGAGAAAGATCTCAATTCCAGTTTTAGGGTGAGGTGGGGGTACAAAATTGAGAAGAGTCGAAGGAGAAGGTGGCATTTGAGATGGACTTTGGCAAAAAATTCAATACTGGAGATGCAGCACGTATAAGGAATGGGTTAAGTCACAAACTGGTGAGGTAAAACAGCGGGAGTAATAGCAAATCATGGAGTAAGAACATTGAGTATGTAAGAGAGTATTGAAGAAAGCTGGAGAAGTTAGGCATTCAATGCTGGCTGAGGAGTTAGTATTTAATTTAGAAGGCAACTGTAGTGTAATTAGAGGCAATAATTAGCAGATGACAGACAATTAGAGCAACTACACTAATTTGAGTAAGGAGGAACAGGTCATATTTGACAGGAAGTATAGTATAGTTAGGCAGATAGACCTGGATCACTTATTAGTGGTATGATCTTGAACACGTTACTTCATCTCAAAAACCCAAGCTTCCTCATTTATTTCAAAAGATTGTTGTGACTGAATTTATGTAAAGAGATTAGCACAGTGCTTGGCATGTACCAAGTGCTTGAATTAATCAGTGATATTTCAGCTCAGCCGATAAAAATTCGACTCAAATCAGCATAAGCAAATAAGGAAAATTATTAAAAGGCTACTGACAAAATCAATGGAACTGTAGAGAGCTCAAAAATAGAACAGTACTAATATAGTCAAATGATCTTAGTTGTTTCAACAAATGGCGCTGGAACAACTGTACATCCATATGCAAAAAAATAAATCCAGACATGTATCTTATACCCTATACAAAAATTAACTCAAAATCTATCATAGACATAAATATATAAAATGTAAAATTGTAACATTCCTAGAGGATAGCATATGAGAAAATCCAGGTGACCTTGAGTTTGGTGATAACAAATGAATACAATACCCAATGCATAATCCATAAAAGAAAAAAATTAATAAGTTGAACTTCATTAAAATTAAATGCTTCTGCTTTGTGAAAGACACTGTCAAGAGAATAAAAAGACAATCTACAGACTGAGAGAAAATTTTGCAAAACACATATCTGGCAAAGGACTGGTATCAAAAATCTATACAGAACACTTAAAACTCAGCAGTAAGAAAACAAACAACCCAATTTAAAAATAGGCCAAAGGTATGAGCAGATACCTCACCAAAAAGACACACAGTTGATAATTATGCATATGAGAAGACATTCAACATCATGTCATCAGAGAATAAAACAAAATAAAACAACAATGACATACCACTCCACATTTGTTAGAATGGCTAAATCCAAAACACTGAGAAAATACTGGTGAGGATGTGGAGGAAACAGAACTCTCACTCCTTGATGGTAAGAATGCAAAATGGTATATCTACTTTCAAAGACAGCTTGGCAGTTTCTTACAAAACTAACTGTTCTCTTCCCACACACTCCAGCAATTTCACTCCTTGGTATTTACCCAAGTGACTCAAAAACTTATGTCCACACAAAAACCTGTACATGAGTGTTTATGGTAGCTTTATTCATAATTGCTAAAACTCAGAAGCAACCAAGATGTCCTTCAATGCGTGAATAGATAAAAAATATTGTGTTACATCAATATGATAGAATAATATTCAGCAATAAAATGAAATGAGCTATCATGTCATAAAAAAATCATAGAGAAAACTTAAAAGCATATTGCTAAGTGAGAGAAGTCATTCTGAAAAACCAACATATGACAACCAGAAGGGGCAAAATTATGGAGACAGTAAAAAGATCAGAGGTTGCCAGGGGTTCAGGAGGAGGGACAGAGAGAGGGAGGGACAGAGAGAGGGAGGGACAGAAAGAGGGAGGGACAGAGAGAGGGAGGGACAGAGAGAGGGAGGTACAGAGGATCTCTATTATTTCTACAACTGCAATACATCCACAGTTGAATAATTTGTATCTTCTTACTGCAGACAATAGTTTGGCCAGTTGTTTTGCTATACTATAACATAGGTCACCATATTTCAAAGCTTCAATATAATTTCCTAGTTGACATAGAATCCCAGATTCGCCACACTTCCACCAGCCTGAGATACCAATCTAGGCATTTGGAGGCAGAGGGAGAGGGCAATGTCATTTTTCCTGAACAGAAAGAAAACCTGCCTACCTATGAGGCAATGAAAACAAAACAAGGAAGAAATCAAATCCCCACTTTAGCCGCTTCAGCTCTGAGCTACCTGTTTGTATATATAGACTGCTTAGCAGATTTCTAAATTAACAACTTCATTTTTAGAGCAGTTTTAGGTTAACAGAAAAATTGAGTGGCAAGTACAGAGGGTTCCTATATTTCCCCTATCTCTCTACCCTAGCTTCCCTATTACTAATATCTTCCTCCATTAGTTTGGTATATTTGTTATGATTGACAAGGTAATATTGTTATGTTATTATTAACCAAAGTTCATAGTTTATATTAGGGTTCACCTTTTGTGTTTTACATTTGGATTTTGTCAAAAGTATAATGCCATGCATCCACCATTACTGAGTAATTTCACTGCCCTAAGTATCTCTGGTGCTGTCATTTAAATTGTTTTTCCCTTGTGGGTAAGTTGTCAAGTTTTTTCTGAATGTTTTTAATATTTTTTCTTTGTCTTTAGTTTCCACACATTTAACTATGATGTGTATTGGCAGATTTTTTTGGATTTATCTTTTTGGGTTTGCTCAGATTCTTAAATCTGTAGGTTATGTTTCTTGCTAAATTTGAAAACTTTTCAGCCATTATTTATTTTTGTACTTTTCAGCCCTACTCTCTTTCTACTCTCCTCCCAAAATCTAATGACCCACATTAGATCTTCTGTGATAGTCTCACAAGCCCCTAAGGCTCTGTTTATCTTTTTTCAGTCTATTTTCTTTCTGCTATCCAGATTGGGTAATTTCTATTTATTTTCAGCTTCACCAACTCTTTCCTCTATTCCCTAAATTCCGCTGTTCAGCCTATCTACTTTTTTTATTATTATTTAGTTTCTTGTTTATATCTTCTATTTCACCATTGAGGTTTTCTATTTCTTTGTCGAGGCTATCTATTTTTAAAATTTGTTTCAAGTGAGTTTATAACTGCTTGTTGAAGCATTTTCATCATATGTGCTTTAAAATCTTTGTCAGATAATTCTAACATCTCACTGTTGGTATCTATGGGTTGTCTTTTTTCATTCATTTTGAGATTTACCTTATTTTTGGTATAAGTGGTTTTCAAATGAAACCTGGAAAAATGTTATGATATGTTATATGACTCTATCTTATATTAACTTTTGGTTTAACTCGCTTTCTCTGATACCACTCCATCAGGTGAAGTAGAAGTCCAGAAGCCTGTTTTGACACTGAATAGGTGGAAGGCGATCATTACTGTTAGGTGTAGAAAGGTGTTCTGGCTCTCTACCCGGCCTGTAATGACACTGTGGTAGGAGTGACTTTTATTATTGCTGGACAATGGTGAAAGTCCTGACTCTCCATGTGGTATCCACTGACACTGTGGGAGGAAGCGAAGGCTTGTTACTGGTGATGGAGATAAAAGTCCAGGCCCTCTGCTTGGCCATCTCTGACACCAGCTAGCAAGGGTCTTAGGATGCCTCCTTATAGCCTAAGAGTGGCTGTCTAGGCTCCCCACTCAGCCTCTGCTTTTTGGGTGGGGCCACAGTTTTTTTCTATGATATTTGACTGGAGTAGAACCATTATCTTCGAAATGTTTTCTCTTATGAGGTTTCCCCCTTTCCTGGTGCTTTGTCTAGATAGCAGGTTCTCCTTGACACTTGTGTTATCTGTGTCTTTTGGAGATTCTAAGTTGCTGAAGTCTTTAGCTTCAATTCTGCACTATAGCTGGAAAAAAGGTAAAAGCCAGGGTATTCACCACCTGTTGTTCCTTGAGCCCCAAGGTCCCTGGCCTGTCTGCTTTCTTTTTTTCCCACCTTTCAAAATCATCTTACATTTGTTTTATAAATAACATCTTAGTCAACTCTACTTCATCTCTTATTCTCCTCGTTCTTCACTTCAAAGATCTCTGAATTCTGATGTGCCTGGAGGGGAACTTGAGTGTGGTTGTTTTAAAATATGTCCACAAGAGTTATTTTTTTAATTATTTATTTATTTATTTTTAGAGAGAGGGGAAGGAGGGAAATAGAGAAGGAGAGAAATATCAACTGGTTGTCTCTCGAAGGCCCCCAGCCAGGGACCTGGCCTGCCACAGGGCCAAGTGCCCTGACTGAGAATCATACTATGGCCTTTCAGTTCTCTGAATGATGCCCAACCCACTGAGCCAGAGCCGTCAGGGCTGTCGGCAAGTTTTGACACTCCTCTCTTCAAGAAGTAGAGCCTGATTCTCTCCTTAAGAGTGGGCTGAATTTAGTCACTAGTTTTTAATTAGTCCCCCTCCTCCTGAGCCCATTAATCTACTTTTTGTTTCTTTCAGACACCATTTATATGAATGGACTCCTACAATATTAGGCCTTTTGTGACTAGCATTTTCTGCTTACCATGTTTTCCATATTAATACCTGCTGCAGTATATATTAGTACTTCATTCTCCTTTATTAATGAATAATATTTCATGCTCTAAACATACCACATTTTATTTATTCATTCATCAGTTAATGGACTTTTTAGTGTTTCCACTTTTGGACTGTTGCAAATAGTGCTAATATGAACATTTGTAAACAAGTTGCTATGTGGATATATACCTAGGAGTGGAATATCTAGGACATATGAAAAATCTATGTCTAACATTTTGAAAAATTGTTAAGACTGTTTTCTGAGGCAGATGCATCATTTCTACTGGTAATACATGAGGGTTCCAATTTGTCCACATCATCACCAATGCTAGTTATTATCTGTATTTTTGTATTACAGCCATCCAAGTAGGTGTGAAGGGGTATTGCTTGTTTTGAACTGCATTTCCCTAGTGGCTAATGATGTTGAGTATTTTCATGTCCCTGTGGTTCACTTCTGTGAAATATCTATTCAGATCCTTTGCCCATTTAAAAAATTGGGTTATTTGTCCTTTTACTGTTGAATGGTAATATGCATATATTTTGGATGCAAGTCCCATGTCAGATACATGATTTCCAAGTATTTTCTCCCATTCTGTGGGTTGCTTTTTACTTTCCATTCATATTCTTTAACCCACTATATGGTTTTATTTAAATAAAGCCCAATTTTTCTATTTTTTTTCTTTTGACTCATGTTTTTGATGAATACATAAGAAAGCTTTGGCTAATACAGGTCATGAAGATTTACTCCTATTTTTTGTTCTAAAAGTTTTATAGTTTTAGCTCATACATTTAGGTCTATGATCCATTTTAAGTTAGTTTTTATGTATGGTGTAAGGAAGGGGTCCAACTTTATTCCTTTGTACGTGGCAATCCAATTGCCCCAGAACTACTGGTTGAAAGACTTCTTTTTCCATTAAATTATCTTGGCATCTTGGTTGAAAATGAAATGATCACAAATTTAAGATTTATTCAATGACTTCAATTATTTTTCATTGGTCTATACATCCACTCTTATGCCAGTATAACACTGTCCTGATTACTGTAGCTTTGTAGTGAGTTTTCAAATGGGGGAATTGTGAGTCCTCCAATTTTGATCATCTTTTTTCAAGATTGCTTTGGCTACTCTGAGTCCCTTGCATTTCCTTACACATTTTAGGAACAGCTTGTACATTTATACTTTTATGCAAAAAAAAATGCAGCTGAAATTGTGATCAGGATTGCATAAAATTTATAAATAAATTTGTAGAGAATTGCCATCTTAACAGTATTAAGTCTTCTGATCCACAAACATTGGATGTCTTTCCATTTATTTAGGTATGTATTCAATTTCACTCAAAAATGTTTTGTAGCTTTCAGTATAGAAGTTCATCACTTCTCTCATTAAATTCCATATGTATTTGATTCATTTTAAAGCTATTGTAAACAAAATTGTTTTAATTTCACTTTTAGATTGTTTCTTGCGAGTGTGTACAATTACAATTGTTGTATATTGATCTGCAACCTTGCTGAACTCATTTATTATTTCTAATAGTATTTTGTAGACTCCTTATGATTTTCTGTATACAATATTATATCATCTGCATGATTTTCTTCCTTTCCAATCTGGATGTCTTTTATTTCTTTTTCTTGCCTAATCACCCTGGCTAGACCCTTCAGTACAATGTTGATTGGAAATGGCAAGAGCAGACATCTTTATGTTCTCTCTGTTCTTAGGGGGCAGACATTCAGCCTTTCACCATTAAGTACAATGTTAGCTGTGCTTTTTTTATAGATGCCTTTTATTAGGTTGAGGAAGTCCCATCTATACCCAGTTTTCTGATTTTATTTTTCTTTATCATGAAAGGGTGTTAGATTTTGTCAAATGACTTTTCTATGTCTACTAAGATTACCATGTCATTTTTGCTTTTTATTCTATTGATAGGGTATATAATGTTAATTGATCTTCAGATGTGAAACCAACCTTGCATTCCTGGGATAAATTCCACTTGTCATGGTGTATAATTCTTTTTGTATATTGCTGGATTTGGCTTCCCAGTATTTGATTGAACATTTATTAAGATTTTAATCAATTTTTCCTACCCTTTTAGTAGTGAGTAAAGTACAATGTATAGAACCACATTCACCAATATCATTGCATTTGAAGATTAAGTATTAAAGATAATCCATAAGGTCTTAGATTATAGTGATTTGTATTTTGCTGAGTCATGGATTTTGCTGAAGCATATGTTTAAATCATATGCTACAAGAGAAGTTAAAAGGTGTCACTTACCTAGTAAAAGTAGTTATAAAATAAGCTTTCAAATCTCCAAATGCCTTTACTCTCATTTTATCAGATATGTTGGGGGCAAAATTATATGCTACAGTTGCAAATTTCATATGAAGCCTACTCTTCTCTGAAGCTTAATAAAATAGAAAAAAAACAACACCTGTCCAATATTGAGAAAAATTGAAAAAATTAAATATTTATTGGAATAAAATGGTATCCAATCCAAATCCCATGAAAAAAATTCTTAAAATCTTTACCCCCCATTCCTTTTCTCTTCAGTGCTCAATAGAAACCCACATTTAAAGTCTTCTGTCTTTTCTCCCCATTTTTTTCTCCTGTATCTATTCATTTTACTTTTTAATAGAGAAATTGCCCATTTGTGGTCCATATGCCAAATCTGGCCTATTCATCCATTTAATTTGATAAAATATTTTAAAAGCATTATTAATTAGTTGTCAACATTTGAGGAATGACACATAAATATCTATGTATCTTATTTCCCTTGAAAAATTTGAAAGTTTGACAAAATATTACATTCATTTTGTAACTGGCTTATAGTAAATATGACTGCCTCCTTCAAATATGACATGATCCTCTAGTTTCCTACAGTTTTTATCATTCCTTAATGATTATATATGGCCCATTTCACTTTTTATTATATAGGCCTAGCCTCTATAAATATCGGAATCTGTGATCTTTTTTTATGTTGCCCTTTCCCATGTAAATTAGCCTTTCTTAGAATCTTTCTAATTTTGCAACTGTTTCTATTTATTATACTGAGTAGTATAACAAGAGTTTTGAGAGCTCACAGGATCCCTTGAGAATTGTAGAGTCCATATATATATATATATATATATATATATATATATATGCTTAATAAAATCCCAGTGGAGATCTTTGTCTGTTAGAAAGGAAGAGTGAACTTAACCAAATGGTTGCAGTAATTTTGTATATGTGAGACTTTTTGCAGGGAAAATCTAGCTATAAGAGAGAATAAAGAGGGAAAATGCTGGGCTGTCTGTGCTGTGCCTATAGATATTAGAAAAGTACTGATTTACAAAATTGGTCTTCCTAGAAAAAGAAAGAGGAGATGGAAAGAGACAAAACTGATATTACAGTAGTACTAACAGGGCCTATGAGAAGAAATGACAATTTCTGTGACTGAGCACAAATCAACTGATGAATTGGAACTGTTAATTTTTCTGGAAGTGGCTCTTGTAGGGTTGTGTAAATCCTTACCTGTGAGGGAAAAAACTTGTGCTTACTTCAGTCTGCTTCTTTACTCTGCCCTTTAAATCTTTATTGGTATTCCTCAAGGACCTCAATATTATTAGAGATACTGAGACCTTTGTAGTATTTATCTTTACTACAATTAATTTTCTTTCTAAAACATAAGAACTCTCCATTTGCTTCAATAGTGATAGATGCACTTAAAAGGTCAACCTAAAAAAAGACCACAAAAATCAAAAGCTGCATTTGAAGTATATGGGCTTTTGGATTTTAGTAATCATCTACCTAATGAAAGAAAGTAACAATATGTATGTTATTTGCAAAATAGAGTGAAGGCTGGTTGCCTGAATATAGTTATATATTTATTATATAACTAGTTTCTGCTTCTTTGTAACCACTTTAGAAAGCAGATTTACTTAGTAATATCAATGAATATATTTTTGATTGATTACAGTATTATGATGTCAGCTAGAATTCAATAATTTAGACCAGATTAGATGGCATGTTATACCTCTATGCCACTAAGTATCATTTGCTCATTTGTGTTCTTAAAGCTATCGATACTTGATATGTGGAGCCAAGAACACAGTATGTGTGCTTAAACACACACATATAGACTCAGGACAGTTAATATATGAAGTACTTAGTTTGATTCCTGGCCTATAGTAAGGCCTCAATAAATATTGGCTGTAATTTTTATAATTCTCACTAATATTCTCCCCCACAAGGTTCTTTACAGTTCCTTGACTCATGAGCCCTTGAGTTTAGAGTATTGGATCTCCCCCTACTCCCTTCTCTGTCTTTAGCATACACTTGGCCAAATCTTATTCCTACCCAACTGGCCACAGATAGTTGTTGGCCATCTACAATGACCGTTCAAACTGTTTTTTGAAAACCCTAAAATAGCAAACAACAACAAATGTATAATAAGTAATGTCTTGCCCCCATCCTTCCTGTCCCAATCAATCTATATGCTCTTCTCCCCACTACCAATCATAACAGGACAAAATCCACTTTTTCAGGCCCTCTTTCCCAGAGCTGGCTGGACCCCATGAAACATGACTGACCCTTATTGTTTTATGAGCCTTTATTCTCAGGACTTGAAGATTACTGGAAATGCCCTGAAGGTGCAGAGGCTCCAGGAATTACAAAACAGGTCATACCAGACCACAGCGACAGGACCCTGTTCCCGTGGAGACAAGCCGCAGCCTATACAAGACGAACGGAAACATCTGCTCTACATCCACCCCAATCACCTAATAAAGGCCCAAAGTTCCCACCCCTCAGGCTGGTGCATGTCTCTGAACCTAGCGCTTTCTCGCCCTTGGGAAAGTAAAAGTAAAAATAAAAACTTTTACTCCCTATACTTTCTTCTCTTTGTGAATTCTTTCACAGCCCGCATCACCGACCACCCTAACAAATTGGAGATGCATTAGAATTCATATCTAACCATAAATTCTTGTGAACCTGAGCATCTTCATATACCTACAAAGAAAACTCCGGGATATAAGAGGGACATTCCCTTTACCCAGGACATGTAGAAGACTTACCAAAGATTTCTGGACAGAGCAGAATTACGCCACTTATAACTTTATGTCTACTTCCCTTTTAAGGCTCAAAGACAAGAAAACCATCATTGAAAGGTAAGCCTACCAAAGCTGGCACATGGTATACTCAAATCCCTGTTCAGTATTACTGGATATGGACCTTCAGGCCACGCCTGCTGCTGCGCATGCGCCGCAAATGCCGCCTTCTAGCAGATGTCTTTGGTTCATTCTCTCTTTGCAGTCCTCGGGCTCTTTCTCAGACTTTGGTTGGAATTTCCCGCTTCGGCAGAACTCACCAATCACAAACTCCCTTCCTCAGGGCACCGCCCCCCCACCCCCAACGCCCCACTCCGGAAACCCGAGTCCGACTTCGCGCACACCCCTCCTTCCTTACGCACGGTGCGCGCAGACGTCTGACTGCGACGCTGTCGTCGCCCCCGCGCTGACTCCCGTCGGGGGCGCTTACTGACCGTTGAGCGGGCTGTGAAATCCCTCCCTAAGGACCTTCCCCCCTCCACTAACCGTTCTTGCGGCGTCGACTCATGTGGGGGTTCGGGCTCCTGCGGTCGCCGCCGCTGCTGCTTTTGCTGCCGCATCTCGGAATCGCCGCCTCACGCTTTCAGGCCGGAACCATGAACTTGGAAGGCAGCAGCTCTGCGAGATGCTCCGCCTCCGCCGAGGGGCGTCGGCACCGGTGCCTGCAGCTGTCCACGGTGCCGGGAGCCGATCCGCAGCGCAGCAACGAGCTGCTCCTGCTGGTGGCGGCGGCGGTGGAGGGACCTGAACGGCGGAATCTCTCTGGAGACCGGGCGGAGGAGGAGCTGCAACCGCCGCCCCAGCATCACGTTCTCTATTTCCCCGGGGATGTGCAGGTAACCTGGGGCCTGCCTGGGCACCTGTTCCTTCCTCTTGTGCATGTGTGCGAATTTCCCAGATTCCGTCCTGGTAGATGGCGCCGGGTACCTTGCGTCGCCTGAACACTATCACACGTGGTGGCTCCTCCGTTACTCCACGAAATCCAAAACCACCCCTTCCACATCCCTGATCCCCCTTTTTTGTAGCCTCAGAGTGAAGGTGTCCTTGGAGAGTTAAGACCTCGAAGAGTCTAGGCTTCAAGGGAGTCGAATTTGAAACAAGGAATAAGACACATAATACCGAATATATGCTCATTCTATTACTAGGTTTCTCAGAGGAGTGTGTGTGGGGGGGGGGGCGGGCAGGAGACAGAGCTGGCTTTTAAATTAACTTAGCGCGTAGTGTTCCACTGGCAGTAATTAAAAAGCAAACAAACAAACAAAAAAAAAACCGACCACGACGAGGGAATGACACTCAGTAATCCTAAGAAAGGAAGAGTGGGTGGAGAAAAGGGACAGTACTTGCTAAGCATGTCAATACTTTGATGCTCACCTAAATTCTGTACTTACGTTTTTGTGTGATTTTATCTTTATTATTAATTTTATAGCTGCAGGCAAATAACCGTGGCTGTGTTGTCCTGGAAAGTTGGGTGTCAGTCTAGATCTTAATCCATAACCGTTTTGTCTAATACTGCAACCATTAGTTAATGTAGGAATTCAAATTAACCAAATATAATTAAAAATCTAGTTTCTCAGTTTCATTAGCTGCATTTCAGGTGCTCAGTAGCAGCTAAGGTTTGCGGGTGTTGTAATGCATAAGACAAATACAGAAGAATGCTTCCATCATCACAGGAAGTTCTATTGGATAGTGTTGCTGTAGACAAGGTAAAGCTAGAATATGGCCATTAAACAATATTAATTTATTGTTTTTGAAATTGATGCTTTAAAGTGATACACTTACAAACTTTGTGCCTCATGTCAAATGACAATTAAGATATCTATAGTTTTTTCTTCTGTCTTCAGAATAATTGACTGATCTAGTTGACTGAATAAACACTATGGGGGAAAAAAGTAAGATTTAAGAAAAGCTTGATTTAATCAATGCCCTGTTGCTCAGTTTGGGAAAATAGCATAACATTGCTGACAGACTTCCAGTTTGTGGACCAGCTGTTGTGTGCATCTTTAATAATGATGGTGATAGTATGATAACTAACCATTATTGAGCACCTACTGTTTTTTTTTTTTTTAAGTGTGCCAGCCAAAGTATGGTACACATCTTCAGGTGAGATCTAAAAAGTGCTAAGTACACTTAGAATAATACCTCTTTTTGTTTTGACATCATCCGTTTCTTTATGTACCCTGAAATTCCATTAGCTTTTTGGGCAGTGATATACAGTTGATTTATGCATAGTGCGAAGTGCTCTAAAAATCCAGGTCTTTTAGAAAAGAAATAGAGGATAAGGCATCAAAAGTTATTTAGGCCAAATTGCCCAGGTTTGAACCTTGTGTCAGCACTTTTTAGCTATTACATCTCCGATCAATTGCAGCTACCTCAACTATAAAATAGGAATAACAATTTATAGGATATCAGTGAGGGTTAAATATGTGAATACCCAATGAATTACAGTTCCTTCCCATCTTTCTGATGACCTTTTTAACTATGGGGGTACCTTTGTTCTAGTTCTTGGGCTTTTTCTCTGTCTACTGTTCCTCCCTTAGTGATCTGTTCCAGTCCTGTGGCCTTACATACTACCTGTACTCTGCCAGCCTTCAACACCTGTGTATCTAGCATACACATATACTGCAAACTTTAGACTTAGCATTTGTATGCGCAATATTTTAGTTTGGATATTTAATAGATATCTCAAACCTTCAGTCTTTGGATCTTTGCCTCTAAACCTCAGTCTCACCTCTTTCCTGCAGTCTTCCTCATCTCAGTTAATGGAAACTAGCTTTTTAGTTGCTCAGGATAGATATCTTGAAGTTATACTTTGGTCTCTTTCACCTCATCTCTTAATCCACCAACCTTCTGGTTGTGGCTTCACCTTCTTAATGTATCTAAAAGTGATCACAATAATCATTTTAAAATGTGAGTCAAATCATGCCACACCTCTCTGCTCAAAGCTCCAAGAGCTCCCCATATCACTCAGAGTGAAAGCCAAGAGACCTCTTGATGGCCTACATGGCCCTTCACTATCTTCACCTTTTCGACTTTGCCGATTTTCTGATTATCTCCTTTTTTTCTTTTACTCTGCTCCAGCCACACCAGTTTTCTCCAAATTGTTCAGGATAGGCACACTTCTCCTAAACTTTGAAGATACTGCCTAGAGGAACAGTCTTCGTGCAGAAACATGCAGGATTCATTACCTCACCTGTTTCAAGTCTTTGCTCAAAAGGTGCCTTCACACTGAAGCATTTTCTGATCATCCTGTTTAATAAACATATTAGTTATTTAATTTGTTTTTTGTCTGTCTTCTACTACTAGCATGTAAGCTTCATGTCTGTTTTCTTCACTGATGAAAACTTCACCACAATGAAGTTTGTCTGTGATGCTTAGTGTTTGGCATGTAGTAGGAGTTCAGTAGATAACTTGTTGAATGAATGAGTGAATGAATGAATGTATGTTGCTTTGAACAATGCATGAAGTGTTTGGTAAGTCTTGGCTATTATATGAAATGCTTTTAGGCCCAAATTTCCTTATCCGTATCTCTGTACTTGATTCTTTTGAGTTTAATGTTTATCCATATGAAATTTACCCTGTTACATACAGGCCATCTTTCTAGTGTATTGATCCTTTTAGAACTGTTATTTTGGATTGTATCACATATACATTAAGTAAGCATTCTTTTATATCTTTATTCATAACTTGGATAAGTATTGAACAGAATAGGGCCAAGTGGAACTTTGCAGGGTATCATTGGAAACTTTGCCTCATCTTAACATAGATTCATTGTTTGGTGTTAATTGGATCTGGTTGTCCATGTGATAATTCTTTTTTGTCCATGTAATTTTAAATCCTAATTACATTACTTCCTTGATGTTCCATTTGAAAACATCTTTTATTGTACAATGGGTCCTCTTTATTTTGTACTTGTTCTTTTATCATTTGAATTATGGGAAGGCTGAGGCCATAGTAATTCGTATTTCTTTAGGTATCTCTTGATGTTTTTCTTGTCCATCAGTAATGATTTTGGAGGCAGATCAGGATTCTTTTAAATAAGCACTTTCTAATTTTCTTGCTTTTTAAAGCCTCAGGATATAGACTTACACATCTCTCTCTCTCTCTCTCTCTCTCTCTCTTTTTTTTTTTTTTTTTTTTTTTTTTTTTTTTTTTTTTTTTTTTTTTTTTTTTTTTTTTTTTTTTTTTTTTTTTTTTTTTTTTTTTTTTTTTTTTTTTTTTTTTTTTTTTTTTTTTTTTTTTTTTTTTTTTTTTTTTTAGAGTCAGCTTACAATTTGATGAATTTTGACAAATATTACCGTTAGGTAATCAATGCCACAATCATGTTATACAACATCTCCCTCACCCTAAAAAAGTATCTAGTGTCTCATTTCCGTCAGTCTCCTTTTCCTTCAGCCCAGGCAGTCACTGATTTGCTTTCTGTCAGCTGGGAGAGCTGCATAGGGTAAGGTATACGGGAAGAGTGCAGAGCTTCCTTGGTCTTTCTGAGAGCATCACATTCCAACACTTCCACATGTTCACCCACCCAGAAGCTACCAAAATCTTTATTTTGGGGATTTTAATGGTGGCTTCATCTCATAGTCATGTTCTGTCATTGACTCCATTTCCAATCCCTCTCTGGAGAATGGGTAGTGGGGCTGAAAGTTCCAAATTTCTGATCACCAACTCATATCCAGGAGCTCACCAAGAGTTACCTCATTAGAACAAAAGACATTCCTATCACCCAGGAAGTCCCACGGGTTTTAAGAGCTCTGTGCCAGGAACCAGAGGCAGAGACCTCTGTGTGTGTGTGTGTGTGTGTGTGTGTGTGTGTGTGTGTATGTGTGTGTGTGTGTTTGGGCAAAATAGGTTTACAATTCATATGGAAAAATAATACAATAATTAATAAATAATAATACAAGAATAAACTCTGTGTTTCACATACAATTGTAAACCTGCTTTTGTCCCACCATGTATATATTTTCTATTATTTCACACCTGGTCGTGTACCCCTCGGGCTGTGTCAGGCAGCCTTCTTCTTAGACTGGATCCTGTTGTGGTCCTTGTGTTTTGCTTATTTAGGATATTTGCTTTGTGCACCCTTGCCCCATTTTTGATGAAAGTACAGCTTGTATCCATTCTAGTTCTCTTCACTCTGCGGTACAACTAGTCCACCTAGCTTAAACCTTATCATGAATGTCTACAAATTCTTGGAGACACATGTCATGTTTTCCTAAAAATTCTTTGTACCTTCACTTCAGTAGCGGTATAAAGTAGCCCTATAAGTTTTTGCAGCTTAGCAAGCATCTGCCCGTAGAGTAAGCACTCCTTAATCTCTCCCATGGGTTCTCTTGCCACCTGCCTCACTGGGGATGAGGAGAAGCACAGGGGTTTTTTTACCCCTACAGGGAGAATGAGTGCATTACATTCCCAACTGGGATGAAAACTCTCAAAAGAAAACCCTCTCTTTCCACAGTCTTTAGCCTTTTCTGTAGATTGACACAGTCATTATCTGGGTTGCAGAACCAGTTCTGGCTACTTATTAGCAAGTCCTATGAGAATGTCTGGTGTCTTTTTTTCTAATAGGGGAGTACTTAGCCATTGTTCTCCAATCTGGGCTTTAACATAACAGTAAGAATCCCATTTTTACATTTTATACTCACAGTTCCTTAGTATAAGCTTTTTTCTCCTCTGATCATGGGGGGAAATAAACAAGTTTTTAGATTTACCACCTCCTATATGGTAGAAACTCAACAGAGAATCATAAAAGCATAAGTAACTATACAAATAACTGTAGTTTCTAGGAGCTCAATTTCCTTAGCTGTAGAAAGAATTTAGATGAGCCCTTTCAGATATAAGCTCCTATGATACTTTTATCATACTTGTATCACAAATTTTATGTGCAGAAGGTAATACCATAATCCATAAAAAATTAAATGACAGCCTTTTAACATATATGACAAACTATTAATGAGATGCAAACTGTTAATGAAGGACTTTGAGCATCCTATTAAGAAAATGATCAAAGGACACGAAAAGAGAATTAACAAAGGAAAAGAATGAAAATTGCCAATAAACATAGAAAAATACTCAACCTGATTGGGAATTGGGGCATGCAAATTAAATCAAAAGTAAGACATTTTATCATAGTAGGAAAGATTTTTTTTTTAATCAATGTCAATAGCCAGTGTGGGCCAGGATGCGGGAATACAAGCACTCTTTTATACTTCCAATGGGAATGTGAATTGACACGAATCTTTCTGATGGGAAGTCTAAAAATTATGATGCAAATCTATATTAATTGATATGGAATCATACCTATAATATATTTTTAAGTGAAAACTGTATTTATAAGCTTGCTGAGGGAGAATTAAAGAATACTCTGTTATATACATACTTGTATATATGTATGTATACTAAAGAAAATGAATGCTAGGCACCAAAATTTTAATGATTATTTTTAATTGGTGATTTTACAGAGGAGTTTTCTGTCTTATGTATTTGTATATAGACTGAACTTTTTAAGTATGACTTTTATTGGTTTTAATTTTTAATGGAAAAAAATGTTCATTTTGCTACAAATGTAGTCTGTTTAAGGTTGTACATTGAAAAGCTAAGTCTCCTTTGCCAAGGCCGTCACTGTTACCAGTGTATATGTCCCTCCAGGGATATTCTATGCTGATGCAAACTTGTTTTAAAAAACACAAATGGTAGCATAGCATGCATGGGTATTTTATTCAAATAGTTTACAACCCATGAGTATTAATAGCTGCCCCATTCTTTTGAAGCAGAAATGTATATCGTGCATATTTTCATGCCAATACACAAGTATATGATTGAGATAAATTCCTAGAAACACAATCACTAAATCAAAGGGAGGTACATTTAACTGATATTTATAGTACATGACTGTTAAAAATAAAGAAAAATTCTATATCCGATCCATCAGCAAGTGCTGCTGATTCTATCTTTAAAATATATTCAGAATCTAACTACTATGTACTACCTTCAGTTCTACTTACTACATATAGTTCAGTTCTTACTACATAGAGGTGGTTCAAGCCACCTTCTCTCATCAGGATTATACTTCAGTAGCCTCTGCAACTGTTTCCTCTTCACACATGCTAATCCTTTCAATATATAGATATCATCCCTCTACTCCAAACCCTATAAGAGCAAAAGCGAAAATCGTCATAATGTCTTACAAGTCGTGATCAGCAAGCCCCTCCTCCCGAGCAGCTCTCTGGTTTTTGGCAATGACTCTTGCTCTTGTTCACTCCGCGGGTGCTCCTCTGGCCTCTTAGTTGCGCCAAGCATGCTTCCACTTTTGCAGTTGCAGTTTCCTGTGCCTGAAATACCATGATTCACTCCCTCAGTGCCTTCAGGTCTTTCTCAGTTACCACCTCGTTGGAAATCACTGTTTTTCAAAGAATAATCTCCCACTCTCTCCAAAACTTTGTACTCCCTTTTCCGTGCTTTGTTTGTAATACTCCATTGCACTTAACCACCATCTCATATTTTGTGCTATCCAGCCACCAGCCACTTGTGGCTGTTGACCACTTGAAATGTTAGTCTGATCAAGGAAATAAATTTATAATTATATTTAACTTTAAATCTAAAAACTATTAAGTCAGGTCCTGGAAAATTGTTAAGTATATTTGAACAACCTGGTATGTAAATCTAGTTTTTCACCTGTAAGTTTTATGAAATCTAAGTTCAGATTAAGTATTTCCAGTGAAACTTTAGCACCCAAATTGAGATATGCTATAAGTGTAATATAGACACTGCATTGCAAAGACTTAGTAAGAAAAAGAAATGTAATAATCTCTCAGTAGTACTTTTTTATATGGGTCATATGTTGAAACAGTAATACTTTGGATATATTTGGCTCAAATATATTTGGATCCATTTTCACCTGTTAACTTTTTAATTGTAGTTACTAGAAAATTTTATATGTAGCTCATGTTGCATTTCTGTTGGACAGTGTTGCTCTATTTACTAATGGAGTTGTTTATTGTGTGTCTGTGTACCTAGAATGTGAACTGCATGTGGACAGGAGTTTAGTCTGTTCTGATCCATACCCAATCAGTAGGTATCCAATAAATTTTATGGAATAAATGAAAAAATTTGAATGAATTTCCCTTTTAAAAAAATGTATGAAAATTAAGATTTACATACCTGTGAATCTACATGTATGTAAAAATTGCATACATGTCCTAGAACCTAAACAGTTATTAATACATATAGAAGACTTACAAATAAATAAGATCTAATTTAAAAAGGGCAAAAGATATGAACTTGCACAAGTAGACATTCAGATGGCTAATAAATATAAGAACAGAATTTCATCTTCATTCAGATTTTGAATAAATCCAAACTAGAATATCATTCTGTGCCTATGAAATTTAACAAAGATAAAAGGCAAGTTAAACATACCTCTCTGGAAGACACTATTATAGTCTATTTAAACAACCTTATGTTATAAGTATTCTTTGACCTAGATTTTCCATATCTGGAAATTTAAGGGTATATTCACAGATGTATAAAAAGATTTTTCTATGTTTATTGCAGCTTTATTTGTAAAACAAAAACTGAAATCGAACATATAGCATTCAGGTTGCTAGAGTAATCCAAATAGGAAGGGGTTCAGGATTGCAGGTTTAATTGGAAAATATTTTAAAATACTGTGTTGGTCAGAAACTCTGTCTAATAAACCAAATTTTTATTTTCAGTTAATGTGTTACAAATAATAGATTGTATGCTTACTAAATAAAATTTATTAAAACTATCTATAACCTTTCTGAAGTGTTTTATTTAAATTCATGTTATTTAGCTATTATGTCTTTTTATTTTTTATTGAATATTTTTAACATTACCATTTATCCCCTTTATACCCTCTTCCACCTAGCTATATGTCTTAGAATCTTATCTTGATGGATTTGGGGCTTAAACTAAAAAAATGATTTGTTCAAACTTTTACAACCAGAAAGTAATGGCAGATTTATAGTTTTCATTTATGGCATATTAACCATAGGTCGTAACATCTCAACTTCTTCCACAATAAAAATGGGAAACTATTTTGTGGAAATAATTTTATATAAATGTGTATTTAATTCTTGTTTCATCTTTCTTACCTTTCAGAATTATCATGAAATTATGACTCATCATCCTGAGAATTATCAGTGGGAAAACTGGAGTCTAGAAAATGTTGCCACCATTTTAGCTCACCGGTTCCCCAATAGTTATATTTGGGTGATAAAGTGTTCCCGAATGCATTTGCACAAATTCAGCTGCTATGACAATTTTGTGAAAAGTAACATGTTTGGTGCTCCAGAACACAATACTGACTTTGGAGCTTTTAAGCACCTTTATATGTTATTAGTTAATGCTTTTAACTTAAGTCAGAACAATTTGCTATCAAAGAAGAATGTGAAAGATTTGAATGAGGACTCCAAAGCATCTAATTGTAGATCTAGTTCTTCTCATACTACTAATGGTTGCCAGGGAGAAAAAGAGAGCCCCTGTGAAAACTTTGATGAGTCTGCCATGAGTTTTTATCCACCATCACTAAATGGTGCCTCTTTTACTTTGATTGGATTCAGTAAAGGTTGTGTTGTTTTGAATCAGTTGCTTTTTGAATTGAAAGAAGCTAAGAAAGACAAGAACATACATGCTTTTATCAACAGCATAAGAACAATGTACTGGCTGGATGGCGGTCATTCTGGAGGAAGCAATACTTGGATTACTTATCCAGAAGTCTTGAAAGAATTTGCGCAAACAGGGATTATTGTTCACACCCATGTAACACCTTACCAAGTACGTGATCCAATGAGATCTTGGATTGGAAAGGAGCACAAGAAATTTGTTCAGATACTTGGAGACTTTGGTATGCAGGTGTCTAGCCACATACATTTTGCAAAGGAAGCTCCTTCCATAGAGAATCATTTCAGGGTTCATGAAGTATTTTGAGACTACAGAAATATTAATGTACTTGTTCAGTGAAAGAGAAGCACTTTTGAGTTTTATAAATTCAGATAATGACATGTAACTCACAGATAATGCATCCATTTTGGTTGGGAGGGAACACACATTCCTAAAATATAAATGTAATGTGCAATAGTACTTCTTGCTTCTGAATGTGAACTGTTTTTAATTTGGGCTGGGTTAGATAAGTTAGTTCATTTGGAATCTAAAAGGTGGTTTGTGATAATCCTACGAGGAGATAACAAGACCCTTAATAATGAAAGTTACAATACAGTCCTTATAAGGTAATTAAAGTTGTTATTGTTGGAAATAGTTTATTTTCTGAGTGATGTTTAAAACTAATTTTGGTGGCATAGTATTACCAATTTTGGCACTGAAAACTTTTGAGTGGAAACATGCCATTTCTCTTCAAACAAAGCAAAGACACACAGATATTTTCCATCGTTTTGGAATAACTATACCCTGCCTTGATGTTTTGTAAACTCATGGAATCATTCTTTAGTGTGCCACCGAGTGTTTTTTCTTAGGAGTCAAAATATATTTGTTTCCAAATATCCAAGAACATGTAGTAGTGTAAAGTTGGTTTTTAAAAACATTGCACTTAAGCACTGTGGCTAAATTTTTAATTGACAACTTTTGGCTAAGACATTTTGGAGTTTCTTAAATCTTGGCCAAAAACCAGTTCTCTTGGGAAAATTGTTTTAAAATGAACATAATTATGTAAATTGGGTAAAAATATATTACAGATTGAAAATTTTTTCATATCAGTCTCTTGAGATCAGTTTAGGTAAAATAAATATATAATATTCTATTTGTTAGTGCTCTGTTGACAAGGGGACAGATTCTATAGATCTAAGTCAGCGTTTCTCCAGAAGCATGATTTTGTCTGCCAAAGAAAGCAGCTCCCTTTGGCCAGAATGCAAAAATTATATTGCTATAAGAAAAGTTATAAGGGAAAGTTTAAAGACATGATTTAATTTTGGCTCAAAAACTGAATTTGCTTAACACTGCTACATAATTTGGGTGAGGTTTCCTTCTGCCTGTTTTTCTTGACCTAGATAAATACTTTCTGAGAAACTGAGATCTAGTTAATGTCAACCAACATTGAAACATAGCTGTGTGATTAAAGTAAAAGGTGAGTGGTCACTTTTTTAATTGTTTATTTATAATTAGCTTTTGCAGGACATGAAATAAAACAGGGAAGAAGTAACATGCTACTTTTAGACTGAAAAACGACTGAAACTTAGTATCTTAACGCAGAGGACCTAAATTTATAAAACAATATAGAAAGAAAATGTTAATTTGTTTTTTCCCTAGAATTATATTTTAATGTCTATAAATGTAGCAAATGCTTAAAAATAACATCTTTTAATTCTATAAATCAGTAGTAGCTCAACTTTTTTTAGGACAAAGTAGTTTTATATTTCTTCACCTTATTTACCTGTTTCTTTTGACACCAAAAATTTGCAACAAGTCAGCCTGATTCCAGCATTTTATTACCTAAAAACACCATAATTGACTTTTCAATGTTTTATAATCCTTGGTTAAATTCATATGTATCTGTTGTAAAATAGCTAAGTTACTGAATTCTCTCAAGGTGGGAAGGAAAGGCATTTATTTTTATAAGATTAACTAAAATGGAAAAAGTAGAACTTTCAGCAGGATTCATTAAAAAAAAATACCTGAGATATTTAAAAATCTGGGTTCTTTAGCTATCCAAGTCATGTGAATGCCTGTTTGTTCTATGTTGAATAGATATTGAAAATAAGTCACTGGACACCTGAAACTACCATAGAATCTAAATGAGACAGTGTGGGAGAGAATTTCTTGAATTAAAAATATTCAAGTTTATCCATATTCAAATACCTTAATACTTCAAATGTTATTTCTTCACGTTTAAAACTATTGTAAATGTTAGTGTATTCTTTTGAACTGTGCCTTTATGTTTGTGTCATGAGTCAACTGAGAAAAGTAGTCATACAAATAATGTGAAAGTTACTGCCACAGCATGAATGTACGATTGTATTAAATTTAATCCACAGAAGTCTGTCTGGATGTGCTTTATGTTATTTGTTAAAACTTCAGATCATCCTTTGGAAGGAAGATATTTTCTCTTCACTTGGTAGTTTGGGTTTGTATGTGCTTTTATTAACCCCATGTTTTCTTTCAAATGAGTGAATTTAAACCTTTCTTATAACAATATATCTCTTTTCTATCTTATATTGCTCCACAGAAATTTGCATTATTTTCATTTTTTCGGTTGGATTTCCTAGAGAACAAAATCTCTCAAAAATAAGTTCTTCCTTTTCTGTTCTAATTATCTCAGGTATCTGTATTCCTTTAGCTCTCCTTAAGAGAGTTAGAATACAGTGTGAGTTTTTTGTTTCCCATTTCATTTATGTAGTATCTACGCACCCACCAAGGACAAGGAAAGTCTAAGCACTAAGGACATAGTACCAACAAAACAGTTCCAGCATGTGAGTATGGGAATGTGTAAGGCTTAAGAGAGAAAATATTCTTAAAAGAGCTACTGTGTTCTACTTTAAGGGCCTTTAAGAAAAACAGGCTTTAGAAGATACACATGTAGATAGACCTCATCTGTAAATTAAGATTGCTTTTTACACAGGCAGAGAAGCTAGTAGCTTTAAGATGGTCATTTTAGTATCTCATGTAATAGAACTTTTAAAAATAGAATACAGCTTAAGTGTATTTAAGGCATTCAAACGCTTTATAGCCAGTATGCTTGAAATGAGACTAAGGTAACACCAGAGATAAGTGGCTGACTGCCAATCTACGTTAGTTCCTCCTGACTACATCTGTCTTTGAGCATGGGGAGGAGTCTCAGCAGTACAGTTCCAACTCCATCCAGACTGGCGTTCCAGCTTCCCACCTTTTTTTTTCTCCATCAACTTCTTAACTTCAGCTTAGATGTCTGTTGGCAACTTTAGATAGGTGAGAGAAAAGCCTTGTTATTAAAGTTCTTTCCAAATGTTCACATAGTTAGCTGCAATTCAAAAGAACAGAAAGATACAGAATAAGCCTAGTTGACTGCTTCCCTTGTTTTGATGCATGGAAGTAACAATTACTGAATAAATACATAGAATTCCAGTGTAATTATGTACCAAGACAAATACTGTTAATGTTCATGAAAAGGTAGGAATTATAACCTACACATGTGTTTTTAAAATCTATTTATTTATAATAAAGGGCAAAAATAAATTCAAATACACAATTGCAGATTCACCTTCCCAGCTGCTTGTTTAACCTCAGAAGCAGTCACTATTAATGGTTTCTTGAGTATCTTTGCAGAGATGATTCTTTGTATATACAAATATATGGGGGTGAGCAAAAGGTTTATAGTTGTAAGTGCATGAAAGTTTATTATTTTATTATAACCGTAAACCTATGTTTGCTCATCCCTGTATGTTTACTTACAGCATAAATGGCAGCATACCACAGTTTTAGTCCTGTTTCTTAATTACCTTGGAAAAATTCCTTGCCAATATACGTATACGTGTGTGTATACACACACATCTGCCTCATTCTTTGGCTGCATAGTATTCCATTTTTCTATTACACTCTCTTGTCTACCTGTCCATCATCATTCATCTTAGTTTATATCCCTTGTCTGTGTAGCAAGCAATACAATGAAAAGTTTCTGGCAGAAGAAACCTATTCCTTGTGGGTCAGGTCAAGCCCCCAAACTGTAGCCAAAGAATAACTATGTAATATATTCGTAAGCGTCTGAGATGAGCTGCACTTAAGGGAGAAAGAATGGAGAATTACTGATCTGGTCACCACAACTGTAATTCCAGTTTCTACCACCCAGTTGTGTGAGTCTGGACTGTCATTTAAGCAATCTGGATTGATTAGGTGATTTCTAAAATCCCTCTCAGCAATAAAATCTAAGATTTGTAATTCCTGAGAAGTTAGAGCTCACAAATACCATGTGATATTCTGTACATTAAAATATATCTCATTTGGTCTCAACCAGGTAGGCAAAAAAGATTAAACATCATTAAAAAACATAACCAGGGAGATAAATTTTCCCAAAGTGTTCATCTCAAGCTTTCTAGATAAAATTCACCTCAAATTTCTCAGCTGAGGAATATAATGCAAGCTTGCACTAATTAATTATATGTCTACCCTTAAACCATCTCCTTGTATTTTTGTAGCAACCCTATAAAGTTTAAGTTCAATTTTAAAGATGAAGAAAATAGGTTTCATAGATTAACCTGCTTAAGGTCATTCATTCTGCTTCCTAAATAAAACTGAATTGGAATATTCATTGAACAAATTATAATCTTGTTTTACTTCCATGTTTTCTTTGTGGCTATATACTTTGCACTGATTCTCTTACTGGTAAAAAAAAGGCAAAATGAAGGACGGTTTATAAAAAGCTGACTATCAATACTGTTCAAATTAATGGGGGGAGTTTATCTTCTATTCCTTCCAAATGAAAAAAGTCTTTTTAAAAGTTCTTTGCTTAATGTAAGTAACCACATATCAGAAATCTAATAATTAGATCTAGCTAATAGAACAATTCCTTTTCTGACAGACTCTTCACTTTTGTTGACCTGAGTAACTTAAATATCTCAAAGATCAACAGGAAGTTCAGAGCAATTTTTATATATTTTTCCTTTACTATTGTAATTTTCTTTTCGTACCTGAAACTAATCCAACTATAAACACAGGATGTGAGCCAGAAGGGACTGGCATGAAATATTCAAAGGGATGAAAAGCAAGGACCTACAAGACTACTTCACTCAGCAAGGCTATCATTTAAAATTGAAATAAGGAGCTTCCCGACAAGAAAAAGCTAAGGGAGTCTGTTACCACTAAACCACTATTACAAGCCCATTCCTCCCACCTCCACTTCTGGCAACCACCAATCTGCTCTCTGTACAAAGAGTGAACCCTAATGTAAACTATTGACCTTTAGTTAATAAAACAAAAAAATAAACACAGGATATGACTACATGAATTATTTTCAATAGAGGAAATATTTTCTCTAAAATGCACCAAATATATGTGTTCAGATTGCTTTAGATGCGCATATTTGTGTTCAGTAAATCTATTTTGTCTTTAATGACAGTGCAAACAATTACTAGGTCCAAACAAAGAATGGCACAGATCTACATACAATGGCTCATTGTCTTCAATGACAGCACTGTTGGGGTATCTCATGTATTAAAAATTCTTTTCAAAATAGGAGAAAGGTGGAAAAGCATTTAGTGAGGAAAACTTTAATTAGGGGAAAGCTTAGCCTTAGGTATAAGTTAAAACTGATTTGAATATTTTTCTGATATTTAAAAACTGCAAGAGGGGGCAGGCTTGACTTACAGTGGATGCCAAGAAAAACCAGGATGAGGTTAAACATTTGTTTTGGGTGAATCACAGAACTAGTAATCCAAATTAGCATCAGGTAATCCAACTGTTCTCAACCCTAATTAAGGATTAAAACAACCTATAAGGTCTATCAAATACAGATATCTACCAAGCCTATGAAGTTTGGATATAGGCATCTATTTTTAGAAACTCAAAAGATTACTGTAGTAGACATTGTTGGTTGCCCACCTTTTTTCTTACCAAAATCCTGATGTGAACAATCACCCATTCTGCCCATATGTGCCTCAGAGGAAGAAAATTCTACTTCCAGCTCCAGTAGACCAGACTGGGTTAAGGGTTAGTTCATACCATTTGCTACTGACTGGCTCAGGGATGGACAGGTCTTAGCCACTTCATATCAATGAGACCCAATGATTTGGTAGCAAGTTTTGGGAAATCTTTCTCATATTAAGAGAGGGCCTATGGAATCCAGCCTTACTCCTCCACAGCATGTAAATGAAGGTGCACATGGCCTGAACTGTTACTGGCAATCATTCCATGAAGGCAGCCCGCCTTAGGATGCTGCCAATGCTGCAGCTGAAAACAGGAGGAAAAAACCCCAGAGATTCTTAACGATACAACTGATCACCAGATGAGAAACACTGAAGCCCAATATGTCAGTAGATTTCAGGTATTACAATTCAATACCTCCTCTTGTCATTTTAAGTTAAATGTTTAGTTTTCTTGCATCTGAAAGCTGAAGAGTGGTCCCAGTACAGCATTCTTTGAGCCATAACGATCTGTATTAAGTAGATACCACAGGAACACCCCTTTGTACTTAAACTGTAAATCTGAAATTCATTTTCCTCTTTTAACAGACATATTTTTCTAACATTTGAGCTTAACTGTATTTAAGTTTATATGTATTGCATTCACTTCATTATTTACTCCAAGTTTTTGCTATAGGCTTTGTCTTGAATGTGTAAGACCATTCGCCGTGCATAGAAGTCCCTGTATTCCTCTGGTAATTCAGCCAGTGTTTTCAGGGCTCTGTCCAGAATTTGTGCAGCTCTTGACGCTGCAGTAGGATCTTTGTTTCCATAGGTATCGGTTTTATCATAGCATTCAGATGGAAGGTGCTTCCAAAAGACATTCACTCCCACTCCAAACTCTTCAGAAATTACATTATGGAACCATAAAGCTGCGGGAAAAAATGTAGTAAGTTAAAAATAAAACTTACAGTTAAAGAAAAACCAAAATGTCATGGAAATATCACGAATTGCATATACCCAATGTAAGAAATAATTCTTATAACTAGATCCCTTCGTTAACACACTCAGCAGCTTTTAACAGAATCATTTTAACTTTTATGAATTGCCAACCAATTTCAAGTGTCAATAGCACAACCCTACATTTCAAATTTTTGTAAATAGCAATCTTTCCTTTTAACTTGAAAGACATAATAAAGTTTTATTTTTTTTTTGTAGTTCTGTAATTTGGGGCTGTGTTTTGTTTATACATCTGAGTCACCCAACCACATCAACAGTAATTACTTTTTGCCCTGGCTGGTATGGCTCATTGGATTGAGTGCCTGCCTGCAAACCAAAGGGTCATCAGTTTGATTCCCAGTCAGCACATGCCTGGGTTGTGGGCCAGGTCACCAACTGGGGGCATGTGAGAGGCAACTGATCTATTGATATATATATCTCACACATTGATGTTTCTCTCCTTCCCTTCCCCCCCCCTTAAAATAAATAAATAAAATCTTTTTTAAAAAGTAGTTATTTTTTTACACAGAACATTTCAATTATTTGAGGAGTATATTTGACCTTTTCTGACTCAGTAGAATACTTTCATCCTCAAAGACTTCCTGTTCAGGCTGCATCTGCTTTTCTAACTTGCTTTAATTTGCATTCACTGTAGCCTCCTCAGTTTGATATTTCCAATACAATTATAATTGTATTCCAGCTCCTTTAAAATAAGTATGTTAAACAAAAGCAAATACAGGGTGGGCAAAAGTACGTTGTGGGTATGCAAAACAGAATTCCCTTATTTTTATTTGTTAATTATTTTATTATTTATATTATAATTGTAAACTTACTTTTGCCCAGCCCTGTATTGTGGTGAAGGAGAGGATGAGTAATCTTTATCCTATTATATATATATGGCTAATGAATTTTTTACTCCCACTAGAAAGTTTACTTCTTTGCTTTCAACAGAGTCCAAACATTTTCAAAATATAGGTGCTACAAGAATACTAAGGCAACACCACAATATAACAAAGGTGAAATACTATCACATCAAAAAATGTTTTAATTTTGGAAACAAACTCAAAGACTACCATAGGAAAAACAAAAGCTTAAAATATTTTGATTTGTAAAACTAGTTTTCAAATATGGTTTTAATCTTAACCACTCTTTCAGAATCTTTTTTTTTTTTTTAAATTCAATGTAACAGGAAAAATGCTAACCATTTTGTTCAATTTAAATCCAAAGATGGAGCTTTTAATTTTATTTCAAAATATATGCAAATATTGAGCATTTCTGGCTTTTTTTTATTTTTTAAAAATGTAGACAGAATAATGGAAAACTATATAGCCCTTGACCATGCTCTAAACATGAAAATAATTTAAATAATGGCATAGATTTAAAGATTAGTGTGCTGTTTGTTTTCAATGAATATAAGAAGATGACAATGTATCAAATTTTTATAGGCAACCAATTATGTGAAGGACATTGTATCAGGGCCCTTGGGGCACACAGATTAACCAAACATGGTTCCTTGTCCTCAAGGAATTTATAATCTGTCCTCAAATGAGAGCAACATATTTTTATTAATACTTTTTACTTAATTCTATCACCAAAAAGAGGTATTAATGTTTGTGAATATATTAACTTAGATATGGGAAAATAACTATATATATAGAATTTGTTAATGCAACCATTTAATTTTAATTATGATTTTTATGATTTTCAGTTATTGCCTTTAGAATAATTACAGATGTTTATTGTAAGAAGATGCCAATTTATTATATAAGAAATTTACACTAATTCAGACTGTAGAAAAATAATACAAAAGACAGGTGTTGGAGACTGTAACATTTTGATATCTTATAAAATCTGTGTTGGCTTTGAAATATATTTACCACTTCTTGGAAAAAATGACATAGTTCTGAAAATACATAAATATTTTTAAATAAAATGATTAAAAAGAACAACCTGGTATAATCTTTTCTCTGATATAAAGCATTTTGCTTTATGTCACTTAATAAAATAAGAGTATAATATATTTATAGGTTGCCTTTGAAAAACAAGACTCCATTTTATAAGAATTTGTCTATGCGTACTTTAAACACACAAACACACAGCTGTGTATAAAATCATCTTGTACAGGACAGGATACATATAACAAATATGCTTTGGTGTATTTATAAATAGCAAGCCACAGAGGTCCAGAATTCTTACCAGGAATGAATAATACATCTCCAGCCTTAAGGGAACATTCATACCTTCTAGCCTTTGAAAACAGTGGATATTTCGCTAAGTCTGGGTTATCTATATTCAGTACTTCTGATTTAGTACCTGAAAAGTTCCAAAAGAGGATAATATATATTGAGCAAAGTTAGCATTTTAAAAAACATACCTACAAATATAAATTTGAAAATTTGTTCTGTTCTGTACAATTACTTACTGTACCCACACTGTGAAGACAACTACTGTTCTGAAACCTACGACATTTTTCAATGACCCGTCCTTTATCCATGACCACTGACATCCATGTAATGCAATTAAGAAAATCTATAAATTTCATTCTTCCTACTGCCTATCATTACATGTATACGCATACACAATGGAGAACACAATATGTTTTAATTAGGAAGAAGCCATAAAATGTTTTTCTATGAGAATAAAGAGATTTCTCAAAAATAAATGCCAAACAAGCCAGACTTAAACGAAAACTTTAAAAAAAAGTACCTGATAAATACAAATACTGGGCATCTCGAGGACTGAACAGTACCACACGCTTTTTTCCTGTCACTTGTATTAAGAAGTTATCCATTACCTGAAGACCAAAAAGAACTTAAGAATGAACAGTACCTAGAATTTACATAAATAGAACCAATGGTATTCCAAAAGGTTAACTGTAAATCCTATCCTTTAATAAGACTTGACTACGATTATCTAAAACTCTTACAGTAATGAAAACATTCATATTTCAAACACAAATGTTCCTTCATTAAAGATATTTCTGTAGCACTGCCTTAAAATGGAAAGGGTTGGCAAGCCATTAGGAAACATGAAGTCAGAACTGTCTGCCTTGCCCTACCACTATGATGGGGGGGGGCGTTGTTACACCTATTTCAGGCTCCCCTTGCTAGTACACTTGTGTATTACTTACCTGTCAAGGAGTGCTACAGGGCCAACGTTCAACAACAGGTTAAAAGCACTTAGAAAATTAGGTGTTGGGAAAATACAATGTGGTGTGGCAAGCACTGCTCTTTTACTAATTTCTGATACATGGCCAACATAATTTGATCTCAGGCATCTTGATTTCTAAATTATTTCTGCCCTGGCTGGTATAGCTCAGTGGATTGAGTGTGGGCCTGTGAACCAAAGGATCACGGTTTGATTCCCAGTCAGGGCACATGCCTGGGTTGCAGGCCAGTTCCCAGCAAGGGACGCACGAGAGGCAACTGTACATTGATACTTCTCTCCCTCTCTCCTTCCCTTCCCCTCTAAAGATAAATAAATAAAATGTTAATAAAATAAATAAAATAAAATAAATTATTTCTATAAGACTGTAACCTTGCACATTTCCTTGACACAATTATTGATGGAACAATCTTGACTCTTCCTGTGCATGCACGGGTGCACTTCATAGGTGGAGAATGTGAAAAATGTTGGAAGGCAGAGCTACATTAATTCTCAACTAAGGAATTAAAATAAATGCCAAAGAAAATATATTCATGATTATTTACACACCACCTCTATGTAAGGATTTCTCATTTTACCACTAACCCTTTACTTACATAAACCTTAACCTATATATAATAGTTATATTATTGTACATAATATTATTATATATTATATCATTATATATGGTATAATATATATTATAAAACATGTATTTTATATATTATATATGATAACTATATAACTAGCATTACTTTGGCTTATTTTTAATTTAAGAAAAGCTTTATAATATTCCATTATAAGTCAATATAAAATACATATAATATAAAAGACATACTCCTTAAAAATACAGTCATAGAATTCAGTTAAAAATGTATTCAAGTTATCACATCATTTTCTCACCATACATATCATTTATGTAAAACTTTTAAAAAACAATAAGCTATGATTTTATGTCTATTTCACTTAATTATAGAGTTGCTGTGTTAAAATCCTCCCAAAAGGTCCTAAGCTGCAATTAAAAACACTCTTATAAAAATATAGTTGGATTTAGAACTTTTTAAAAAATACTTTTATAAACCCATTAGGTATTGCTTTAACTTCTTAAATTTCTCTACCTAACTCCAAACCATACATAATCCTAGCTTCTTCTAAGTTTTTAAAATATATCCATATATTTAAGCAAATAAAATTATTAACACCATAGAGTAAATGATCAAGATAAGTAATCTACACATCTTGCTAGTCAGCAAATACAGCAGACATTTGACATCCTAAGACCTTCAGATTCCCCAAATTCTTATAATTTGAAATGGCTCTCCACGAGCTTCTGCCGCCTTTCTCCCATTACAGTTCCATTTAGTCATGTGTATCATTTCAACAGCTCATACCACAGCCTAAGCACCTCTTCCACTTTCACCACTTGACCCCTCATCTGGTGGCCATTTTCACATGTACAAAAAAAAAAAAACACTTCATAAAACTGTGTGTATGTATGCGTAGTGATGAATTCAAGAACAAAACCACAGAGAAATGCAAATATGATAAACTAGGCTTTGGCATTAGCTAGTAACTCACTCCCACATCACTACCCTGCAGAGCACCTGTTTTCAAATGTCCTGTTTCAACAAACTACATGTTGAAGACCTTCAGGGCACCCTGCAGAGAGCTGAAACAGTGGCTGTTAACTCTATAAACGCTAAGATCTACAGCAGCTTTAGATTTCTCGTTTATGTAGCATACGTCATAGTGGGTCCAAAGCTGTAATCCTGGGGAGCTAATTCGAAAAACACTGGAAAAGAACTGCTCCTCTTTGAAGAATTTTGGAAACTTAATATCTCGTTCCAATAAAGGAAACTGCTTTCTGATATCTGCAACATCCTGCATTGAGAGAAACAGGAAGAATTTTAATAAACACAACACTGGCATAATACTTATTTTATCTAAGGCTGCCATCAGAGCCTATGACATACAGGAGGAATGGAATAAAACTCTGTTCACCGCTTTAAAATACTAGGATATGACCAGAGCCAACAAGTGAAGGAATACACACTGTGTTACAAGAATGCAGATTCAACAACATCACTACTGTTAAGTTTAACATGATTCATTTACAGTTCTTCCTACTTTAAGCAAGATTCAGACAGCTGTCATCTAATATTCAGTATTTTAAGTTTAGGAGTCAACAACTTGAATGTTAACCAGCTATGTAAAGCCTGTGGTTCTATTGAGGGAGGAGAATTAAAGAAGATAGACAACTAAATGGTGACATAAATGGGAAAAATATTATCTTAATCATTTAAGGGACCACTCCTTAACATTGCAGCCATATTAATTAGATTCCAAATGCATATCAAAGCTTATATAATGAATTATTCAGAATTTAAAAAATTAAGATTCTATTAGCTAAATTGCAATTCATAAAATATACACTAGAAAGAATTTAATTGTGTAAAGAGATTACAGTAGATGACTTTAAACACTAAGATTCTATGGTCCTGCTTAAAAACTAAGTTATCAACTTTTAATAAACGTACTTATTCAAGGACATGAATCACTGAGAAAACAATGAACAAGGATAAAACAGGTTATACGTCAGGCAGCAGGCACAAAAACTGTAGTGCCAGTTAAAGCATATACATCCATTTAGGCTTAGGTGTTCACATCCAGAATTCTTACCTTTCTAGGGTCTTCCCCAAGTGACCGTAAGTAGTACTTCTCATCCTTAAACATCCCAAAGAAAAAACAACATCAATATTCACTTTAAAATAGTAGAAAGTAAAAATGAAAGGAAATGAGTTTTAAAACCTAACCCAGTTAAGTTTTCGAAAAAGTTGTTTTCTTATTCTTTCTAGTAATGCTCTCTGGTGGCCGTATGAAGAAATGTCTTTATATACTGTTTGAAATAATGACTGGATCCATAAAACCTAAGTAAATAAATTCTAAAAGCAATATACACATACCACATCTGAAACCACAACGCTCAATTTAGACTTTATACTTCAAATTATTTAGACTCTTAAAAGAATCCCCATGTGTATAGTACACATGATCTCAAGGTATTGTGGAGTGCCGCCAACAACAATAGGGGATAAATAAAATATACTTTAATATTTTTTAATCTATAACACTGTATTTTTATCAAGTATTTTTATCCCTGATTATATAAATTCTCAAGCTAAATCCTCACGTGTACGCTCCTGTATGAATTAGAAATGTCATTTTATAGTAGTAAATTTGATATTTAAAAAAATTATCAGTTATACTGCACCGAGTAGCTATGAGAGGGAACTGTCTGAATTGTAAAACATCACTGCTGCTGGCCTCCGCTGTGAGAAGGGAGCTGAGAGACACTGGGCCAAGCACAGGGCAAGCCAACGCAGGGGCCCTGCTGCTTGTACACCCACACTGGCCACCACAGCACGCGCTTCAGAATACATCTTACTTCCCGTAACAGCATGTCATGCGTCTATGACCATAAATGTGCCATATCAGGTCAATTCTATACATTTATTGCTTGCTAAAAAGGTTTCAAATTATGTTCTTCATATTTCTAAGAGTTTACTACCAGGATTTAATAATATTTCAGGATTTAAGAATTAAGTTCATGTGGCAGATACAGAGATGCACTTCTCAGATCCCTCTTTAAGAAAGAACCCACTGCTAAGCCTGAAGGAGCATGATTAACTTACAGCTGCCACCTGTTTACTCCTTCAGGTCCACCCCAGCCTTTGAACCAAGGTCATGACCTTCTTGGGGTAGCCCCAACTAATGACTGAGCAAAAGGCCTACTTGCTTCGGAACACACAACTCCTCTAACAGGCAGTCTTTGCTTAGGAGTTCCATGATGTTTAACTTGAATTATTTAAAGGAGGATTATACTGTAAATAAGTAAACATTTTTGAATAAATGTTATAGCAAATACAAAAAAAATCACATTAATAGTAACTAACAATAGTAAAACACAGTAGTAGTTCTCTATTAGCACTTGAACTTGGTATATATCAAACCAAAGCACTTTCAAAGGAAGTAATACTAATAGCTAACATTTAGTGAGTAGTTTCTAGTCAGACACTGTGCTAATAATTTCTCTATGGATTTTATTTAGTTAATTGTCAAAAAACCCTATGAAATGGGTACTGTTATTCATATTTTATAGGTGAGTATCCTGAGGCACAGAAAAATAATTTGGTCAAGGTTTGAGATTTAATAAACAGCAGAACTAATATCTATGGCATACACAGCCAAACCCTAAGAGTGGCTTTCAGAGAAGGACACAGCTCTTGCATATACGGTATTCTCTTACAAGAAGGTAATGCTTTCTAAAAAACATGTTAAAACCAATTACCTCAGAAATAAAGAATTCTTGATGCTTTTCTTCAGCTGCCCTTTGAACCAACTTGTCAAAAGGTAAAGTTCTGAAATAAACACAAAAGAATCCTTGGACTTAATAATAATAAATCAATTAATACTCTAATCACTATGTTAATATATAGGAGTTTGTTGAAGTTAGATATGGCCTTCTGTTTTATAGTATCCATAATTTTTATTATAACCTGTTATGTGGAATTCTAAATTTTCAGAATTCATTTAACAGTGTACCTATTTGACAGAGGTCTGAAGTTTCACTTTCAAAAATTAAAGCTTTTTAAATCTATGTTCAGATGAATCCTTCTCATATGTCAATATCCCCCTATTCCAAGTTACTGTCAGAAAAATGTTTCTATGGTGTCTGGTTACCTTTGGAAATACACACTTTCAACCTCTTGCTGCTCTCTTTTCAGGTGTCCTGGCAAAACCTGTCCTGTGAGAGGGGCAAGTGCCAGAGCTCCTTTGGAAGAGACGGGAGGCACAGGGTGGATGGAGACCCAGGCCCTCCCTCCCACTGACTGTCCTGCCTTTCGGCATCACCACAGAACAGAGGCCCGTGGCACTGCTCTCATCCACCGGCACCAGCCTGTGTCGTGATAAGGCTCCTGAGGAATATCTCAAGGTGAATGTCAGTGAAGTGACACAGAGTTTTCTTCCTCTTCAATATTTCTGTCCACATGCCTGGCTCCTTCCACCCAGGCAAACAGGGCTGACCATCATAGAAGCAAAGTTTGTTTCCTTTACCTCACATTCTTGAGCCTCAAGGGTTACTTTCTCCCCAGGTCCCAACCTATCCCTTCAATCTTCTGGAATCAAAAGTACTGCCCCCTACATAAAGATGATCCCTTATCGGTTACATCAAGACAATCAAGTCCTCAAAAGCACGGGGTCAAAAGCCTCTCCCTTCCTCCAGCACAGCAACCCAGCCTCCAAGCCTGATAAAAAGTTAGAATTTTTTTACTCTTATTTTCCACTTGAAATCTGTACTGGGGCAAAACCTGTTCTCCTTCTCTGTAAGATGACCTTAGGCTTACTTTCTCCTAGCAATGTTTTCCTAGAATCATATTGGGTTAAGATAAACATGGAATGTCAACTGTGATATCACATAATACTGTTTATTGTAAAAATGGTCCTTGATTGGTGAACTACATCTAACTAGAAATCTGGCGGCAGACTTTAAATACTTGTTAGGAAGCAGGGGATTTGGCCTCCCTGTGTGCAGTGTAACTCTTGCGATTGAGTATACCCCTTGGAGGAACCTAGAAAATAAGTTCATGGCTTGTCTTGTGCTACTGGTATCTAAGTTAGGGTGTTTTTGCACTTACCTCTACAGTCATGTTCCCTGACAACTAAGCTGTTATGGTTGGGAGGCAAAAAATGGCTCCGGGACTGGTATAAGGGCTGCTATTGACGCTATCCACTGGAATGCTGTCTTCTGCAAAGCCAAGGGCATCTGATCCCAGAGTATGAACTAATGGGTCCTGTGAGCATGACTGTCAATCTGAACTCAAGGATACTGATGGTAATCTTGAGTGAGCACCGCAAGAGAGACGGAAGGAGTCTGCCATCTACATAGAACAATCTCCTACTATAGTTCCTGGCTAATTATATCAACAAATTTACTTGGCATCCTCCTATTCAATGTTTTCCATCTCTGACTCCACCATATACCCTCATTCCCACCAAAGCCTCTGAAGAATTGGGGAATGACATGGAAGCCTACCTTTGTAATTGGTGCAATTGCCTGGGCTTAGCTTTCTTACTAAGGAGAACCCAGAAGTGTTTCAAGACCTTTGTAAGAACAGGGCAGATAGAGTGTCAGTTCATAAAAGAGTAGGGGTGCCCACCACCTTTCTCCCTTAGGTAGCGGTGCCTGTCAGAGGTTCTGCATTAGCAAAGCCGAGAGAAGGGAAACTGAAGTATATGCATTGGGAAGTTCTTTGGCTTTCAGATCTTATCTACCCTATGCATGTTTCAAAAAAGAGCACCTGCTATTAAAGTTCCACTTGTCTGAACTGGCATACGGTCTAGGACAGGAGGTAGTATGAAGGAGGGGTTAGGATCACAGGCTTCTGCGGAGTCAGCAAATCTGGGGGTAAGTCCTGGTCCCATCATTTTGAGCTATATGAACTTAGGTACGTTACTCAATGTTTTTAAGCCTCCGTTTGCTCATCTGTATAGTTAGTATTAAACTGAAGTGCTAACACCGATAAATGTGTGTAGGATTTCCTACTTTCTACTCTGTGGCCTAGATGCCTCCCTTCTTTCCTACTCCCCATTAACTGCCAAAAATAACTAAATCTACTTTTTTCTTGCACTAAATAAATAATCTTGCAGCTCTTTAGCAGCTCTAGTGAAAGATTTGGAGGAAGCTAGCATAAGAACTATTACATAATGTATGTGCTTCAAAAACAAGTTTTCTAAAGTTTATAAGACATGACAACACATCAAGACAATTCAAGAGGAAGTTTCAATAACCATTTGCTATGGCACTGGACTCTGTGGAAAATAAACATTGTGTACTGCAGGCTGAAAAATTCCAGCACTTTCTTCCACTTTATTTAATGAAAAACAAAAACTTCTTACAACTGGAAAATTTTATGGCAATTAAATTCAATTCACTGGCCTATTAAAAACCAAAACTATAATGATGAATATTCAAAGGATTGAAAACTGAGAAATGCTTTGGCAAGCTGCTTTATGAGCTTGGAAAACTAATGAGAAAGGAATGGCCCTGGACATTAGAAGCTCTGTTTAACTCATCTCTAAACTCTGGAAGTAACAGCGAGAGCTAACTTCCTTGAAACATTAGGCTATTGTGAACTACACAGTTTTTAATGGATTGAATTTGCTGGGAAAAACACATGCTCAGAATGTGAAAGTCGTTTGTTTTTTAATTTAACATTTTTAATGAAACTCATGGGAATAAATAGTATATTAAAACTATAAGATTACAGCATTTCCAGCAGCTTTTAACTACATCTTACTTTTAAGAGATCCTAAAACAAAAAAATGACAACCATGAGGAAAATTAAAAGTACTTAAGGTTATTTTGTCAAAAGACAAAATTAAGTATGATTTCTTTAAAGTTATCTGAATTGATAAAAGATTATACCAAATAAAGCAACTACTTGCCCTATACTTCTAGAGAGGACAGAAGAAGAAAACATGGGCTTATACCTAAAAACAATCTGGATTTGGAAAAATAGGTTATGAAGGAAAGCTTTAGAATTTATTACTCTAGGTAATTTTTAATACAGTAGGATCAATTAATGAAGCACTGAATGAATACAGCACAGCCAACTTCAGATGTAATCTAACTCTAGTTACGACAATTCTGTTTCTTCATGGTTCCAGAGGATATCAGGTATACACCCTATGTGAAAAATGGTGTTTGGAAATGTCTTTGTATAATTATGTAAACTCAGAATTCTTGTCTTTTAAAAATCATTCTTCAAAAATTAGTAAGCTATTCCATGATTATATCAAACTAGCCAAAAGATGATATGGTCTTTGTATGATAATGCAAAAATATTTTAAAGGCTTAAAACAAGTTATGTGTATCCCCCAAAGTAAAACCTCAGAAAAAATACCTATATACAAAGTTCTTACTAATGAAGTCCATCTGGGCAACGGCAGCAACGTGAATCTTCACTTCTTTCCTCCCTCCAACCTGAGTTAGGTAATCCACTGTCCATTTGCTTGTGCATGTCCCCAAATCAATTCCTTCCAACACCAGAGGTTTTCTCTGTACATGGGGGGAAAGTACAAAAAGAATTAGGGAGAATCAACAATATATCATGAGTTGTATCTGGAAATAGTGGGACAAAGATAAAAAGAAATGATTCTTGATCCCAAGATACTCAAACTCAAACCTTTTGACAACTCACGCTGTAACTAAAACAGGAAGAGGACACATGCAAAATGCTTAGAACAAAATACTGATGCCATCAAAGCTAAGAGATAAGAAAAGATGAATATTACTTAAAGCATTCTCTGCATGTTACTTATGACTAAATGATTAAAATTTGTACTTCAGTCAAAAATTGTAACTTTTTATTTTGATACCATTTCAAACTTACAGAAAATCTGCAAGAGAATTACAAAGAACTCCCATTACCCTCTACTCTTATTCATCAACTATTTACCTAACATTCTGCCCCATTTCCTTTGCCATTTATTGGCTCTCATTCTCACTATGTGTATATAGAAAACATATTATTAAAAATAATTTACTTCTGGCCAAGATGGAGGCGTAAGGTGCGCCTCCTCTCACAACCAAAATTAAGGACAACAAATATTTAGAAACAAGAAAACAACCAGAACTGATAGAAAATTGAACTGTACGGAAGTCCAACAACCATTCATCCAGACCCGTAAGAGGGGCGGAGTTGTGACAGGAAAAATTGGAGGTGCGACCCGGGCACGCAGGCAGCAGCGGCTGGCAGATCCCAGGGGCACAGGTGGGCATGGGGTGCCAACTGTGCAGACCCAGTGAGGCCGCGCAAGGCGGCCGTCTGACCAGGTGGTCCCACATTTGTGCGCAGATAATCCAGGCGAAGGGGAAGTGGGGGAAGGGACTGGAATCCCAGAGAGAGCAGAGCAAGCATCATTGTTCCCTCTCGGATCCCACCCCCACATACAGCGTCACTACCCATCAACTGGGCTGCCCGGCCCTGGGAAACACCTACAGCTCCGCCCCTCACTATGTAACAGCAGCCACCAGATACCACCCCCCCCAAAAAAAAAAACAAAAATGGCTCAAACCAGAGAACAAATCAAAGCCCCAGAGCCAATTCATCTAAGGGACCAAGAGATAGCCAACCTATCAGATGCACACAGTTCAAAGCCCTGGTGATCAAGATGCTCACAGAATTGGTTGATTTTCCTCACAAATTAGATGAACAAATGAAGGCAACAATAAGTGAAATGAAGGAAAACACACAGGGAACCAATAGAGATGGGAGGAAAACTGGGACTAAAATCAATGGAGTGGACCAGAAGGAAGAAACAACAGAAAAGAATGAAGAAACAAGAATCCAAAAAAAAGGAGAGGCTTAGGAACCTCCAGGACATCTTTAAACGTCCCAACATCCAAATTATAGGGGTACCAGAAGGGGAAGAGGAAGAGCAACAAGTGGAAAACTTATTTGAACAAATAATAAAGAAGAACTTCCCCAATCTGGCAAAGGAAATAGACTTCTAGGAAGTCCAGGAAGCTCACAAAGTCCCAAAGAAGTTGGACCCAAGGAGGAACACACCAAGGCACATCAGAATTACATTAGCCAAGATTAAAATGAAGGAGAGAATCTTAGAAGCATCAAGAGAAAAGAAGACAGTTACCTACACAGGAGTTCCCATAAGACGGTCAGGTGATTTTTCAAGAGACCTTACAGGCAAGAAGGGGCTGGAAAGAAGTATTCCAAGTCATGAAGGTCAAGGACCTACATCCAAGATTGCTCTATCCAGCAAAGCTTTCATTTAGAATGGAAGGGAAGATAAAGCGCTTCTCAGATAAGGTCAAGTTCAAGGAGTTCATCATCACCAAGCCCTTATTAAATCAAATGTTAAAGGGACTTATCTAAGAAAAATATCAAAAATATGACAGTAAAAAGACAGCAAACTCACAGATATTAACAACCACACCTAAAACAAAAGCAAACTAAGCAAACATCTAGAACAGGAGCAGAAACACAGAAATGGAGATCACATGGAGGGTTAGCAACAGGGGAGTGGGAGGAGGAGAGAGGGGGAAAAGGTACAGAGAATATGTAGAATAGACAGTGGGTAGAAAATAGACAGGGGAAGGGCAAGAATAGTGTGGGAAAAATAGAAGCTAAAGAACTTATGACACATAGACATGAACTAAAGGGGGGAATGTGGGTGGGAGGGGGTGTGATATCAATAAAATATAATTTAAAAATAATAAAAAAACAAAAACTTTCTCACTTTATGAAACTTAGTGGTGCTTTCTTTGTGACATTATATGTCTTGTCTGGGAAGATTAAATTAAAAAATACATTTCACTATGCATCTTACATAGCACTTCCACATATACTTGACCTTCACATTACTGCCCTGAAAGCATCTTAAACTAACACACCCTGAGGTGGGGGTGGGGCAGACAACAACTCATCCAGCACCAGTCCCCCAAATAAATGAGGGTTTGAATCCTCTGTAGGATTCAGCTGAAAGAAAACTAAAAGAAAAACTTTATCCTGACTTTTATAATACTCAGAATTGTAGGTCTATGATCACCCTCATAGAGGTAAATATCAAGTAAAATTACTGGGTGTATTTTCTACCATAAGCACAGTAACTACAACTTTAGGGATTTCTTTTCTTTAAATATCTGCTGGACTCTTTACTCTGGGTTTTTCAGAAGCTTGGACTCCCTCACAAAGCACTGCAAATAAAAATACATTTTTCCCTTAATATGTTTTCTGAGGTTCGAATTACACATATAAGAGACTCCAATGTTTGAACTAAAACCCAGATTAGTTCGAATCCAAGCCCAAGACCAGTGTTAGTTTCCTCGGGGTGATTCCCATTGCTTCCCTTTGACTCAGTACAGTGAAAAATTACTTCTTTAAATCCAGTAACTCGAGTGGAATAACAGGTGCTATTCGCTCCAACGGGGGAACCTCAAAACGCAATAGGAAGGCGGGAGGGGGTGGTGGAAGTAGAGAAAACTCCCTTCGTTGCCAAGGTAACGGCAGAAGGCTTTGTAATAAAACTCCTGCAAGGCTGCTCCTCGCAGTGAGCACTGCTTATTAGGCAAAACGTTTCTCGCACTCAGCTCTTCGCCGTCATCTGTCTCCCCAGAAACGTGGAGCTTTTCTCTCCAGAAAGCTTAATGGATGAGCCCGTTGACATCCCCATGCACCCTCTCCCTTGGCCGCAGAGCTAACCTGCCATCATCAGCCACCTTCTTCCCTCACTCTGGGGGGCAAGAAACAAGTTCAGAGCTACCCGAGGGGTAGGGCCTAGTATCCCCCGGCTTCCCATGGTTCGGCGCAGCGCCAGTACCTCACCTGCGGGTAGAGGTGCTGCATGAAGTGCTCCTGCGAAACACCCTCGAGCCGGGGTACCTGGAGACACTGCCCGGCCATAGCGGCTCACGCTCGCCCTCTCCCAAGTCTCGGAAATCTAAACTCTGTAACACGTTCTCCTAAATCTGACCCGCCCGGAAACACGACTTGGAGAGAAAAGGACCGGGAGGCCGCTCAACTCGCGAGAGCGGAGGGTGTCGAACGCTGGGCTCCGGGTCTCAGTGCAATGCGTTGCTGGAGAGCGGTGATGGGGCGGACTCACCAGAGATGGCAGCAACAGGCCAGCTGTACTCTTCAGCCTCTTTCTCCGAACCCAGAGTAGGTGGTGGTTTCCTACCGAGTTTCTTTCGATTGTGCACAAGCAAGCACAGGGGTGAAAGGTCACAAAGATGGCGTTGGCCGTTCGTCTTTTACCCCGCTTGCTTTTTTGTGGATCTCTGCCCGGCGGAGCCCCCAGACCCCGGACCTCCGGAGCAGCCGAAGTGAGGCTGCGGTTGGCTGGACTTTGCTGCTTCTGCCGCTGCCACCACCTCGGCTCGAGATCGGCCCCTTTTCTTTCAGTCACTTGGGTCTCGGCGGCCTCTCCATTGCCTCCTCTGGGCCCCCAGCGTCCCCTGCTCAGCCCTCCGGGACTGGCCGCAGCCCTCCCCGTTTTCCCGGTGGGCTCTCGGCGCACCTACAGCACTGAGGAGCAGCCCCAGCAACACCAGAAAACCAAGATGTTCATTCTGGGCTTCTCCAACCCCATCAACTGGATTCGGACTCGAATTTACGCCTTCCTTATCTGGGCCTATTTCGACAAAGAGTTCAACATCACAGAATTCTCAGAAGGAGCGAAGCAGGTTTGTTTATTTCCCTGGAGTTGACCTGTACGCCTCTCGTGCATTCAATTATTACACGCAAAAATGTTTAGCAGTGAGGTCTCCCACATTATCAAACCTTAGTAGTGACCCTTCGGCCACTTCTTGCCTTTAAATTTAGCATCAGCTTCTTTTTCCATGTCGCCGAGGTCCTCCTTGTGGATGGAGACACCAGGGTGAAGTCCCCCAATTACCTTTCCACTCTCTACAGGTTTTGAATCAGATAGAAATGGGTTCAAAGCCCGTTTCTACCACTTGAAAGTAACGTGGCTTTGTCTTTTCTCAACGTGACTTTCTGCAGAATGAAAAAGACAATGTCTGGCACACTGTAGGTACTCCATAAATGTGTGCCGAATAAATGAGTGAGCGGGTAAAACTGTTTTGAAGAGTAAATGAGATAACATTTCTAAAATGGGTAATGTTATTTTGGGTAGAACATCAAAACTTCCTGCCAGCTATTGTCAGAGCTCCCCTGCCCTTTATTCCTCTTACCCTCATTCCCACCTCTCCCCATCATACTGCTAAAGAATAACCTAGGGATGAGCAGTTTTCCCCTTTCGAGGATTTGCTGAGACAATCTGGTCACTGATAAGTGCACAGTACCCTGAACACTGAGAAAGGGCTTTGGGTGAGTCATTGCCCTGACCATCACAGTTTTGTCCCTCTTTCTGAGTGGCTGGTAATATTCCACCTTACTCTTGCCACATGTAGGTCACTTTGGTTCCTGAGATTTGCAGATTTTATGTATACTTGCATTTTTCTTGGATGAAAGCCTATCTATAACTTCCTTTTGAACCTTTTAGAGAGTTTGTCATCCCCAAACATTTTTGAACTATTGATAAACAATAGCAGTCATAGTTTATTTTGCCATTCATACCTCCATGTACCTTAAAATTATGTTATCATTTTACAGTTGATCGTATACTGGTATTGATGTATTTACTCCTAATTTATTTAAGAATGTTTATATAAACACATCTACTTATATTATTTGACCTGTCAGTTATCAATTAAATGTTATTGTCAGTGCCAGTATAAATTCCTTCCCTGATTCAACAACTCTTGACTTATTTATGTCTTGATTTAAAAATTAAAAAGCAAAAGAATTTGATTAATAGCATCATAAGGGGTAAACCTCTGCTCATGTCAGTCTCAAAACCTTTTTTCCATGCGGAGATAAATTTGCATGATCCTGCTGTTCTCCACAATGCCCTCTGATGACATGTGAACTTGTCTACCGCATGACATATACATGGCTGAGCTTATTTATGTGTTAATAAGGAATGGAAATCATCCCCCTACCATAGGCAGGAGTCAGGCCTTAGTCTCTATTTCCTTTGAACGCAGAAGCATGGGATACTTGTTAGTCACTCTGCTCTTAGAAGTCCTCCAGCTCTCAGCTATTTTAGCCTCCCCCACTTTGCTGTTAAGTAGCATCTCCACCCCTTCATCAGCCAGTCTGTATGAAGTTTTGTCTCTTCTAAGTCAATTTTTGTGTATTTAGCTATTCTGATATCCAAAAAGGATGTTGAGTCATCCATGGCATATGTTTGGCAGTTTCCTTAAATTACTAGTGACTTAACGTATCTTTCAGATCAAACAGATTAGTTCTTCAATGCCTAAGATTTAAAAAGACAGGGCTAAAAAATCTTCTCCCTACTAGATGTCATATTGCAACTATGCCTTCCTTTGCATGACTGTGATTCCAGGGCTCGGGAATAATCTGGTCTAGTACAAAAACATTAGTGTATTTGCTCTCATGGGCCCCACTTGCCCTTTCTCCTTAGGCTGACCTCCCAGCAATAAGGTGTTATCTTGGATTGTGACTGTCAAGTTTGCAATTAAATAGAGTTCTTACAGTTTTTCTTTTTTTAATTATAAGACATGAAAATGAAAAGGCACCTTAGGGCTTATCATTCTAGTCTAATCCTCTTTCACAGATGAGAAAATCAAGTTCTAGAAAAGTGAAATGACTGGCCCAAGGATGCATAGTTAGTGACTGCTGAGGTGCACTGTCCTGTGACCACTCCACAAGTAGTCTTGGTTACCCAGAGTCACTAAATTGAGATGGTTAAGTGCAGTCTGGGCAGGCATTTTATTTATCACCTGAGCCAGGAGAACAGGTGACCCAGTGCTGTAAATGGCTTTATTAGCTCCACAGACCATGCTCTCCATTAATATGCATATATGACATGCTGTCTTCCCTATTACTGCCATCAAACCACATTCATCACATTGTAGCTTTTTCTACGAAAAAGAGGGCTATTTCCTAGAAGCCTCTAGGTTAAATACTCCTTATCAGTCCAGCTTATGACAGTTCCAACACTGACTCCCTGGATTTAATTTAAACACCAACCCAAGTCCCAGCCTCCCATATTTTGATCAACTAGCTATAAATTGGGGGTTCTCACATCCCCCAGTAGTTTGCTAGAATGGCTCATAAAACTCAGGGAAGCACTTTACTTGCTATTTCCAGTCTATTTTAAAGGAACCGCCTAATGGAAGAGATGCACATGGCAAGGCATGTGGGAAGGGGTGTGGAGTCTCCATGCCCTCTCCAGGTGTGCCCGTCTTCCCTCCTCAGCGAGGGTCACCAACCTGGGACCTCTCCTCCTACTCTTTTCCTTTAGGGATTTTATAGAAGTTCTATTATGCAGGCATGATTAATTAAATCATTGGCCATTGGTGATTAACTCAACCCCAGTACCATATTCTCCCTGAGAGTCTGGAGGTGAGGCTGAAAATTCCAGACCTCTCACCACAGCCAACCCCCATCTTCTAAGAGTCACCTCATTAGCCTGAACTCAGGAAGGGTTGCACAGGTTAGGAGCTCGGAACCAGGAACCAGAAACCAGAATGGAAACCCAGTATATATTTCTTATATCACAGTATCACACCATGGATATGTGCATACTGACAAATCTCCCCTCTTAAGGCCCTCCAACCACATTAATCACTTACTCTTTGTTTTCCTGTATGTTGCTTGCACGATTTAGCTTTGCTATGCAAAAGGAGGCTATTTCCCTGAAGACTCTTTAGGTTGGACACTCCTATATCATCAAAGCCTCCCTTTATCAGGGCAGCCTCCAAATGGCTCATTATTATCAAGTACGATACTTTGCTCAGGTGTAATCTTTCTTGGCCGCACAAACTGGAGTCTCACAGTTGGGCTTCAGTGTTATGGTTATGGTCTTTGGTTCTTTTTACCAAAATATTACCCATCTTTCACACATGAAGGCTTACTAAAATGTGTAAGGGTCTCTGAACCCTGAGCGCCCCTGAGGTGTTTGCAAGGGGTCCTTGAATCCATTTGGACTTGTGCATTTTCTCAAAATTCAGCTTCATTGTACTAGTTTGTTATGACTGCCATAACAAAATACCACAGTCTGCATTGCTCAAACCACAGAAGTTTATTTCCTCGCAGTTCTCAAGGCTCTAAGTCCAAGATCAAGGGGTTGGCAGGCTTGGTTTCTTCTAAGGCCTCTTTCCGTTGCTTACAGATAGCTGCCTTCTTTATGTGTCCTCATGTGGTTTTTTCCCCTCTGGACACATGTGCTCCTTGGTGTCTCCTTGAGTGTCCACATTTCCCCTTACAAGAATACCGGTTAGATTCGATTAGGGCTCACCCTCATTTACTTAGTCATCCCTTTAAAGGCCCTGTCTTCCAATATGATCACCTTCTGAAGTACTGGTACTTCAACATATGAATTTGGGGAGAACACAATTCAGCCCTTAATAATTATGTAATGTTGTCTCTGACATGCCTGTGCATCCTCTTTCTCCTGCCAGGTCTTCAGATTTCACCTTCGAAGTTACTTCTTTAGGAAGTCCTCTCTGGTTCTCCCAGGTTGGCTTACATGCAGAGCTCTTCTGCACGCTCCCACGTCATCTTGTTCTCACCCCTGTGCTGATTCTTGAACTTCTCTGTTTACTTGCCTTCTCCTCCTTACTTGAAGATAGGTCAAGTCTCGTGCGCAGTTTCATTTCTCACTGCTAGGGATGTGGAGGATGGCAGGGGGTTCCCCTCACTTCACGGTGGCACCTCATATGTCCCAGTTGAAACTGCTGCAGTAGGCTGTATAAACTCGTGATCTTTTCTGCCACTTTCCCAAACCTGCCTCATCTAGCTTAATGGTTCATAGTGCATTATTTTGAAAGGAAATATGTAGGAGGATTTTTATTCAGGGCCTACTGTGTACACCCTGAGTCATCTTTCCCAGGTCCTGAGAGTGGATACGTAATTAGCAGTCTGCCTACTCACTGCTGTATGTGTGGGGAGACCATGTGAGAAAAGGAAAGCCGACTGGCCAGGAGTGGGGCCTGACATTGATGTCTTAGTGCTTAACGTTGTTTATCACCTTTATCTTCAAATAGTCTTTGTTACACTTAGCTATTTAAGTTTGAGAATTGTACATTGTATGGTATTTTGCCTGATGTTTTAAAATAATAATCACCACCCTCCCTCCACTCATTTTTTTTAAGGCTTTTGCACATGTGTCCAAGTTGCTGTCAGAGTGTAAATTTGATTTGCTGGAAGAACTTGTGGCCAAAGAGGTAAAATATACTTTTAATTTTTCTTTGAAAATGAATGTATTATTGCCTTGCAATCAAATGATGTGCAGTACATTGTCCTTGCATATGTTTAAAAATACCGTGTGTGCCATCAGCCAGAGTCCCTGTGTCTTTCTTTCCGGGTACTTTGGGTTATGTAAAAGCGTAGAATGACCGGCTACTAAGGCATAAGTAAGTAAATATGATGTCTCTCAGTTGTTCTTACATTAGACTGCTCTTTAGAAATTACCTAGTTTAATAATTAGATGGTTTTCAGCCTTGCTGTTGAAGCTGAATAAATATGGTAGTAAATTTAAAAATAGGATTAGAAAAATACATTCTTGAACAATTTATTGAGCTTCTTGAAAAGCTTTCAAAAACTCAAGAGGCGAATTACAGTTTGCTTTTTCCAAACTTAGGTGCTACAAGTGTTGAAAGAAAAGGTTACTTCACTACCTGACAACCATAAAAATGCCCTTGCTGCCGACATAGATGAAATTGTGTACACATCAACAGGAGACATCTCCATTTACTACGATGAGAAAGGTAACGCTGGGGCGTAGGCTGCTTTAAATGATTCACAGTTGTCGGGATAAGCTAAACTACTGGGAAATCACAAAATAGCGGGAGTCTGTTGGTATAAGTGGATATTTTATAGGACTTCAGGGAAAATAACACATTCTTTGAAGACCTAACCCTGGAAGAGTTCAGATACAGTATAGTTTCTTATGCCCTTCTATCCGGAACTTTTTCGTACTGATCTTTAATTCACAGGAGAGAGTGTCATCACTTAAGTTGCTGAAAAGAGTGTCCAGGACAAGCTGCTCCTATGTCTCAAACTAAAAATATTTGTGTTTCAGATTTCCTAACTTTAAGGAAACAAATGAGCATTTTAAATGTCCAGCAGTATATTAAATAGGAGTAAAGGAAAAAGTAAATAGTGTCAGCTAAAGACTGTTTTGAAAGTAAGATTAACTGCAGAACTCCCAAACTGGATTTACCCGGAGACAGTGAAGAAGGTTGAAAGGAGCTGTAGTGGCGATTCGGGTCATCTTGTGCAGTGCACACGTTTTCCCTGCAGCATTCCTGGACATGCGCTGATTGATTTACTCCTGCTGCAGGCACTTCGTGCGTACTGTGTGCCAGGCACATAGGAAATTAGCCTTTGCTTACATGGGGAATTCGGATTTGAAACATTTGTAGAGGTACTTGTACATATTTTTCATAAATATTTTTTCTCCCCTAATATTTTAAATTGAACCTTAGTAGCCCAGTCACTACCTGACTTTTACATAAGACGTTGTAATCACTAGGCATGGCAAAGTGAATTGGGATAGAACCGAAGTCTTTCTTCTTTCTGGCAGTTGGTGTTAATTACCTAGCAGCAGGAAATGCTTTTCCCTCTCATTTTTGGTTTGACAACAAGTGTCTGTTATCATTTCAGAAAATGCCACAAATTGAAAATGTCACAAATGTATGTAGTACACTTAGTAAATAGTACATACTCACTAAATATTAGCTATTATTATTGTGATTCAGAAGAGAGCAAATATGTCATTTGCTCTCAGAGAATTTTCTGAAAATAAAAAGGTAGAAATACTGGTACCTTAAGTTAGACTGGAATAAGCAAAAAATTTGATCTGTGACAATTGTGTAACTACAATCAGTTTCTATTTCACTTTGGATACATGGGTGATAGATGATTGTGATCTGTATTTGTGTGTATTTGTGTGTTTTTTCTCTAAGGCAGGAAGTTTGTTAGCATCCTGATGTGCTTTTGGTATCTGACCAGTGCCAACATCCCCAGTGAAACATTGCGTGGAGCTAGCGTGTTCCAGGTTAAGTTGGGGGATCAGAACGTGGAAACCAAACAGCTTCTTAGTGCAAGCTACGAGTAAGTCTGATCCCATCTCATTGTTTCCTTTCTCTAGAAAATGGAAGGTAGCATGAAAGTATGGAAACGAAAGGGAGCTTTAGGAAGAAAGCACTGAAATTTGACAAGTTATTTATGAAGAGAAAAAGTCATAATGACATACTGGCCATGAAGCAGGCGTGTTCAGAACTCAGAAGGAGGTAATATTTCTGAAGGTAGTTAAACAGCATGTCAGCTGACTGTTGGTGCATTACCAACCACTCCAAAGCTCAGTAGCTTTAAACAGCCCGTTTATCTTGCCTGCTATTTTACTGCTCGGGAATTTGGGGAAGGTCAGCTCTGGGGTTTTCTCTGCTTCACCTGGCATCACCCCGGGTGACGGGCTGGAGGATCCATCTCCACAATGGCTTCTTCACTGACACCTGCATCACCTTGGTGCTCCTTGGCTTCTCCACATAATGTCTCATTCTGCAAGGCCTTTCTTCACGGCGAGGGCTTGTGGTAGTCTCAGGCCAGTCACATGTTTTATGGTGGTTGGCTTTCAAGAGGCAGAAGTCAGAAGATGCTAGACGGGTAAAGGGCTATGCCCAGGGATGGAACAACATCGTTTCTGCCATAGTTCATTTGTCGAAGCAGTCACAGGACTTGCACAGATAAAAGGGCCTGGGGAGACTCCACCTCTTTATGAGGCCAACAGCAAAGGCACGTTGCAGTCAAGCGCTGTGGGTGGGAGATATGTTTATGGCCCTTGTTGGAAAATGAAATCTGCCACAATTGGCACATGGACTGTCCACTCACTAGACATTTATTGGCCATCTGCCATTTACCAAGTACCCTAGAAGGGGTTCAAATACAAAATTAATGGGTTCCTGCCCTTAAGGAGTACTATCTAGTGGAAGTTAGCAAATTATTTAAAAGCAACACGAGTTTAAGATAACATTTATAATTAAGAACACTGTAATCAGTACTGACCTTTAGTTCTTCTGATGTTCCCTGCTAAGACCATGGGCAGCTCGTAAGCTCTGTTACTTTCAAGATTGATCTAATGTGTATAAACCAGATAACACTAAAATGCTGTTTTCATCACCATATCCAATATGTATATTTCTCTTCGTATTAAGCATATGTTATAGCTAGTATTTAATGACAGATACCCCAGCTTCTCACAGGATTAGCAGATGTGAGAGATCAGGCCATTAAAAATACTCATTGTAGTTGAGAATGTATAAATAATACTTTTGATTTTGTGGGGATATTTTTTGTGAAACTTCTTTTTATTTTAATTTTTACTTACCATTGGCCATTAGCTTATTGCCAACAATCGCCTCTGATATACACTTGCAAATTAGTTATCTAAGGAGTGTTGGGACTGATGTAAGATTCACATTATTTGACATTTTTTTCCTTAGATTTCACAGGGAGTTTACACAAGGAGTAAAGCCTGACTGGACTATTTCACGGATTGATCACTCCAAGTTATTAGAATAATCTTTTCTTGGAAAAATCGATTATTGGACTTTTAGCAGTTGCTGTGAAAAACTAAGGAAGAAAAATTTTGGATCAGTTAATCTTCACTTAGTCAAATTTGTGGATTACTTTTGTATCATTATACTCCTCATAGTAAGTATACTGGCGTGATACAATGAAGCGTCTCACGGATTGTTGTCACCTTCTATGAAAGAGGCCAACATAAGCTGCAGCCGCCCATTGCTGCTGTCATGTTCGCTCTCACTGCGTGTATGTGTGTGTATATACAAACTAATTTTATAGGTAATAAAGGAGGTATTGAAAAACTACACATTTCTAAATTAATAGTCCTTCAATATTTCATTTGCTGTTAATACATTTAAACCAATAATTCAATATGTGTAAGGTTTTTATTTTTTATTTTTTAAATTTTATTTATTGAGTTTTAGAGGGAGGGAGAGAGAAGCCTCAATTTGTCGTTCCGTTTATTGATGCATTCATTGGTTGCTTTTTGTATGTGCCCTGACTAGAGATAGAACCCCCACAACTTCGGTGTATGGGGATGATGTTCTAACCAACTGAGCTGCCCAGCCAGGTCAAGGTTACTTTTAAACATCAGTGCTACCCTGGCTGGGTTGCTCAGTTGGTGGGAGTGTCATCCTGTACACCAAAAGGTTGCAGATTTGATTCCCCATCAGGGCAAATACCTAGGTTGCAGATTCCATCCCCGGCTGGGGCACATGCAGGAGGCAACCAATGTTTTTCTCTCTTCCTCTCTCCTTTCCTCCTCTCTCTCTAAAAGCAATAAAAACATCCTCAGGTGAGGATTAAAAAAAATCAGTATTGCTATTTGTTTACCTCTGGTCACTAGCTAGATGAGAAAGAGGAATGGATAGAATTATAGCAGATTGGTCACTGCACAGTGAATTTGAAACTTTCTAAAGCACAAAGAGAAAAATAAATAAAACAGTCCATCGGCCACCTGTTAGATAATACCCATCTTGTAACATACTTGTATTTGGAGTCCTAGAAGTTGGGGTAGGGGAGATAAAAACAATATAAGAAATATCAAACTTTTTAAAATTAATTAAAACTATAAACTCACATATCCAAGAAATTCAACAAGCAGATTAACACAAAATCTCACTGAGTACATCATAAAGCATTGAAAACCAGAGAAAATTATAAAAGCAGCTGGAGAAACAAAAAAACATTCTATACAGAGAATGGTTGCATTTTCATTTTTCTTGAACGGCAAATCAGAAACCTTGGCATGATGCCTTTAAAATGCTGAAAGAAAATAACCTGTTGAACAACAATTCTATATTTAGCAAAATTATCCTTCAGAAAAGGTGAGAAAAGACTTTTTCAAAGACAGAATGAATTTGTTGACAGACCTGTTTTACAACTGTTAAGGACCAATGAGGCAGAACAGATTCAGAAATGGACCCATACACATTAGGCAACTGATTGTGTAAGAAATTGCTCACAAGAATGTGGAGGCTGGTATGTCCAAAATCTGCAGAATAGGCACACCAGCTAGAGACCCAGGAAAGAAGTGCTGCGGTTCTAGCTGAAGCAAGTCTGGTAGCATTCCTTCTGGGGGAATTGGTCTTTTTCCATTAAGACCTTCAACCAATAAAAATTCCCAACAAACAAGCCCTGGACTGGATGGCTTCACAGGTGAATTTTACCAAACATTCCAAGAAGAACTAACACCCCTCCTCAAACTATTTCATAAAATTCAAGAGGGGGAAAGGCTCCCAAAACTCATTTTACAAGGCCAACATTATCCTAATTCCAAAACCAGATAAAGACACTACAAAGAAAGAAAATTACAGGTCAATATCCCCGATGAACGTAGATGCTAAAATCCTCAACAAAATATTAGCAAACTGAACACAGCAATACATCAAAAAGATAATACATCATGATCAAGTGGGACTTATTCCAGGGATGCAAGGTTGGTATAACATTCACAAATCAAAAAATGTGATTCACTATGTAAACAAAATGAAAGATAAAAACCACATGGTCATATCCCAAGATGCAGAAAAAGGTTTTATAAAATCCAGCACCATTTATGGTAAAAACTGTCAGCAAGGTGGGATTAGAGGGAACACACCTAAACATAACAAAGGCCATGTATTACAAACCCACTGCCACCATCACACTCAACAGGCAAAAACTACAAGTGTTCCCATTCAGATCAGGAATAAGAAAGGGATGTCCACTTTCACCTCTTATTCAACTAAGAACTGGAAGTCCTAGGCACAGCAATCAGACAAGAGGAAATAAAAGGCATCCAAATTGGAAAGGAAGGAGCAAAACTTTATCTGCAGATGACATTATACTGTATATAGAGAACTCCAAAGCTTCCACCAAGAAACTACTAGAACTGATAAATGGATTCAGCAAAGTAGCAGGATACAAAATTAATATCCAGAAGTCAGTTGCATTTTTGTATGCTAATAACAAACAAACATAAAGGGAAATTAAGAAAAAAATCACGATTGCTTCAGAAAGGAATAAACCTAACCAAAAATATTATAGACCTGTACTCGGAAAATTATAAGACATTGAAGAAAGAAACTGAAGAAGATGCAAGTAATTGGAAGCACATACCATGTTCATGGATAGGAAAAATTAACATTAAAATGTGCATACTACCCAAAACAATCTATAGATTCAAGGTAATTCCTATCAAGATTCCAATGATGTATTTCACAGAACTAGAACAAATATTTCAAAAATTTATATGGAACCACAAAAGGCCCTGCATAGCAACAGCAAACCTGAGAAAGAACAAAGTTGGAGGAATCATGCTACATAACATCAGGCTATACTATAAGGCCATAGTGTTCAAGACAGCATGATATTAGCATAAAAACAGACACATAAATCAATGGAACAGAATAGAGAGGCAAGAAATAAACTCACACTTTTACAGTCAATTAATACTCAACAGAGGAAGCAAGTACATACAATGGGCTAAAGATAGTTTATTCAATAAAATGGTGCTGGGAGAATTGGACAGATAAGTGTGGAAAAATGAAACTAGACCACCTTCTTACACCACACACAAGAATAAATACAAAGTGGTTTAAAGACTTAAATCTTCAACCTAAAACCATAAAAATCCTAGAAGAAAACACAGGCAACAAAATCTTGGACATTGCTCATACCAATATTTTGTTGGATATATCTCCCCAGGCAAGGAAAAAAAAAAAAAAACCCACATGGGACTACATCAAACTAAAAAGGTTTTGCACAGCAAAGGAAACCATCAACAAAATAAAAAGACAACTCACAAAATGGGAGAACATACTCACCAATACATCTGATAAGAGGTTAATATCCAAAATTTATAAAGAATTTCAAAACAACACCAAAAAAACAACCTAATTTAAAAATGGGCAAAGGACCTGAATAGACACTTCTCCAAAGAGGACATACAGATGGCCAATAGGCATATGAAAACATGCTCAGCATCACTAATCATCAGAGAAATGCAAATTAAAACCACAATAAGATATCATCTCACACCTGTTAGAACTGTTATCACTAAGAAATAAACAAGTGATGGCTAGGATGTGGAGAAAGTGGAACCCTTTTGCACTGTTGGTGGGAATGCAGATTGGTGCAGCCACTGTGGAACACAGTATGGAGATACATCAAAAAATTAAAAATGTATCTGCCTTTTGACCCAGCTATCCAACTTCTGGGAATATATATCCGAAGGAACTGAAAACACTAATTTGAAAGAACATAAGGGCCCCTGTGTTCGTTGCAGCATTATTTATAATAGCCAAGATATGGAAGCAACCCAAGTGTCCATTAGTAGACAAGTGGATAAAACAACTATGGGACATTTACACAATGGAATACTACTTGGCTGTAAAAAAAAAAAAAAAGAAGAAAATTTTACCCTTTGCAACAGTATGGATGGACCTGGAGAACATTATGCTAAATGAAATAAGCCAGTCAGAGAAAGACAAATACCATATGATTTCACTTATAAGTGGTATCTAATGAGCAAACTGAATTAACAAGGAAAATGAGGATAGACTTATAGATGGAGAGCAGGATGATAGCTTGATGGGGGGAGGTTAGTGGGGCAGGGATTGAGCAAAAAGAGAAAAGGGCTCATGGACATGGGCAACAGTGTGGTGATTGCAGGGGGAGGAGGGTACAAGGGGACTAAATGATAATGGGAAAAAAACAATAAAGATTAAATTTTAGCCGTGACTGCTGTGGCTCAATGCATGGAGTACTGTGAGTCAAGGGGTTGCTGGTTTGATTCCTAGTCAGGGTGCGTGCCTGGGTTGTGGGCCAGGTCCCCGTTGGGGGGTGCATGAGAGGCAACCACACATTGATGTTTCTCTCCCTCTCCTCCCTCCCCTCCTCTCTCACTAAAAATAAAATAAATAAAAATCTTTTTAAAAAAGATTAAATTTTAAAAAAGAAAAAAACCTCAACTGATTGAATGAGGTCCACTCGTATGATGGTGAGTAATCCACTTTATCCAACGTCTGCTGACTCAAAGGTTAATCTCACCTAAAAAGTCTCTTCAAAGAAACATCTAAAATAATGTTTGATCAAATATCTGAGTACCATGACCTAGTCAAGTTGACAGATAAAATTAACTACCACAAGTATGACACAACTATATACTCTCCCCTTAGATTCAATAAAAGTTAACGTTTTGCCATATTGTTTCATCTCTCTACATACACACACACGCACAGAGACTAATCTGGTACTAGATTCTAGCGTGTGTGTTGAGGAGGGGTTTCCCCATAGTGGAAAGCAATTCTGGGACACCATCTGCGTATCCTACAATTCAACTCAACTCTAACACTATCTGGAGACAGCACCAGACTCACTGGTTAAAGGTTCAGTCCTACAAGATTCGCCCCTCCCTTCAGACGCCTACCACAAGTCCAGGCCATCACCTGGGCTTCTAACAACTGGCTCTTGATTGGAGGTTGCAATGACCTCCCTCCTTTGGTTCCATGAGTTTGCTACACTAGCTCATAGAACTCAGAGAAACATTCTCCTTACAGATTATCCATTTACGTAAAAGGATATAGCTCAGGAGCAGCCAGATGGGATGGATGCACAGGGCAAAGCATGCGGGGAGGAGTGTGGAGCTTCCGTGCCCTCTGAGTGTGCCACACCCCCCAGCGGCAAGTGCGTACCAAGCTGGGAGCTCTCTGAACCTCGTCCTTTTGGGGTTTTATGGAGGAATTGTTACATAGGTGGTTGATTTCACTATTGGCTGTTGGCTGTTGATTTAGCCATCAACCCCACTCCCCTCCCCAGAAGTCAGGGAGATGGGACTGAAAGTCCCAACCCTCTAATCACAAGTTAGCACCCCGTATCCTTAGGTGCTTTTCAAAAGTCACCTCATGAATATAAACTCAGGTGGGGCCGAAAGGGGTTGTTATGAATATCAAGACACATTTATTGATCTTATCATTTAGGAAGTGCCAAGGGTTTTAGTTCTGTGCCAGAAATGGGTATAAAGGCCACATGCATATTATAAATCACAATACCATACACACAGTTTTTACCTAAACCATTTGAAAGTAGGTTTCAGACATACATTATTGTTTGTAGTAATTTGTCACATCAGTAACAGGAAATTACTATACAATATAATCTTTGCATAATAGTTGGCAAAATGATGATTCTCTATATACCTTCTACTTGCATTCTTCTATAAAACAGTGATGTTAAAAATGTCACTGCAAGTGCATCCATTCTAACCATCCAACGTAGTATTGAGAACAGTTGTTAATCTTCTTGGTGCTTAAATAGCACCCAGTTTGGCCAGCGGGAGCCCCCGCCACCTCTGCTTTGACAGGCTGAAGACCAACGTGACCTTGTGCTCAATCTGAGGCTTCTGCGCTTTCTGGCCTAATATGTCCCAGGGTCTTCTGTCCATTTCCCACCTCAGCTGAAAAATCAGTGTTTCTCCAAGGAATCATGATTTTTGTCAGGGCAACTGCTGTACACTGAATGTCTGTAGCCCTCCCCACACCCCAAATTTGTGTGTTGAAATCCTAGCCCCTAATGTGATGGGAGGTGGGGCCTTCGGAAGGGACTAAGTCATGAGGGTGGAGCCCTCATGAGTGGGGCTATTGATCACATACACACACACACACGCATATGCATATATAAACATACACCAGAGAGCTTCCTCACTGCTTCTGCCATGTGATAACACAGTGAGAACATGGCTAACAAGGAAGGGGGCCCTTACCAGACACTGAATTTGCTGACACCTTGGTGTTGGACTTCCCAGCCTCTAAAACTATGAGAAATAAGTGTTTGTTGTTTAAGCTGCCCAGTCTGTGGTATTTTTGTTATAGCAGCCTATATGGACTAAGACAGGGATGATGTTTAGACACCAAGATCTGGGCATCTTAAAGCATTTTGACACTTTACATCCGCAGAAGAATGTTCATCTTTATAAATATTTCAGATTTTGGATCATTTATCTAAGGGAACAATGGGAGAGCTAAATGTGGACTGTTTGCCTTTCTTTCCATCAACCTTGTTAAAAACATCCTTCCCCCATCACTCTTTATGCTCTGACCCACTTTTATTTTAGTTTATAGCACAGATCTGGCTCTGTAATATGTATTACTATGTGAATTTGTTCCATTACCTGGCTTTCCAACTAAGGCAGGAACTTTTTCCATCTTGGTCCTGGAGCAACATCTGGTACGTAGTACAGCTCAGTGAATATTGGTTGAATGAGAAAATAAATGAGGGAATCTCACTACTATCGAGTTTCCTGACTCACATGACAGGAACGGTTCCCCCTTGCTCTTGATGTGATGCCCTAGCAAGCTAAATGTGCCTTCTCTTATTAGGTACAGTCCCCCTCCCAAGAGCTGTGTGCTGTTGTTGGATACATGACCTTGCTTTTGTGGTCTTATAATAAATGTCATTTATCCCAAACACCACACGGTGGAGCTAATTGTGTGCAGAATCTAAATACCAGAACAGACAGTTAAGTTTGGTAAGGTCTGAAGTCACCAAGCAATCATTTTGGTTACTGACAGATTTTTATAGATAGATATAGGAAAATGTTCAACAACAACACAAATGTATAAACAAAAGTTGTTGGTGTTAAAAGGTTTAAGGCATGGGCCAGATCAGAGGGAATTTCCCCCACATCTCTTCTCTGATTGCTGGAACCACAGATGATGTCATTCAGTTTCTCTGTAATTACCTCCGTCCTCAGAAGGCGTTTTCTGGGTGGTGTGGTGCACTAGTCAGGATAATGTAGATTATTCTGTGGTAACCAAACATATCTCCAAATCTCAATGGATTGAGGCTATATATATATATTTTTTTTTGTTCAGAGTGAATGTCCAATTAGAGACACCTGGGGACTCTGTCAGTGGTATCATCACCCTCCCTCCTGGACACACAGATGGGCAGCCACTAACTGACGCTATGTCAAATGAAAAGCACAACTCTGAAGGGTCTCACATGAGTGATTACATGCTGAACTTGTCAGTTGTACAATTCACTGACCAGAACACCGCCCTACTCAACTACAGAGACCCAGGAAATACAATTCTGTCATGTAGCTGGAAGGCAGAGAGTGAGAAGCATTTGGTGGGCAGCAATAATGATTGCCGCATGAAGCAAGTAACAATTTCTCTCGCTGTAACCGTGGGAATGGCTGTCTTAGAGCTGCTCAGCGCATACCATTGCATTAGAGATCAGGATGCTCAGGAGAAAGAGGGATTTCCTAGAGCTTTTGGTACTGTATTATTATTACTGGAGATTTATTGACTTCTCTGCCATAGGAGCCTGAAGATGAGGGTCTTTCTTCTTGTATACCAATGACCACTGTTGTCTTAAACCAGGTTTAAATGAAAAAGGCCATAGAACACCTGAATTCCATTCTCTTCTTTTAATGAGTTCTACCAAGGTGCATTAAAACTCCCCTTGGATTTTTAATGGGGGTGCCATATGAAATAAAAATTGGTCAACTAAGACCTCATACATTGTTAATCTTATTATAAATTATTGTTTCAAAATAATATTAAGAAACTTAGATAAGACTTTATGAGAGTAGTTAATCTTAGTCATTCAATCTCACAATATAGACAGATTATGCAAATGGTTAGTGTGTCATTTAGGATTAGTTCTGACTGCATGAAACAAAAATTTTAAAATCCTGACTTAATATGATTTTCTTACACATAACAGAAGTCCAGAGATAGGAATGTTTGGGCTAGTATGCCAACTCTGCAATGTCTTTGGGGATGCAGGCTTTCTGTCTTTTTTTTTTTTTTTTTAATGCATTTATTTATTTATTTTTAGAGAGAGGGAAAGGGAAGGAGAAAGAGAGGGAGAGAAACATGAATGTGTGGTTGCCTCTCACACCGCCGCCACCCACTGGGGGCCTGACCTGGTCCGAAACCCAGGCATGTGCCCTGACTGAGAATCAAACCAATGACCTTTTGGTTCACAGGCCAGTGCTTAATTCCCTGAGCCACATCAGCCAGGGCACCACTTCCTTTCTTAGGCTATAACACATGTCCTCATAGTACAAAATAGCTGCTAGAGCTCCAGCCATTGTCTCCATATTCCAGGCAGCAGAATGAAGGAAAGGAAAAAATGGACCTCTTCATTTCCCAGAGGTCATATGAAACCCTTCCATTTGTCATTGGATGAGAATTAGTCAAATGGACACAAATAATACTGGTGAGGCATGGAAATATAAATATTGTCTTAGTCAGATACATTTTATTGGCTCAAATATAGCTAAGAGTTCTAAGCCTAAGGAGAGGAGGCAACTAGCAATCTGCTAGTAACTGAGTTACTTGAGTCATGAACCAGTGCAGACTCTAGTAAATACCTGGAAGGCTTGCTTTGCCAGCTTCATTAACTGAGAGCTTAGTTTGTAAAGACCCTGAAGTCTGGTAATAGTCCTAAACATTGTCCTAAATGAGATAGAGCTCCTAGAAAAGCACTTTCAATTTCAGAGCTGCTTAAACCTGCTCCAAATAATTTGTCCTGACCTCTGAGGGCTCACTAGCTTTTGTTTACACCACACACATTTCTGCCTGGAGGGTGGTGGCTACAGTTTATCCCTTCTTCAGAAATAGAAACTTCCTCCTGCCTGCCCCTACCCTTATAAACCAATCAGTCTACTGGTCATTCTATCAAAACTTACTTCCTTTACTTAATAAATTTCAACTCTGACTCCATTTTGTGAGAAGTAGGCAAAGTAGCCTGTGATACTTTTTGCCTTCATGTAAAGAAATCCACCAGGAGCAGTGGAAGAATTGGATAATCAGTTCCTTTTATGAGCCTCTCCTTAGCCTCTGATGTTGTGAGTGCAGCGTAGCTACCGGCAAAGCCTTGTGGGTTTAGCCGAGCTCCCTGCCTGCCCTCCTCCTCCCTGCCCCCTACCCTGGCTTTATCGATTCTCAAAATGTGCACTGCAATATGCATTCCACTCAGAAAGCTGAAAAGCTCCACTAGAGCAAAGTGGAACTGTGGTTTGGTCTCCCTTTCTTTTAACTTCCTTCTTATGGCACAGCATTTGAATACCTCCCATGCTATAGAGAACAGGAAGGCAAAATATGGCTACGAAACTGGAAGTAACCAAACCCAAAATTGACTTTAGTAAACAATTCATTACTAGAAAAAAGACTTCCTATTATTGCTTCCTAAAAAAATTTTTTTAAAGCAACTTAAAATTTATAACATAAATCATACATTTTAATCATCATCAAGTACTTTGAGGCAATATTTTTTTTTTTCTAGGAAGTAAACCAAAACGTAGCATTGTCCAAAGGAAGCCATTGGGGCCTCATCAGAATTTCACTTGACTCCCTACCTCCTCTCCCACCATGGCTCTCTAGCCTCCCACCCTTTCTGCTCCTGAGTCACATCAAGATTGTCCCTGCCTTGGCACTTTTGCAGGAACTATCAATTTGTCAGCTATGCATTTTGCTCAGCTCTCCAATGACTGGTCCTGTCTTGTCATTCGGGTTCCAGTTTAAATGCCACCTCCAGTCTGAAGCAGGTCGGCCCTATCACTCTCTATCTGCCACCATGTTTTATTTTTATCACGGTATTTATTGCCAACTAATAGTTTCTTATTGCTTGATTGTCTGGCTTTCCTCGGTTAGGGTGGGGACTTGCAGTTTCAACCTAGCACCTCATCATATCTGGCGAAATATTCTCCACCTCACTGGAGTTCAGTTTAGGGTAGGATTTCTCAACGCCGGCATGATTACACGGAGGGCCACATAGTTCTTTGTTGTGGGGATGGGTCCTGTGCACTGTAGGATGTTTAACAATATCTTTGGCTTCTACTCATTAAATGCCCCCTAGTTGTGACAATCAAAGATGTCTCCAGACATTGCCCAAGGCCACCAGGGAAGGAGATCGCAAGCGGCTGAGGAGCACTGGTGTCGGCCCCTGTCCACCTGGGTACAGCTTTGGTGTTCAGGAGGCAGTATCATCTGAGTAAGAATGGCTATCGTCTCTTGAGTGCCTCTAGGTATTGGGTTTTACATTTAATCTTTACAACAACCTTTCTTACAATAGGTATTAGTTACCCTCATTTTAGAAAGAGGGAAACTGGGGCACACAGAGTGATGGATCTACTTGTCTAAATTCACACCGTTAGTAAGTGGTGAAGCCCAGGATTCAAACTGGACAAACAGGCAGCCAGAACTGCTGTGTGAATCTCACTGTACCACCTCTGCTGCCAGAGACTGGGCATCAGATGAGGTCCCCACCCCCAGCCCCCAGTCATTCCCTTGGAGAGACCACGGGTAAGTTAACAACCTTCCTCTCCAAGCCTCAGTTGCAATGATACTTTTCATGCAGGCTTGCTTGAGGAACGAATTGCAATAGCATATGTGAAAATACTTAGTCTGGTTTCTGGCACATAGTAGTAGTTAGTCCTGAACTCATTTTTCCTCTCCTTCCTTTTTCTGTGGCTCCAAGCTCCAAGGTTTGAAAGCAGCTCCTAAAAAGCTTGGTCAGAGAAGTCCATGGTAAAATCTAACCTTTAAATGATCTGTAGAGCTCTTGTGTTTGCTGACCAGGAGCGGAGGGAGAGGGGCAGCAGCCCCTTTAGAAACAGCCAGCCAGGCTGGCACCTTGTCCTCTGCTGATGACCAATCGCACAAACCTGCGGCACTTTCCCATTAAGCCAAATGGGGCTTTTAAATCTGGACTGATTAGATATCCCTGGGCCTGGCTGACTAGTAGCCTCCCCACTCCATTTCTTGATGTGAGTCAGTGCATTAATTGGCTGACCTGTTGTTTTCTAGAACGGCTGGTCAGTTTTGGTTGAAGAGCGTGAGCCTTTGGCCAGCAAGGGGCGTCCTCTGATAACATAACTGACTTGGTGCTGAAGCTAGCTCTCAGAGCCCCTACTAAAAATTGGGTGCTTCGGAAAAGCTTGCTTAGAACAGGGGTTCTAAATCTGGAGGCCCCTGAGCTCCCTGGATAGAATTCTATGGACTTCGATGAAGAAAAAACTGTTTATTTTCCCTAACCTCCAGCGGAAATTCAGCAATTTCTTCCATTACGAATGGAAGCAAGGAATCACAAGGATTTGTAGATCCCACTATGGCCGCAGCAGAGATCTTAAAATATCATTTACATCTTTCATAACTTCAAAATTATGGTAGCTAGACGACCTGCTGCTGGATCTTGTGATTTAGTACATTAATAAAGAAGCATATACGGACCATATCATAAATTTGTTCTTTCAATTAATGGTATTTTAATATAAAGAACTGTCATTTGATTGTTAGTATGCTTTGTAATCTTATGTATTTTATTTCATTTTATTTAGCTTAAAATAGTACTCTGAGAAGGGGCCCACGGGCTTCACCAGACTGCCAATAGTTTTTATGGCACAAAAAAAAAAAAAAGGGTTAAGAAAACCTGGCTGAGAAGCTACTAGGCCGCTCTCCAGAGAAAAGAAGTTAAGTCTTCAAGGGAATCTTTATACTTAATAACTTTTGGTCATGATTCACTTCTTGCCCTTCCATCTCTTCTGGTGACATAAAGATGTATCACACTTATATCAAAACTATGAGCTACAATGCTTGGCAGTGTACAATTACATCGGAATGAAATTTTCGTGGGTTCAGAGTGTTGACTAAATTTCAGAGCATCTAAGATGCCTGTCATCCTAACCTTGGGGAGGAAGGAGCCGAGCTTTGCCAGCTGCCTTTGACTTCGAGTTTTTGTTATGCTTGGTTCATTGCCAGGGCTCAGGAATCTTCTAAAATCATAGGAATTTCTCTCCACACTCAGCACTGTAATCATTTACTTTTCAGTGAGAAGGCCTCAGCACCCTGGGAGTGTTGCTTCCAGAATCAATTCTCCTCTCACCCTCGTAAGAAAAATTCTGAAATACCTAGACCAGGGGAGGAAGAAGTAGGCGCTTAAGAGAGTTTCTTTCCTTGGATTCTTCTGTTCCTTTTTTCTCAGGAAAATAAGGCCACCCCAGGGAGATGACCCCACAGGCCAGGCTGAGGTGTCCAGTTTCCCTGACCAACGCTGACAGCTTGTCCTGGGTGTGTAACTGTGCAGAGACTTTCTTTCTTTAATATGACCTTTACTCTTTTCTTTCCATGTGATTCAAAATGGCCTCATCCAGCGCCCCGACTCACCTGCCTCCTTCTCCCTTGCACATCCACTCCCTTAATCATGAAGCCCTCAGGATGATGAGGTTCTGGCCAGCATTAGCAATCTTAGGAACAAAGCCTCAGGACTACTGACCACAGAGACAGAATGTCCCTTGAACTAAAGGAAACACCTACGCCTCAGTTGTCTTTCAGCTCCAGGCCCAGCAAAATCAGCAAGGCTGGCTGCAGCGATGCTAGGACTGACATCAGGACCCGATGCGCGGATCAGCTAACCCCTACCCTAGCCTTGACCGGTCAGTAGGCAGCACGACCCTAACTTCCTTCGTCACCATGATTAATGATTTTTCCCCTAAATAACCCGACCCTCAGAAGCCGTCTGTGAGCCAGGTCCTTGAGCATTAGCTCACCTGTGACTCCAGGCATTGTGCCACTTCTTCAGCTAATAAACCCTTACTCCTGTTCATGTCTTCTGGGGCTTTGATGCTGGCAGGAAAACAAACCCCTTTAGTCTGGTAACAGGTGTTGGCATTTGAAGGCACAGGAACCACGCAAGCGCAGTAGATGACTGTCTCCTTAGCACTTTCTCCTCGCCTTTCTGAACCTCCTACTCTTTTGCCACTGCCCCTTCTCCTGCTGCTGCTGCTGCTCGGGCCTGCACTTTCACCCCAAATCAGACCTTTTCCTTCATTCCCTCGGAAAACAACAATAACCCCTACACCAGCAATAATAACAGCAAAAACTATATAACCTCCTCTTTATTTATTAAAGACCATAACGTGTAACTGTTGTTTGCGACACTTCCCATTTAAACCTTTAACCAGCTATCACGGGTTAGTGGTGCTCTCTTCCCCAAATGTATGTCCATCTGGAAACTTAGAATTTTATGTTATTTGGAAATAGGGTCTTTGCAGGTGTAATTAATTGAAGAGTGAGACGAGATCATCCTCAATTAGGGTTGACTCTGAACCACAGGTGGCAAACACAAGGCCCATGGGCAGAATCCAGCCCTCCGCCTTGTGATATCCGGCCCTGCAGCTTGTTTCTACCCAGCGGCAGTGCCGAGCTCTCCCTTAACTGTTGCATTTATACAGTCCTAAAAGTACATCCGGCCCTTTGAAGGCAACTGGAAGGCTGATGTGACCCCCGGTGAAAATGAGTTTGACACCCCTGGTCTAGATACAGTGACTGATGCCCCTGTAAGAAAAGAGGAGGACACAGAGACAGGGAGAAGATGGCCACATAAAGATTAGTCAGAGATTGGACTTTTACGCTGCCACAGATTAAGGAACATCTGGATGAGGTAAGGAAGGATTGATTTTTCCCTAGAGTCTTCAGAGAGAACATACCCTGTTGGTACCTTAACTTTAGTCTTCCAGTCTCCAGAACCATTATTTTAAGCCACCTCGTTTATGGCATTTTGTTACAACAGTCCTAGGAAACGAATACACCAGCTGATCTGTCAAATTAAGAAACCAGCCCAGTGCTCCTGGGAAGCCAGTGTTCAAGTCAGTCTGCCTGCGCACATTGGCCCAAAGAAGGGCATGAGCGGGAGTTTGCAGCATAGAAAAAAAAAAAAGAGCTTAATGTCGAACTGGCCAATGCAGAGAATGGGGAGCTAGTGCTTTAAAGACCCAGCTCCCCAAAGGTGCGTAGGTTACACATTGTATAGGAAAAATCACAAAACACTGTGGATTGGGGGGTTGGGGTCATGCTGGGAGGTGATTGGTCAGAGGTGAGTTAAGAGTAATCAATTTTCTCAGGTCTTGAGGTCAGTTCAGGGTCTGTACCAGCATCCCTCTGCCTGGTCTCATGGGAAAGTAGCCAGGGGGTCACTCCACCTGAGGGCTCAGGAGCTGAAATTTAGGTGGAGATGTTATCTCTAGTCTCCCAGAGGCCAGATCCCGTGTCCACTGGTCAGGTCTGGACTATTGTCTTCTGCTGCCTCAGAGGTTGATGATTGTCCAAGGGAAGGGCTAGGTCTCTGAGGGGTATATGTGATACTACCTCTCATGCATGTGGGTTTAGAACCCTGGGATTAGGGACCTGGGATTAGAACCTGATCTTAGAAACCTCTGATGCTTTCTGACTTTTCCTTCAGTAATTAATATTGAGTTTGATTAGTTGTTGACTTCAGTAGCTGATTAAAGTACAGTCATGTGTCACTTAATGACAGGGATATATTTTGAGAAATGTGTCATTAGGTAATTTCCCCATTGTGCAAACATCATAGAACATACTCACACAAACCTAGATGGTATAAACTACCCTACACACCTAGGCTATGTGGCTTAGTCTCTTGTTCTGTAGGGGAGGAAAAGTAATTTTCCCTCTGCCTTTCTGTGCTCTTAGCTGAGCCATCCCTGCAATAAAGAGAGATTAACAGAAGAAAAACACACAAAAGTTTAATAACATGTATACCTTCTATATGGATAAGAAAGGCTCAGGAGAACTCTTTGAAATGGCCCAAGCTATCACTTTAAATAACATCTCAGACAAAAGAATATATTGGGGGCGGGGTGGGGGTGGATGGGTGGAGAACTAGTCAGGGGAGGCTATTAGGAAACCTCTGTAAACCAGGGTAAGGTTGTTATGCAGATTTAAGTCTTTGTCTTCTGCATTGATAAGAGTTTCTAGAGTAGAGATAAGGCCATTTCCCGTACAGGGGAGGGAGGCACCCTTACAAATGGAGATTTCCCTTACAAATGTAAGTGTCTTTTACAAAGTGTAACTTCTACTTGGTTTTCAGACTTTATCCCATGTCTGCTGTTTCTTAAAATTAACCAGCCTAAAATAATCCCTATACCAAGCGACACATTTAGGGGTGACAAACTCTGTTCCCCTACAACTCCTAGGCTACGCCAATGCTGTAGGCAATCGTAACACAATGGTATTTGTGGGATGCATTGTGCTTCACATTAGCGTGGCTAGGACAGCGCTATGTGATAGGAATGTTCCAACTCCATCATAATCTGATGGGACCACCATTGTACATGCAGTTTGTCTCCACCTAAAGGTTGTTATGAGACACATGACTATAATTTATTTTCAAGTTTGAGGAGAATTTTGGGCACAAGCTGTGGTAGGTGCATTATAAAGAGGAGTACAGAGTTCCCAAAGGATTCCTGCCTGTCTGGGAAGGGAAGGAGAGAAATGGGAGGGGCTTTCCATCTTCCTTCCGCTTAACTATCCTTGGAGTGAATTATACGGAACCTGCGTTCCAGGACCATTCCTTGGGAAGATTTGCTTTCCTCTCCCTACTTTCATGCCTATCCAAATTATTTTAAGGAGTTCTACAGGTGTTCAAATAAGGAATCAAGCTCTCTCTCTGAGGCAGACCTCTTGTTGTGGCAGTGAACCTTGTATTTCCCAGCAGACAAGAGTCTGAAAGGCTGTGAGTGAGGCAGAAGGTAGTCAGGAAGGAGGAAACTCCGGAGGTGCCCCGATAAAGGACACGGATACAGGACAGAGACCCTGTTCTAAAACCGATTGTTCCTGCTTTCTGGGAAAGCACTGAATCACAGTGTCTCATGAATGCACCTGCACATAAGATGCTACATGATCCCTGCTTCATTATAACAGCACTATAATAAATTAACATTGTGTGACACCCCCCCTGGTGGCCAGTCAAGGAAAATCATGGGAGACCACATGCACAGTAACTTGAAAGTAATGTAACTACTTGTACATGTGCAATAAAAGCCTGTCAGAACTAGCCAGGAACTTCCTGCCCTATAAGAATAGAATCCCTCCAGTTCTTGAGGTCAACCTGTGCTTGAAGATGGCCTGCTCCCATGTTCTCTGGAGTGTACTATCACTTAATAAATCTGCTCTCGCTCTTTGTGCTATAAACTCTGTGTGTTTGGTTCAATTCTTTGTCTGTGATCACCAAGAACCTGTTACCTGTGCCCACCTGTGACATTAGGAACTTCTTTAGAAGCCTAAAGTGTCATTATAAAAGTGCTGGCTAAAGTCCTCTGTTTCTGAACAGAGAAGAGTTGCTTTTGCTCAGGTACACAGTTTTTTTTGTTTTTCTTTAATAGGAACATACTAAGAAAATGGGTGTGTGACCTTGTTAAATTACTCCATTCCCTTAGGCTCTTGGAGGTTTTGCCATATTCCACATACCAGACCTTGTAATATGATGTTTCCAGGGATGTTAGAAAGCTGTGGATCGCAGATGGTGTCAGATGGTGATGCTGCCAGTATTCAATGGTGTCAGGTCACTTGGTTGAAGGGCTGGCAGTTTATCAATGTCCCTATCCTTCACTTGTCAAGAGTTACAAGGTTATGCACTGACAGGAGAGTTTTTATTTAAAACATAGGATTTCTAAGACAAGACCAGTTTTAACCTTAGCAGTTCTGATGCTGTCCCATTAGGTAAAATTCACCACAAGTTCAAATCCCAGCTCAGGTGGGTGTACTCAGACAAGTTCTGAAGCTTCTCTGAGATCTAATCTTTCTGTGGTAAAAATACTAACCCATCACAAAGGCATGTGGACTGAAAATGTAAAAGTCAAACAAGATATAAAAATAGATAAAAACAAATTAATAAAAAATGTGTGTTATCCCCTTCCCAATTTCACTGGACTAATCTCCTCATTTGACAAACAGGGGAACACAGGCCAGAGTGTCATAGCCTCTTCAGGCTTCACTTTCCTCATCAGCACAATGGGGGTGACAATCCTTATGTCCGAGAGTTTTTCTCTATTTTAAGGGCATAGAAAACTGCCTGGCATTTGATAAGCCTCATGTAAATATTTGAGAGGCAGCAAAGCTTGATATTAAAGAGAAAATCTGTATATATTAGACTGCTGGGTTCATACGCTGGTTTTCCCATCAGTATTTCATTACCTTGGGTGAATCAACTGAAGTCCATGATCCTCACAGAACTGTCACAAAGGCGTAAATTATTTAATATGTGTAAAACAGTGCCTGAGACATGGTAAGTGCCATACAAGAATTAGTTTATATTGTTATTTTAAAAGGGAGTATGTGGTGTGTATAAAAGATTGCCCACTTAGTCGCAGAGCTGGATCTAGAGTAAAACATGTTGGCTTCTAACCATGTGTCCTCTCCACCAGAACAATGTTCCTTACCAAGGACACAAGTTACACATAAGCCCAGAGTTCACTTCTAACCTCTCTGAGGCCATTTCTGATTCCACCATTACGACAGAGCCGAGTTGTTTACTTTATCCAGGATGGTAAGGTTTGCAGCACAGCTTAATCAGGAAGCTGTGGTAAGCTGAATGGGAGAACATATTTGCCAGTGATACATCTTATAAGGGGTTAATCTCCAAAATGTATAAAGAACTCATACTACTCAACACCCAGAATGCAAAAATCTAATTAAAAAATGGGCAAAAGACCTGAATAGACACTTCTTCAAAGAAGACATACAGATGGCCAATAGACATATGAAAAGATGCCCAATAGCACTAATCATCAGAGAAATGCAAAGTAAAATCATAATGAGATATCACCTCACACCTGTCAGAATGGCTATCACCAATAAATCAACAAACAACAAGTGTTGGCAAGGATGTGGAGAAAAGGGGACCCTAGTGCACTGTTGGTGGGAATGCAGACTGGTGCAGCCACTGTGGAAAACAGTATGGAAGGAATCACTTTCCTTTTTTTAAAAAAAGATTTTATTTATTTATCTTCAGAGGGGAAGGGAAGGAGAGAGGGAGAGAAATATCAATGTGTGGTTGCCTCTCATGCGTCCCCTCCCGGGAACTAGCCTGCAACCCAGGCATGTGCCCTGACTGGGAATCGAACCGCGATCCTTTGCTTCGCAGGCCCACACTCAATCCATTGAGCTACACCAGCCAGGCCCACTTTCTTTTTTTATGTTTTTTTTTTCTTTTGGTTCTTTTGCTTTTTCCATGTTTTTCTTTTTTAAGTGCATTTTTTCTATTACCATTTATCCCCCTATATGCTCCTCCCCTCCAATCACCACGCTATTGTCCATGTCCATGAGTCCTTTTTCCTTTTTGCTCAATCCCTATACCTTCTAACCAACCCCTCTGCCCATAGCTGTCAGCCTGCTCTCTATCTATGAGTCCATCTCTATTTGGCTTGTTAGTTCAGTCTGTTCATTAGATTCCACATATGAGTGAAATCATATGTTATTTGTCTTTCTCTGACTGGGTTATTTCACTTAGCATAATGTAATCCAGGTCCATCTATGCTGTCACAAAGGGTAAAATTTTCTTCTTATTTTTTTTTAAGGCCAAGTAGTATTCCATTGTGTAAATGTCCCATAGCTATTTCTGAAGAAACCCAAAACACTAATTCAAAAGAACATACGCACCCCTATGTTTATCACAGCATTATTTACAATCACCAAGCTATGGAAGCAGCCCAAGTGCCCAGCAGTAGATGAGTGGATAAAACAACTATGGAAGGAATCACTTTCAGTTGGAGAAACCAGCAAAGACTTCACATGGGAGACAGAATTTGGGCTGAATCTTAAAGGATGGCTCAAAGGAGCTCAAAGGATGGCTTGGGCTTGAAAAGCCAGAGAGAACTTTAAGACATCTGGTCTATGTGATCTAGATTCTCTCTTATAGTGAAACAAGTTGCTTTCTTCATCACAGAGCAGGATTACACAAAATCCACCATGAGGTGGGCCCAAGAAGGGAACTCTCTATACATAAACTATGTAATGAAGTGGCCCAAGAATGAAATGTCTATTTCTCCAGTTTAGGGTGAGGTGGTTCTGTATCTTCCTGTCCAACTCTCTATGAAATTTGTTTTCTCCTTTCTTTATCCTTTCACGGTTCTGACAATCAGTCCACTGTCCCTCTTTCGCAGGCAACTCCACTCAAGGCCCTTCTCCCACCTCAAACACCCAAAACCCTCCCTCAACACACAAACAACCAGGAACAAATTTTTAAAATTTACTTTTTTATTCACCTGAATTTGCAGACCCTGGTCTTATATTCAAAGTCAAACAGCCCTGTTGCATTATCATTTGTAATCCTTTTACATTTTTCCTTAACAACTCAAAAAAATTCTCTCATAAACCTCTTCTTTGCTGACCAAGTGCTGCGCGGTTGCTGATTTTGCAAGATATGTGCTAATGTGAAGTATGTCTCCTTTGAGTCTCTTTATCACTTGGTTGCTCTCTGCTCTACCTTCTCCATATTTATGTCCTTATCAGAGCCACACACAGTATTTCAAATGAGCCTCAGTGTTCTTCCTGCCAGGCCAGAATATTGACTGTAATCCGATAGCCTATCTCAAAATTGGTTTGAGGGATTCTTTTTTCCACTGGTTAAAATAGCTTGCCTTGTAAATGCCGAATACGTTTTTGCAGATTAGGGTTTTTACAAAGAATAGTGTCAAAATCTTTCCGGAGAGGTGTTTAAGTTATTTGGAGAGGCTGCTTCAGCCATTAACATTTCCCTTTGCTGTTTAACCTCACAGGTGTGCAAAACAGCCTCCCCACCGAAAATTTGTGCTGATTTCTTTGTAATTAAACATAACTTTCTTAGTGATTCTTACATTCAAACTGTGGTTTAGGGCTTCCAAACACTTTTCCCCTGCTGTTGAAATAGGAAGTCCATGGTCTCTCAGATCCTTTCTAAAAGCCTCTCCTAACAGAGAGGAAGCTTTCACAGCTTCTGTCCTATTCAGCTCTTGTCACTGATAATTTCAAAGGCATTCACAGACTCTGCTCTGCATCGGGTGGCTGTCATGTGGTTACCGAGTGTTTGGGGAAGAGTTTGTGGCTCTGTATCTCCTTTCAAGTTGCCCCTCACATGTAGGATCGTGTGTTTGAGAAAGGTTTTGTGCTTTCCCCCTGTGCAGCGTGTTTCCTGTTTTCCTTGGGAAGGCTCTGTGCTGTGGTTATTTTTCCGTTCCAAGTTCCTGCTACATTGATTTACTTAACTGTTTGGATGCCTTCTCTGTGTCTATATTTGCGTTTCTGCAATATGGTTGCAGCATTTGTTTCCCATGGGTAATGGGTAGAGAACATTTCTCTTCGGTCTCATCCCCCTCCTTGCTCTCTACTCAGTTTATCTGTGCATATGCCACGTCCTTCCAGACCTAAGACCTGAAGCCTTAGTTTTGCTTTTCAAGTGCTTGGATTGATGTCGAGACGATTTATAAAGCACTCTCACCCCACCGCCATGGGCAAATGATACCCTCAGTTTAGCAGCTTCTGAGCGGCTTACCTGGGCTTGCCTGTTGATTAAGGCCACTACCAAATGTAGCTCGTCCCACATGTTCCATCCAGCAAGTCCTGGTTTATAAGCCAGTCATCTACGATGAGCATCATTTTGGTCATCGTTGCACAATGTGCTTTGGTACTTTTTTGATTCTCATTCACAGGCTGCAGTCACCCGTAATTAAAAACTGTCACTGTTGCATGAATTATTTTATCTAGTCATATTTAATTCACCTCCTTCTTCTTTTGGAAATCTCTAGTGAGCTCCAGGCCTCTTCCTGGAGATCTTTGTCTATTTCTGAAGCTAGAGTTAGATTGATTACACATTCAAGCCTTTGAATACTTCATGCTGGTCCTCATGCCAAGAATAAAAAGCAACCTATTACCAATCTAGTTTTCTTCTTTCATTAGTGGGAGCCAAGTTTTGACAGATCAACTGTAATCCACCTGAAGATGGTCAGCTTTCCTCTAGACCAGAGGTTCTCAACCAAAATGATTTTATTTCCTAAGGACATTTGGAAATTTCTGGAGACATTTTTGGTTGTTTACAACTGACGGCAGGATGGTACTGGCATTTCGTGATGGTGGGAAAAGCCACGAGGAGAACGAGAATGTAGGTCTCCTCATCAGAGGGACTGGTCCCCAGTGGGCAGGCTCCAGCTGCCCTCAAAGATTAGACATCTTGGAAGACATAGTAAGCGGGACAAAGAGTGGTCCTCTCTGCTGTTGTTCTAAAGTAGAAAGCCACAGGAACAGCAACAACCTCTTGTCTCTCCACCTTGTGTTGGTAATGGGACGGTACTACCTCTGTTCTTTCTCGAGCACTTGGAATGTATCTCAGTTGTAACCCACAGAAATGTTAGTGTAGATCATTCTATTTATAGCCTCCGTAATATAAGCAAGCCAGCAGTTGGTCAGAGTACTGTCTAAAGTACAAATTCTTCTGTATTCAGAGACCAAGTTTTCTTGGTTTGAATGGTCTGGAATATACCAATTTGTGCTTAGAGCAAAAGAGAACCTACTTTAATTGCAGAGCTCTGAGCTCTGGGGAGTCAGCCATTCTGTTCCTTGGGTAATCTAAACATGACCTTTCCAAATGTTTTCATCCAGAGAAAATGGTTTCAATCTCTTTCCCCAGAGGAACATAGTCCTTTTATTATTTTCTTTATTGTTTCTGAGATGTGTAAGGTTTCATATGTGCTCAAAGTTGTTCTTTGGAAATAAAGTCAGACCATTCCCATTGTGTTTCATAGGTTATACTCAAAGGAGGATTATTCTTCTTTTTTGGCTCCAGTATTAACCGGAACCAATGTAAGTGTCGTTAAATCCTTTCTGCAGCTCACTCTGTCAGGCTTGGTTACTTGGTCAACCTGAACCAAGGTGTAATAGGTATCTGTATGAAGGGGGAGGTGGGGAGGCTGCAGACTAATCAAAAGGAAACTTTGCCCAGACTTCAAAGTCATAACTCTTTGAGTATCAACTCTCCTGGATACTGGCTTATCCACAGTGCTTCAGAAAAAACCAAATCAATTGCCCAAAATAGCTCTACCTCTCTCTCTATTACTTACATCTCACTCTTTATCACTATTAATGTAGGCACATATATACTTTTCTTAACTCATGCACAGAATGTATAGGCAAAGTGGAGTAAAAAAGTTGCTTTTAAAAACTGCAACACCCTGAAGCCACTCTGCTTCTACGGGACTGAACTATTTTTGTGAGAGTAGATGGTCCTTCGTTATTTTGAAAGGTAAGCATCCCTTTTCTGCTTCCATTTTGCCCCTTCCCACCATCGCTCTGGTTTGAAGGAACAGGAAGAGAGCACAAAACTGTGCTCCAAAAGAAGTGAGAGGGAGAGCAGAGGGGAAGGAGAAGAGGGGCTGAGCAATGTTACAAGTAGAAAATCACCACGGGGGGGCGGGAGGGGGGTGGCGGTGGTGTTGGTGCTGGTGGTGATCAAAGGACTTTTAAGGGCAGGGATGCTTGATATTGAAATTTAAAGCTGTTTGTTTCTCAGCATTGGCGGGTAACCACTCTGTTGCCTCCTGGGCTGCTGCTTCTCCATCCCGACCACAGTCCCAATACTGCAAGAAAATCTGCTCCATCCTCAAATGCTTGGTAGAGTGGTGTTTGGGGGCAAATGACAGAGAGAAAGCCCAGTTTCTTATCTGGTGGAGCAGAAAGCTAAGAGAAGATGCATGAGAAGAGATGTGAATGAGATTGAGACTTTACAGGAGCAGCAAATTAAAAACAGAAGCGCTCTAGAGAACATAAACACCAGGAATTCACAAATGCCCTGAGGAGGGCATTGGCCTTTTGCAGGAAAGGGAGGTCCTTTCAACTATATGTAAATCTGAACGAATGGGTACATCAGCTGGTATCTCAGTTAGCATTCAAATGATTTCAAAGGTAAGACCAGGTATCTCGAGAAGGCACAGGTAAGTTGACAGATAAGGCCCATCTGAGTCATTCACTCACTACCCAATAAATACAGAGAAATACTATGTGCCAGACCTTATGATGGTCAGTAGGACAGACATGGCCTCTGACTTTGGGAGTTCACATTGGTGTGGGAGGAGTGGGAGACAAGGTGAGTAGGGATAACACACATTTAAACAAACAAGTGCTCAAAATAATGATGGTTTCAATTCAATATTAATAATGTCATAGAAAATACCAAGGTGGGCTATTTCAGGTAATCCATGAGGTCTCTTGAGAAAGTGACACCTAAGCTGAACCCTAACGGTTGAGAATAGACCCTCCTTCCATGCCCAGAGCGGAGGGAGGGGCACTGCAGGCACAGGGAATGGCAAGTGGAACGTGCTGGTGTGGAAAGAGGTAGGAAATTTCCAGGAATTCATGGAAGGTCAATGACTACAACTTAATGAGGAAGTTTTAAAAAGTTATGAAATAAGGTTGAGACTTTAGATAATGGCCTTTCAAGGCTTTGTAGGCCAGCAAATTGAGTTTATATTTCTTTTTAAGCCCACTGAGAAGCCTCTGAAGGATTTTAAGCAAAGAAGTGATATCATCTGATGCTGTAAAAAGAACAGATTGGTAAGAAGCAGAAGTGGAAACAGCAAGACCAAAAGGAAGGCTACTTCAGGCAACCGGGTGAGGTGGCCATGGGGTGAGGAAGGACCAATGAGGGATATGGCTTAGAGATTTAATTAATCAGATTTGATGATGGATTAGATGGAGAGGCATGAGAAAAATTGAGGAAATCACCCAGCAAATAAATAGAGTTCCTGCTATGTGTCAGTCACTGTCTAGTTGTGGGATACATCAGCAATCAGAACAGACAAAGATCCCATCCATTGTGGACCTTGCATTCAACAGGGATCACTGGCTTGAGCAACTAACCAATAGAATGGTTATTCATTTTTCTTAGTTGAGGAAGGCTGAGGATGAAAGAGGAGTTGAAGGGAATCAGAAGTTCCATTTTGGCCATTTGAAATTACCTACGAGACACCCAAAGGAGAATTCTAATAGTGAGTTGACTCTGGATTTCAGAAGAGAAGTCTGAGGAATATTTATGAATTGAGGAGTAATCACCACATAAATGGTATTTAAAGAGCTCTAAACCCATGAGAATGGATAAGACATACCTGACCTTTGAAGGTAGAATATAGCAAAGAAAAAAGCAAGATCCTAGCTGATCAGTAAGCAACACCAGTATTTAGGGGTTGGATAGAAGATGGTGTGCTCACAAAGGAGGACCCTTAGTGAGTAGGAAAGAGAACAGGGGGCAGTTGGTGGTGTGGACACCGACAGAGGAAAGGTTAACAGAAGGACAATGGGGAACTTCACTGAAAGCTGGTGCTAAGTCAAGTAAAATGAAGACAAAAATCATTCCCCTAGGCTGTCATCATGAAGATCATTGGAGGTCTTGGTAGCAACTGTGTCAGCAGAGAGAAGGGAAGGGAAGCCAGATTGCATTGTGTTCTGGAGGGACCAGGATCGAGGAACTAGGGGCAGAGGACCAACAACCCTTCTAGGAGGTTCTGAGAAATGGGATAGTGGTTAGAGGATGACATAGGTGAGAAGAAGGTCTCTGTTTTGTTTTGTTTGTTTATTAAATGGGAGATGACAAAATATATTCATGTGGTGTTAGGAATGACCCAGGCCAGAGGAAAGTATTGCTAATGAAAAGGGAAGAGGGGCTATCAGAAGGGAACAGAAAAAGGTCTGGGAGCGGAGCCCCAGCAGGGGGCTGGCTTTGTGGGTCTCCTTGCATGGTGCAGGACAAGGAAGAAGATAAGGCAGATGCAGTTCTCACCAAGTCTTTCTTACCCAGGAAGCAAGCCAGGAGCAGGAGCAAGTCCCTTTGTTTCGGCCACTCTGAGGCCTCCTATGTTAACTGAACCCAGCGTGGCCAGGTTCCTCTGGCCCTTGCTAATGTTGCCGGCCAAGAGGCAGATGAGGAGAGAATAAGGGGGTTTGAACTGCAAGCAGATCAACAGCCAACTAGGAAATTTCCAGGGTTCCAGTCTCTCCATGTAGTCCCACCTCCTGCTCTGATCCAAGAGAAGATTTTAGTCCCTGCGGGGTGTTTCAGAGGGCCCACAGAATCAGGGAATATTCAGCCACAAGGACCACCTGTTTTCACAACTGTGGATTTCCTGACACCCTGGTCTGGCCAGATTCAGGTCCTCTGGGCTGAGGCATTGCTTAGCCAACAAGCAGTTTCCTTTAGTAGGAGAAATGAAAGATTTCTTCCATAAGTCTCCCTGGGGCAAGGAGAACTTGATGGGGGCCAGGCAGCTGTTTAGAAAGGACATTCTGTGACTGGTGAGAAAAGAATTAAATGAGAATAGGGCTCAACCAGACAGTCTGGAATAGTAAGAGAGAGGGACTCTGTTGCTAGGAGCAGTAGGGCTGGGCAAGGACTATTAGACACAGAAGGTTTCCTGGGCAGGTCCTTCACATGATTCAGAATTTCCAGTAGGGGAGAGAGGAAGGTGGGAGGAAATTACAGCTTCTGTCCCCGAATGGGCCAGAACGGATGGCGGATTTTATGCATGCTATCTTACTTAAGCCCCAGCAATCCTGCGAGGTATCTCCCCCTCCTGTTCATTTTGTAGGTTGGTCAGGAAGTTATTATGTTTAAGACTACATAACTAGCAAACAGCAGATCTCAAATTTTAAGCTGGAAACATGTGGCTCCAAACCCCATGCATTTGCCAGATGGTGCTCTGCCATCCTGCGCCTTCAGTGAGTGGTAACTGATGGAAAGGAAAGATGAATGAATTGTCATGATAAAGAGTCACAGGTAAGTCAGGTTAATGCTAGGTAGGATTCAGCCTGAGTGGCCGCTTTGCTTGTGCTCCATGGGATTCACACCGCTGTCTTTTCCTCCTTGGACTTGCTGTGTGGCAGTGTCTGGAAGACTTGTTGTTGATTCTGAGGGGCAATCAGGAAAGAAGAGGACAGACTCTCATGGGGAGGACTCATCTATGAAAAATAGATCCTGTGCTCCCGACTTTTTTTCCTGTTTTCTCCTTATCAACACCCTCCCCCTCTCTAGCTCTGCTACATTGGGATCATAGGATTTAGAACTGCTCCTCCCCCGCGGGCTGGGAGAAAGCCCTCCCAGGACCCAGTGAGCCAACCAAACTTAATGTGAGTTACCCATGCAGAGCACACCCTCAGTGTTTACATGTTGAATAGTTTATGATTCGCTCTACATCTGATCGGGCAGAGTCAACTACCAAAACTGCTGATGCGTGGGAACTTCCAGGCATAATAATGGCTGCAGCTACCACTCATTCATAGAGAGATCAGCAGTGCAAGGACGAATTAAGACGTGACTCTCACTCTATATCTGGAGAGTAGCCTGCTGCTGTCGGCTTTACTTGGAAAGAAATGGGGCTGGGGAACTGGGGATGCTTTTGCCACACCCTCCTAAACAGCAGCAGAGATGCCAGGATGTAAAGGTAGGTATACTGCCAGGGACTTTTCAGTGTATCAGAAGTGAAAAGAGACTGTTGCTAAGGCAACTCTTTCTGTTATCTCTTCTCTTCCAAACATGTGGCAGCGGCTGCTAATTGTTCCTATGTTTCCGTTACCTACTTCCTCTAGTAATAGAATCCCAAACTTGTGGGGCGCAGGGGATCCTGTTTGACTGGAATAAGTTTTATATTCCTAGCCTTATGCAAGTTGCATGTGGCCATGGGTCTAAGTTCTGGACAGTGAGATGAAAGAACTGTCCTATATGACTTCATGTTCCTTAAAGCAAGAGGCACATACTTGATTTTCCTTCCTTTCTGCTGACTGGAACGTGGTTGTGATGGCTGGAGTTTGAACCACCACCCTGAACTCTGAGGTGGAAACTATTACTCAGAACGGCAGGTAGAAGGAGCCTGGGCCCCTAAAGATTGCAGCATCCAGATTGCAGCCTGGACTACGACTTTATAAAACATTGATATTTTTGGCACTTGTAGTCAAAACTAATCTATTTTAGGAAACCTTCAAACATCCCTAATGGCCCCTCAAAAGCAACAAAATAGCCTCAGCCAGAGAGGGGGAGGCAACCACGCTGGCACCATCAGAAGTTTCGGGGGCAATGCGAAGCTCCGCAGTCTCTCACAGCTTCTGCCATCTGTCAGCTCTTGTGGGAGTTCCCACTTGGTTTCGTTTATCCAGTGATATTCAAATTTCGGCTTGGGTTTCTGTGATCAAACTTTACATCCATGTTCCTAAAGTCCAGCGGGACACCTCCACGTGGGTTTCTCACCAGCTTTTCGGATGTTTGTGACTCATCTAATACCAAACTCCTTCATTCTCTCCCCAAACAGCCCTCAGCCTTGAGAGAGAGAAGCTTCTGGGCTGGACCTCAGGCTTCAGGAGGCTTCATTCCCACCCTTCCCCAGCCATTCAGGTCCCCACAGGGCAAAAAGTCCCGTGGGTCAGGGGGACATCCCCACCTAAAGCCCACATCCACCTGGGTATCTAGGACCCCAGAATTCCCTGCCTGGGAAGCCACAGGCCTGCTTCCAGAGCCTGTGTGGGCATCTTCTCTAGGTTGGTCATTCAACCTGGTGAAGGGAAAATGTTTTCAGGGAGTGTGGACGAAATTTGGATGTGGTGGCTGAGATGTCCACACGTGTCCTTGCAAGAACCCCTCCCCCTTGTGGAGCAAAGCCAGGTCAGAAAGAGAAGAGGATTGCATGGCAGGTTGGGGCCAAGGATTAGGGCCTAATTCTTACCCGCCATCACTTTCTAGGATAAAACTCCTAGGAATCCAATAAATTAAATTTTCAATCTGGACTTCAAGGACATTTGCCAAGGTCGGAGAATAGAGCATGTTTAATTTAGCAGTTGGTTGGCTTACTGTGTAACTTGAAAATATTTAGACACACTGCAAATGGACCTCTATTTGTACTTTCACCTAGGGCTCAGGTATCCCACGTGATGCTGCCTGGGACATAAGGGCTTGTTGCCGCAGAGAGGACATCGGGAATACCAACTGACCTACGGGTGGGAGTTACTAGTCAGATGCTCCAACAGGGTAAGCAATAGGGAGTGATAGAGCACAGGGCAAGATGGGATCAGAGGGCAGCTTGCGCTGGATGCAGTGAGCAGAAAAAGCAAACCAGGTGCGACTACCAAGGGTGAAAGGAAGTAGACCCAGAGACACAGGATCCAGAAGTTCGGGGTTGGAGGGGTGGGATAGAAAGGAGCTTCTGGTCACAAAGGCTGAAGCCAGGGCTTGTCAAGGCTGGAAACGGGAGAGTAGAGGCCAAACACACAGGACCCTGCTTGAACAAAAGTCTTGCTTCTATTGCCCTGTGTTTGCATCTTGTCTGTTTCCGTGTATTTGACTTGACAGCTTCCTGGTGCCCAAAACATGGTGGAGAAGAATGACTCCCGATGAGCTCAATAGCACCCACACTAGTGGTGGGGGCAGTGGGGAGAGCTGTGGGGATACAGGGAGCCGGTCTTACTGTAGTCAGACAGGTAGTGACACCATGCATCTAGGCAATTTTACTCACTGAGACATCCAGAACCTGGGAAAAGGAGCTGGGGCAAACTTGGAAGGTTGTCAAGGACACTGAGGGTCAGGACAGAGTTCCAGTTCCAGCAAGATGACTAAGGCAGAATGTTGGTTGTATGGACATTGCCAGTGTAGCAGAAAGCAGGAAACACTAAGACTAATGTTCAGAGAGAGAATAATGCTAGTTCCAGGCAGAACTACAGCCATAGCCATTGCTCATTGTCCGGGTCTATTGTTGCCAGTAGAATGGTTGACTGATTGGATGATATTCATGCCATATTCACTTTAAAACATCTTTTAATGTCATCCCTGGTTGCCAGTACAACCTCTTCTCAGGCCATGGCTGTGTTTGAAGATGTAAGGAGGGAGGTGGCACCTGCAACAGCCAAAGGCCTCAGGGATTCCAGTAACTAAAGGTTGAGGAGTCTGTAGGACCAAAGGGACATAGAATCCATGCCTCCCTTCCAGGCCACATGCCAGGTGTCCAGGTCTCTGGAAGTCCCTGCCCAAATGGCCTGTGCAAACCTCTCCCTAAGTTGGTTTATGTGAGTGTGGACCATTCTCTCCCAGTCCACTCCTGAGCTTGCCCAGTGGTCAAAAAAGCCTACATCTTTGGGGAGTGTGGATGGAGCTTGGACATGGGAACCAAGGTGTCCACAGGTGTGATCTTGAGGCCGGTGACAGTGCAGGATAGAAGAGAATGGGTGGGCCTGGAGTCACCACATCTGGGGAAGGAACTCTGAGACATCTGAGGTATTCCATAGAAATTTGAAAAGAACCTTCAAGGTCAGTGTTATTAAAAATAAATAAAGGAAGCCTCATTTAAAATGGAGTCGGGAACCCTGAAGGGAAGGTTGTCACAGAATGCCACCCAGACCTCAAACAGAAAGACACCACAGCAGGAGGAAGCAAGAATTTCTCCTTGCCTAGCAAAACACCTCCATCGGCGTCTGAGCCTCTTTAACTGGTTTCCTCAGGTTTGGGCTCCTGGGTACAATACAGCTCAGCCAGTGAGAAACTGCCACACTCAGCCAATGAGAAGCCATTACCACTCTGAGCTCTCCCAACTTCCTCTTTTTTCCCTGTAAGAGAAGCCTCTCTCTGTTCTTTGGACTTACTTGCCTATGGTTCTCCACAGTTGGCTTGTCCCAAATTGCAATTTCTCTGCTATCCCAAATAAACCCATTTTGCTGATAAAATACCGCTCTTGTTTTTAAAGTTAATAGTGTGAAGGTATATTTGTCAGGATATGAGGATATATTTTACTGAACTACTTTATTAGATTCCTTGATACTTTAAACATATTTATACGTAAGACATGTGGATTTTCATTTGTCCACTTGCCTCAGGTCCCATAAGTGTTAGGGGTGTTTATGAAAGGAATGTGGAAAACTTTTTTGGTAGCATTGCATCCCAAAGGCATAGAAATGGTCTAATGATCTAGTCGCATGAATCAATGCACTACATGCTAGAAAGATTCGCACGGCATGGTGAGAGGGGCGGTCCCAACGAAAGGAGGGGCCCGGCCCCCCAGGGAGGGCCCAAGCCGGGCTGCTGGGCAGTCAGTGCAGCACGGCTCTCGGGCTCTGCCTGGGTGGTGGTTCAGGTTGCTTGCTCCTCTCTCTGGTAGGCACTGCAGTTACAACTTCACTGACAGAGTGCTGTGTGTAGGAGGAATTTTGTTACGGGAGGAAACATGGAAAAGCAAGGCCACCGTGGGCCGGACACCACCAATAACACCCACAGGGGTAGACCATTGTACAATTTTCAAAATCTCTTCAAAAGCGTCATCCTGTTTATGCCCCGCACCTACTTGTGAGGGTAGGCAGGGCGGGTTGCATCATTCCCGTTATCAGGTGAGAAAGCCGGGGCCTAGTGAGTTTACTTAATTGCAAGATCTCATAGCAAATAGAAGGAAGGGTCTAGACTGGAAGCCAAGTCTTTTAACTCTGAATTTAACACCCTCTTGACCTCACATAGTCCCAATGTAACTCAGAAACAGAAAGAGAAGCCCCACTTCAACTCAGAAACCAGCATTTCTTTTTCCGTGAGTCGTGAACTGTATTTGGTCAAAGTTGTCACATCTATTTTTGAGACTTCATTATTCCTTTTGGTTAATGATATTCAATCACACACACCTTTCAATGAGCCAGAATAATTGGGAGAAATTTGTAGGGGTGAACTAGCAACAGGTAATCTGTTAAAACCCCAAAGCTTTTAGGGAGCACAATGGATCCTTTAGATACGATTTCATAAGCCAAAGGTAAAACTAGAGCTGAGAAACTGTCTAAAAGTGTCAGGTCGGTACAGTGGACCATGGCATTTCTTTTTCTCAGGTAGTTTCAGGAACCTGATAACCTAGCAAGAACGACGTTATGTGTGAAAGTGGGGTGTATAAAACAAGTCAGTAATAAGAGTGGCCGGCGTTCCTTTCGAGAACTGGTGTCTCTGATGTCTCCAGTGAGCCACACAATAACGTCTCCAGCTGTGCTGACCAGGGAATTCACAGGGGCTGCTCCTGGTGCTCAGGTTCCTATCACTGAGTGCGGGGCAGTTAACTCAATTGGTACCATGTAACAAACCACCCCCAAAACTTAGTGAACTCAAACAACGATCATTGATTAGCTCTGATTCTGTCAGTTAGCTGATTGGGCTGGACTCACAAGGGCACTTCTGCTGGGTTTACTGGCGTGTTTGCAGTCAGCTCGGACAGGCTGGTTGGCCCTGGCCTATTTTCATACCCTCTTATCCCTTAGGAGGCTAGTTCAATCTTGCTTCCATGGTTTCCAAGCAACTATTCTGAACCTCCAATGTGCAAGCACATTTCAAGCTTCTCTTTGCATCACGTTTGCTAATGTCTTGTTGGCAAAAGCAGGTCGCAGGACCAAGTGTTAATGGGAGGAAATTCAAAGAAATTGTGACTCTCTTTTGCAATCTTCTATAGTTTCCACAGTTTCCTCCAAAGTCCCATGTCATCATGACATCAGACTTAAAGTCCAGGGTTTCATTACTGAAATCAGGTCCAGCTGCAGATGAGCTGCTTCTTATTTACTCCTCCACTGCAGCTGCTCTTGATCTGGAGACTTAGGAGCTAAAAATGCAGTTATCTCCATGCCTTCCTATGTGCGCACACACACTGCATCAATGGTGAGACAGGAAGGGACACGCCAAACACTCTCATTTATAGAGGGGATTGGTCACAGCAATTCTGAAGTGCAGCTGGGCACGTGCTTCCAGGTGCCCTTCTCTGCGGAGAGCAAATGTTCTTGATGAGGGCCCAGTTCTGCTCCCTGGGAGTGCTTCTTCCCATGCCTTATTCTCCCTGGCTCCCTGGACGTGCTCTCTAATCTGTCATCTTACACCAGTTTCTGGGAGCAAACAGGATATGTTAGAAAAGATCCCTGCCCTCAAAGGGCTGAGTGCTTAGATTATACAAAAGTCACACATGGTCAGTATTGTAGGCTTAACCTGCAGATGCAGAGCATTCTCGAAGGTCGGAAGCACAGCTGAGGATCTGACACCATGTGAGCAGTCTCTCGGGCGGATGAAGCAACCTAAATAAGTGAACACTTTCTATCCTGGTCTTTTGATGAAAACCTGGCAGGTTTGGCCTCTATAGATCGGTGCGTGGTTTTAGTTTTCAACAACAAAGTTATTAGTTCTGTCTATCAAATGTCTAACTTTATAATGTTCTTGTTTGCCATGAATTTAAATTATTTGATGGACCCTCAAGTTGTCTCCTCTCTCTCTGCCCCCAGATGTTGGTCTTGTAGGCTTTAAATTTTTGCTCATTAAAAGGACAAAAATACTTCAAAATAGCTAATTAATTAATCCTTATACTTGAAGTGGTATTTCACACTAGAATGTCCTAACACAGTGGCTGTTGGGGACACCTTTTTCTAAGGGCCATTTGGAAACATGGGGGAAAATTTCCAACTGTCCCAACGCTGGCTTGCGCAATTGCCACTCATTAAGTGAGTGTTAGGGATTCTGTGCATTCTGAAGCATACAGGACAGTCCTGTACTGGGAATAACTGATGCATGACCTGTGTGGCTTCTAAAGGACCCACAAGACATCAACGTATGTGGAAAACCTGTTCATAATGATCTAAGCCTAAGGCCTAACTCTATTTTTACATAAAAACATTATTTGGGGTACAGTTGAACTAGACGCTAAATTTTCCTTGACTGCAACTGCCATGCAGGTAGAGGGAAGATTGTACTTTGCTTTGCTGGAAACTTAACAAGACTTGTTAGCCGCTTCAGAAAAGTTTGCCACTGACAGCAACGCTGCTTGGGGCACTGGAGTTTTCAACGTGGCACCTGCATTGGTTGGCATTTTTAGCTGTTGCCATCACAGGATTTCTGCACACAGGTGCGAACACCTGACTTCTTCATTCCCTCTTCTAAAACAGTCATGTCTGAGCTTCTACATATGGAAATATGTAGCATTTGATGATAAGTTACTTTTCTTTTCTTTTATTTCTCCTTAAAATCACAACTATGGCATTGTGTTGATTATTTAAAAAACTATATGTAAAGGTAACAAACATATATTATCCGTGATTTCAATCTCAAGATAGGAAAGTAGGTGTTACAAAACACTTGCTCTAAAAGGAGGTGTTGGGTCAGATAAGGTTTAGAAGCACCATCCTAATGGAGGCCTATCAGGATAGAACATCTCTCAGATGCCTAGGTGGCACAGTTTAAATATGAAAGAGACTACTTGTTCCAAAAATTCATACCCAGGGTTGCAGGTACACAGGAATATAGATTTAGCATTGGAAATGGATGGGACTCTGACAAGTTTTCATAGTATACTAGTAAATAGTGTGAGTTTCTTATTGATCATTTAGAAAAATATTTCCTGGCTAATTTTTATTTTGATACGTTCCAGAATTTAACCCTGTCTTTACAGCCACCTTAGATGTTTCCGTCAATGGCCTTGGGTTCCAGGTATATGGAAGCAACATTCCTGAGCTCAGGTCCTCACCCTCCAGACCCAGGCTTGGTTTGGAGGGCTGCTGCAGCTCTTGCCCCGGGCCAGGAGGAACTTCCACCCCCACCAGGCACCTGCCTCTTACAGTGTTCAGATAGCAAATGAGCCAATCAGCTGCCTGGACAAGGCGATTCTGGCTCTGAAACTGCCTCACCTCCAATTCCGGCCAACATCTTGTTTCCTGGCTTTGACCCACATTTTGCTTGCATTGACTGTACTGATGTTAACCTTCACAAGTTATGGTCGCCTTCTGGGCCTTTTGGTATCCCTTCCCCCAAACCCAGAAACTTGAATAAATCCTCAGAGAAGACCAATGGTCTGTGATATCCATAACTTAGACAGAAAGTAGAAATTTGGCTATTTTTTTATTCCCAGAATCCCTTGTTTTTCTCAGTTTGTGTAAATGAACCTCAAGCCATCTTGATTCCCAAACACCTCTCTAGACTGACCAGATTTGATGGTGATGGATGGCAATTTCCTGCACCACAATGGAAAGAAGTCGGTCAATCTGCTCTCCCAACCCCTTTTCATCAGTGCGAATCCAGCAGGAACATTTCATTCCGTTCTACTTCAAAACCTGCCGAGGCCTAGCAAAGCTGTTAATCTTTTGTAGACAGTAAATCAGTTATTTTACTTTTTTTGACACCTTCCTTTTCCATCTCTGCAGCACTGATAGAAGCCATAAACTAACTGGCTGGCATTTTAAAAAAGCCCTTCTTCCTTCTGTCCTAAATTATATCTTGCTGAAGGAGAATGCATCTTACTTGGTCATGGAAATTTTCTTTTCCAAACTTGGTCTGTTGCATTCAGTAGGTATACTGAATGTGTTGCTAGCTCTGCACCCTCTATTCCATGTCAAGGTGACCCAAAAAGCATTTTAAAAGCCATGGAAACATTTGTGCTGAAAGAATGAGCCATTCTTTTAGGAAGAAGAAACAACACTTCAAGCCACTGTTGTAAGTACCGGTGGTGAAGTATTGGAGAAATGCTTACCAGGATTGGTTCTATTCAAAGCACCGAACAAACAGGGGTTCTTGAGCTTCAAATGCCTCTAGGTGTCTCCTTTCAGTTCAGGGCCACTTTCCCTTTCCCACAGGGGAACTGCCCCGGATAGACAAGGGAGGGATCCGTCATGTTATACCAAGTAGCCTTCCCTCCTGGCTATAGCAGGCCGATACAACAGTGGACACTTGACCTCAGCCAAGCAAATCAGATTCTCACTAGGCTCCAATTTAAGATTTGAATGGAGACACACAGAGAGGGGATCACTTGGAGCTGACTCTGGTCAATGGCAGCACCCTGGAGACAAGGTCTGCAGATTCCTGTTGCCTAGGTTTCAGCCATCAACTTGGCTGTTTACTTCATTCCCACATTTTGGGAGCTGCCTCAGCATCCTCTCAATAAATTACCCTTTTTCTACTTAGCCAGACACTGTTTCTCTCTTGCAACCAAAAGAATGGTAACTGTTATACAGACTATGGCAGAGAATACCAATGTATCAAATGCCTGCCACTCTGAAGGACACAGGAATTAAGATGGACAGCCTGTACAAACAAGGGCAGTATTTTCATCATGGACAAACTGGTGACCTTGATTTCCAAATTAAAAAGTAGGAAACATGACCCGACTGGTACCAGCATGCTTATGGAGAAAAGAGCATAATATCTAAAGGCAGAAGTGTCTAGAAATATGTAACATGTTTGATTAGTACTCAATGTCTAAATGTATATGCAGGACCAATAAAACCCCATAATGGGGCATAGAGAGGAGAGGAGTGATGGAGAATTTGACACACCACTCTAAGATTAAAATTTTAAAAACCTACTTTGCTTCACCCCGGAATGGCCCTGTTTTCTCCTGCTAACCCCAAATTCAACTTTCTCTCAAGAGGAAGTCAGGAACAGCATATTAACGAGCGTTCAACTTTACATTCTTATGATCACTGAGAACAGCCTCATATTCTCTTGATCACATTGGGTCACCTTCCTGCCCGGCTTGTTTGTTTTAAATGCAGCAGAAAAGCTGCTTTGTCTACAGCTCTGGAGGTCACTGGTTCCAGGGGAAAAAGGACAGGGAGACTGAAGAAGATTCTTTGTCATGTATCACTCGGAAGGGTGACTTTTCAGATGTGAAGGGCAGTTTGGCTTCCTAAACCTGATGATATGGAGTCAGCTCTTGGAGAACACAGCTGCCCTGTTCCTGGTGCCCTGAAAGGGTTAATGTTCCTCCAAACCTCGGACTCCAGACAGCAGAGCGCCACGGTGCAGGTGCCACAGCGGTATTTATAGCCTGCCAGGCGATCCATTTGGCTATGTGAGTTTAATGTTTTCGGTTTGATAGGTGATAACTCTGATTGGATTTATGCATCCAATAATCAACTGGGAAATATTTCTGATTCAACAAGATACATTACATGGCTGCATCCATTTCAGTAAGTAATGTCTCTGGATTACTGTACACTACCAGGGAATTCATCACAGTTTTTTCAAGAGGGCTATATCAGATTTTTAGGACAGTATATTTATCTCAGAACAAAGACAAACTATTGCTGGTACCATAAGATGCCTAAGTTAATCTAGTTTGTAGTGATGCAGTCATTTTGAGGGCTAATTCATGGATACCATCGGTAAAATCTGAAGTGAAATGAAAATGTTCATAGTCTTTGATTAAATGAAGGATGAACCAATTAGAGCAATGCACTATTCAGTATTCCACCAGTATTCCAACTAGTGATAATTTATGTAATTTGGAGGAAATCAGACACAGTAACAGCCTCAGTTAATGGGATGTTCAACTTCAATCACTGGTGTGGGGAGAAACACTTCCAACCTCAACAGCTCCTGTGCCACTCCGCTTTGGTAGGCAGCCTAGGGAAACCTTGACCAGAATCCACAGCCTCTTGACTCCCTGCCAATAGCCGTATCAAGTTCAGAACTGCATCTTCTCTGAACGGAAACCATCACTGCTGGATTTCTGCGAAAGTGCCAACGATGTTTTCAGAAAGATACACGGATGGATCCAAGTTTTCAAAGGGCTGTGTTTCATTTTCTACTGGGATGTGTTAAAGCTTGACAATGGTGAGTCTGCGCATGCAGATTCACTCTAGAGTTCTTTCTTACTTTTCTAAAAAAGAACCATGAGATTCTAACATTATGAAGCACTTCTCATAGGGGAGGCACTTTTTTAAAAAGAGCATTGCATGGGTTCAGTCCTTTAACCCTCACAGTGGTCTCTCTAAGTGAGTGCTGTTGTCGCATCGCCGTTTTACAGCTGGGAGGCGGACTAACTTACCTAGGGTCCCATCCATAGTGGTGGACCTGGGGCCTGAACCCTCCCTTTGGAGATGAGGGTGAACTCCGGTGCAGCGCTGTGCTTCATTGCACATTTTGTCTTCAAAACTATGGCTGTTGATAGACATGAAAATTTGGGGAAGTTTCGTGAGTGCTTGAATTTCACAGTAAATTACTATTACCAGGCTCTCCAGGAAAAGCAGGTATGTCAGCAAACTTGGAGTTGAACATCCAGCTAGTGCACGCTTCCTCTGAATGCCCCCACCTTTCATCTCCTGTTTTACTGACTCTGTCTTAGTAACTGGTTTATGCATGCATATATATATATATATATATATATATGCAGACACAGTATATATATATATACAGACACATATATATATATGCAGACACAGTATACATTTGAATATATATTTGCATATATACTTGAAAATACACACACACACACAAATATCTTTACTTTCTCCTCACAGTAAAGTGAACAGGTCTCAATTGTACAGGTTGATGCATTTTGACAAATGAATGCATGGACTTTTAAACCAATACCCCAATCAAGTACAGAATGTTGCCATCACCCTAGAAAATTCTCTTCACTGTCTACAACCCCTCCCCACAGACCACCACCGCTCTGATTTTTGCCTCCATGTATTGATTTTGCCTGTTATTGACCACCCAGTATGTGGCTGAAGGGTCTAGCTTCTTTCACTCAGCAGAGCCTGTTAGAGATTCGCTCCAGCTGCCGTGTGTGTCTGCGGTGTCTCCCCTTTCATTGCTCAGCAGCATTCTGTCTGGAGAATGTGACATGACCGGTTTCTACATCTTTTTGTTGATGGACAATTTGGTCATTTCTAATTTTATGCTATAGTAAATGATGCTGTGGTGAATATTTTTGTTTCAATCTTTTTTGTGAACACGTGTTTTCATTTCTTTGGGGTAAATATCTGAGTGGAATTGCTAGATCATAAAGTTAGGTATATTGGAAACTTCATAAAAAACTGTCAAATAATTTTTCAAAGTGATTATGTCATCTAACCATTCTATTAGCCACGTATGAATGATTGGATTGCTCCACATAATCCCCACACTCAATAAAGGAAAATAATTTAAAAAATTCTTGACTACTTCTGTCTCTTCATTGTGGTCATACTTTTGATAGGCCATGTAAAAATAATGTTCACCCACTGCTTTCCTAAACTGATTTGAGATCCTAACCAATAGTAAGGTAACTGCATTTCTGATATTAGATTTGCTTGCTTCTCTGTAACACCCTGGCAGAAAAATGTAAGTTATTGCCATCTTTAGACATCATGAAAATTAACATAGTGATTGAACAATCTCTACTGCATAGTTAGTTACAAGAAGTCCATGTAAGGTGAGCTCATGAAAGAGCATTTTATTGTCAGGATACAGAAGCATCTCAAGGTGCCCAATTTTAGAAAGTATAGCCCAATTTTTTAGAAAATTTAGAAATTTTATAGAATCAGAAACGTATCAGTAAAATTCTCTCTCTCTCTCTTCCTCTCTCTTTTTATCACACTCTGTTTCTCTCCCAGTCTCTCTGGGTCCATGGCCCCAGGGTCTGCTGTACTTGTTTCATGCCTTTTCTCTGGAAAAAATGTCTCATTACGAATGTCCTTAAAACAGCAGTTTCCATCTTTGATTACAGATGACATTCTAGTCTGCACACCTGAAACCAGGGAAGAGCATGTGATGGCCTCAGGTTTGGAGAGGTTTCAGCATGAGTCCAATCAGTTCATACTCTCCGATGACCCAGGACACACCGTTCCAGTGTTTCTTCCCGTGATGGCCAGACGTCCCATCTAAGACTTGAGCGTGAGCAGCGAGAACATGATGGGCGGGTAGAATGACAGTCATCGCCAATGTAAGGTTTGACAAGTTGTTATTTAATTTCTTCACTGCTATTACCAAGCATCCATAGCTATCTTATCTTTAGCCTTGTAATCTGGAACAGATTCACCAGCAAAGTGACTATTCACCTATTCCTACCTGCCAAGAAAATGTTATTGCATATACACTTTGATAATAAGTCCTTCTAAATTATTACATTTTATAAATGTTATGAGAAAATATAAATAAATATCTCATATTCTTTAATAATAATTATATCTATCTTAATAGATGCTCTCAGTACCTTACAATGCTGCTTGGTGAAGCCAGAGAGATAATTATCTATTTTTTTTCATTGCTAATGTGTAAGGCTTTGATAAAAATCCTAACACTTGATAAAACCAGTTGAGAAATAATGCTTCATTTTTAATATATATGTTCTCTTCCTGGTGACATTAAAATTATTTACTTAAAGATCATCATTGAACTTTTTTCTTTAAGAATAAAAATCCTCACATTTTCAAAGTTAGAAAGCAGCTAATGAGTGTTGCTTTAATTTAAAAGCAAGATCTTAGTAATTCCCTTTTAGTGCTAGAGGATTACCATAAAATTCCTCTTAATTTCTCTCTTCTTCTCCCCACCACCCACACACAATCACGGATATCATAGAAATTTTACAGTTGGTTCCTAACAAAGAATTATGTATTTAAGAATTCTCAATTATCTGGCTGCGAATTACCCATTTGTAATTATCTGTGGCAAATGGCTAATCCCAGGCTGATGCACCACTGCCAACCAGCAGACCTGGGCTGTTCCTCCCATTATAAATTAGTGTGTGGTCAGGGATAGCAAATGACTTTGAACATTAACCTAGGGAACACGCGGTTAGGAAGACCTGGCCACAAAAAAAAGAAAGTAATTGTCCTCCCAAACCAAAGAGGACAGTGTTTTTGGATGATCTTCTGCGGGAATTATCTCCACCGATGCAGGTGATTGGCAGGGGTGCAATTCTGACAACAGTTCCCGAAGCCTGGCAATCACTCTCCGTGGCCTGCTTTGGTGCATCCCCTAAGCACGATGGATGGTCAAGGGTTATATTTCCGGTACCAAAAAATCTCTTAAACTGATGAAACTGATTTTTTATGCTAAAATGAAAGCCTGTCCCACAGGAGAAAAACATCCTTTTAGCCTTTCCAGAGTGTCCTTATCTTAACTCTCTGCATCCGGAGAGGGATACAGCACAGAGACCGGAGAGGAAAGGTAGTTCTGCTTGGACAGTCTCTGTAATTGCTCATACTCGGGCTTTCCTTGGTTTCTTGGTGAAAGAGTTCGCTTTGATCAGATTCTTCAAAGCTTCCAGTTACCTACTAGATAAGGATTATGGATACCAATTTATATTGATCACAATTTAGAGACTCTAAGTATATAAATATAATATTATAAAATGAAAGCGAATTATTAATACTGATATTACATATTTATAGCGTTTCCATTTTCAGAGTGATTTCCTATACATTATTGAATGGAATTTTAAAACAGTTCGTTGTGATAGTCGAAGAACATATGGATAAGATGAGAATCTACTATGATTTGCCAATAGTAAGCGCGCACTTTGGCCAGTGTGGCCAGCCCTCCCTCCGTCTCCTCTTGGCCAGTAAGTACTACACACTGCTGTCTCATCAACCGCTGGGAGAACACCTTTCTTTCATCAGGTCTCTCCTCTGCTCCTCATCACCTTTCATGGAGGACACAGTCCAGGCTTCTTTCCCTGGCCTTCAACCTGCTTCATTGTTCTAATCTTACTTCTTCTTCAGCCTCCTGGTCAAGGTGGCCTTGCTATTGCCCTTTATGGCAACTAAGTGGGTAATTTCTGTCTACCCCAAGCTCCTTCCTCCCTCTTCATTACCCTGAATGAATTCAAAACCTGTCTTCCTAGTAGTTTTGGATTAATATATTTAATACTATTCTGAGGCTCATCAGTTGGCACTCTTAAAGTGTTTTATAGTTTATAGCTATCATGATAATAAGATAATTCTTTTTCTTCCATTTCACACTTTTCAATTTGACTTTTATTCAGTACTAATATTGCCATCCCTGCTTTGTGTACTTGTTTGCAGTGTTTTGCTTTGGTGTAGTTTTCCTCACTACTTGTTTTCAAAACTTTAAGTAATTTTGTTTTAAGGTTTTCTTTCCCCTTCCATTTTTCACTCTTGCCCTCTCCCCACCTCCACTCCCACCTACTTTAACACAATTTAAGACATAGAAATCTGTTTTAATTGAGAAATTTAACCCATTCACATTTATTGAGATGCTGGTATGTTTAATTAAATTGCCTTATGCTTGTAAAGCATTTAAAACATCCCTAAGTCAAGGAAGTTCTGCATGAGTTTGTTAAATCAGCCACTCGACTCTATTCCTCCCTTCTTGTACTGTGCTTTCCATGTGGAAGGCTTTCCTGTCTTTGGTTGGTTTTATTTTTGTGTATGTGTGTGTCATTTTGGGTCCTTGCTTATAACTTTTGCTGAAAAGATTTTCTCTTTTCCCCATGATATTTGAAAGTTTGGAATCTTATTTTCCTTGTCCCAGTATTCTTAGGGTTTTAATAACTATATTTCAAGTTACATTTTCTCTTGAAATTAATATTTAATCTGTATCTAAAATGGAATTTTTGCTCAAAACAAAGCAAATCTTTTCACTTGCTTCCTTTCCTAGATTTTGTTGAAATTACTTTAAATTTTAAATTCTTATTATGAAGTATTTTATATTGTTATTTTTTCTTTAAAGTTGTAATTGTGTTACAGCCACATTATCAATGTTACAGCCACATTATCAATAAACAATTATTCAAGTTTAATTAAAGCTCCTATAAGTACCTATTTTTTTCCTTGAATTACCCTTCATTTTTTAAGTCAATTTTCCAGTTTGCCCTATTACATCTTTTAATAATGGCTGTTTGAAAATTCATAAGTGGTAAACTGAGACTTCTCATGTCCAAACTTGTCCTCATTCCACATATGTGCCAATGACAGTTTTGCTGAAAAAGAAATTCTGGACTTTAAAATAATTTCCTTCAGAACTTTGAAGACATCATTTCATTGTTTTCTAGCATCTTGTATTGCAGATAAGATGCCAATACAATTCCTGCTCTTTGGTTCTACTTTTTTTCTCCTATGGCTTAGGATTTTCTCTTCAATCTTAGAGTTCAGAATATTCATCATGATGTGTCTAGGTTTGTTTCTTTTAAAATTATTCCTGCTCAGCATTCAATGCATTCTTTCGATCAGAAGACTGTTTGGTTCAATAACATTTTAAATAATTTTTAAATGTAAAATTTATTTCTTTAAATTAAAAAAGCAATATGTAATGTATTATGTTTTTGCTTTAATTTTTCATTGTGTTAAAATATACATAACATAAAATTTACCATTTTCATTATTTTAAGTGTACAACCCAGTGGCGTTAAGTACATTCACGTTGCGACGTAGCCATCACCACTATCCATGTCCGGAGAGTTTCATCCTCCCAAAAGGAAACTCTGTAGCCACTCAGCAGCAACTCCGCATTCCCCTTCTCCAGTCCCTGGGGACCACTGTTTGACTGTCTGTCTCCACAAATTTTACTACTCTAAGTACCTGGTATAAGTGAAATCATACACTATCTGCGCTGTTGTGTCTGGCTTATTTCATTTCAGCATAATATTTTCAAGGTTTTTCCACACTGCAGCATTTACCAGAATTTCACTCCTTTTTAAGGCTGAGTAATGTTCTACTGCATGGAGAGACCATATTTTGCTTACCCCATTCATCCATTAGTGAGCATTTGGGTTGTTTCCACCTTCTGGCCATTGTGACTGATGCTGATGTAACTATCAGTGTACAAGTATCTGCTGGAGCCCTTGCTTCCAGTTCTTTCGGAAATATACCTACAAGTGGAATTCCTGGGTCACATAATAAGACATTTAATCATTCTGAGGAACCACCGCCCTGTTTTCCTTAGTGGCTGCACCATTTCCATTTCTGTTAGCGAGGGCTCCAGTTTCTCCACATCCTGGCCGACATTTGTTATTTTCTGTTTGTTTGTTTGTCTGTTTTGAGAGTAACCATCCCAGTTGCTGTGACAGGGTATCTTAATGTGGTTTTGATTTGCATTTCCTTGATGATCAGTGCTGTTAAGCATCTTTTTCATGTGCTTATGTGATTATTTGTTTTATTAGTTTCTGTTGGTTTTCTCTCCTTCTAGAACTCCAATTAGATGAATGTTGGATCTCCTCTAACTGTCTTTCCTATCTCTTAATTTTGTACCCATTTTTTGTCCCATTTTACTTTTTGCTGCATCGTGGGAGATTTCCTTGGCCAGATATTTTAATTTACCAAGTTTACCTTCTGCTACGTAAATTTTGTTATTTGGACCATCTGTTGTTTATTTTGGTGATCATATTTTTAATTTCCAGGGATTCTGATAGATGATTTTTTGGGGCCATCTGTTCTTTCAGATGTGACGTGCTCTTGACTCTCTTTTGTTTCTTCTAATAACTTTGTTTCTTCAGGAATCCACTCTTCCACTCTGAGTTTGGTCCCGCTCTTTCATGCTATTGGGTGTATAGTATTTATTAATGGTTTATATTAACTTGGGTTGGTGGCTGGAGTGCATTTCCTCAGCCCAAGTGAAAAATCATTGCTTCTCTGACAGGACAAGTTCTAAATATACCAACCTTTCTTTTGGCAATTGATCAGGGATGCAGAAGGAATAATGTACAAAGTTGTTTATTTTTTTCACCGGGGGTCACATAGTGATTATATGTTACCTAGGGAGCCCCCTGCGCTTCTGGTCCCAACAATTGCCCTAGGAATACACTGCATCAGATTTCTCATTTATCTGGTGGATGGAAGGCTGTACCCTGGGGCAAATAGCAGAACCAGCAATTCTGAGAGTAGGACCCAGTGTGGCTGTGCTGCAGCCTTTAATTACCTGCCCAGCCTGCACCCTGCAGCCTGCTCCTTCTTTTAATGCCCACAGTCCTTGATCTGAGCATTCCAAGATTCTTCTGGAAAACTGACTTTGGTCTTTCCCTCCTTTCTCCTTTCCTACCTTTTTAAAGTTTACTTTATACTCTTCCCCCCCCCCCCGCCCCCCAAGGAGGATACTTCTCTCAACCACATGGAATTCCAGGTTCTTCAGCTTTGGGGGAGATTTCCGTTTGTTTTGTATCTTGCAGGAATTCTTCCCTTGCCTGAAGGTACTTCTCTCCATGTCTCAGTACTACAGTGGATTTATGCTTCTTTTGATATCATTTACAACATTTTGATAGGACTTGAGAAAGAGAGATAGATGTTTATATTCAGTTTGGAAAGCTTAAACCAAGCCTTTTAGTTTAAACTCCATCCCTAACATTTTAAAATCATAGATGTGAGTTCAAGTCATAGTCCTTACCCCAACCCTTCCTTATCACTTGGGCCCACAGTCTTCCCTGCCTTATGGGCCAGCACAGTGTAGTTATAACAGAAAGAAAAATCTTATTTGAAATCCAGGGTAAGCACTATCATTTCTGCTCCCATTCTTAGCGCTCACTGGTGCTGGGAAAAGTACGTATACTGGCCCAGTTCTCTTGTAGAGACCAATGAGGAAGTTGGCCCATTGTCTAACAGTGAGAGAGTCTTCAGACGTGGCAGGGGAGACCTGGGGCTGAATTGCTTCTCAGGAGATCAAGACAAATTACTGGCGAGGAATGAGAGCAGGGGAACCTAGAATCCATGATAGGATGTTGGGGTCTGGATTGTTGGAAATAGCTAAAGGACTTTTCAAATATGGAAACTGAATACTTATCAACTCTTTTGTGATGCAAATCCCTTTCTTTTTTCCAAATGTGAGTGAAGTTTGCTATACTCAATCATGCCTTTTTTTTTTTTTTTAAGGGCGATATTGCTGGTTTGGCACAGAGCAGAGAAAAGGCAGCAATCGTGGGGCAGAAATCAAAGAGAAAGTAAGATTCCAGGGGCAGCAGATACGAAGATTCAAAAGTGACCTTCAGTATGGAAGCTTCTGGGACTCTTCAGGAGACTTTGGAAGGGAAAGGAATGTGAAGTTTCTGCTGAAATCTGTTACATATTTGTGATTGGAACTTTCACATAATTGTGTGTGCACATCCATTATAAACTCCTTAGGTGCAGGAAGTTGTACCTCCTGTTCTGTGCAGCTATTTTTTCCTGGTCATGAGACCAGCACTGCAGTGGGCACATTACAAGCTTTCATTAAATGGTTTTTAAATCAATCAACATATTGAATTTCCACAGGTCCATCCATATCCCTACTTATTATTCTTTGTGAAAAAAGAAAAAAGACTCATTCTCGTGGTTGGTTAAGAGGTAAGACTTATAAGAAGATTGGCCTGTTTGAGGATTAAATCTGTAACAATTCGATTCTACAACTAGATGTTGAGGCATTGAAAATGTTGCATTTTAGTGAAATGAGAAAATATATACACAAATAGAAATATACACAGTAGAAAGGATAATCAATGAGTGGTGAAGACTGAATTTAGCTATTATGTTTAAAAATCATTGGTTTCCTAATTCATATAATGTAACGAAATAACTATAGAAATAAACACCTGTTTGTTTTTATTTCTGCCTCCCCAGAATCCCTTCTCTTTCCTTGGGTAAATAGTTATTTGATTTTCCTTTGAGAAACCATCCTTCACCTGTTGCAGATCTGATGATATTTTCAATCCCTTGGCCAAGTCCTAAATTGTGTCATATTCTTCCTGGAATTTGACTAAGCCAGTGATGGAAGGATTAGAGCTAATGTTGCCTTAATAGAGTGCCCATTTGTTTCTGTCACCAAGATCCCCAGAGCTGCCCTGGTTATTGTCCTTTCCGAGTATGGGTTGTTTACCACCCCCCACCCCTGCTCTTGCTACTCAGTTCCAGTCCAATCAATTCCTTTTTTGCTAAAGTCAACCAAAGTCAGTTTCTGTTGCCTGCAGCCAAAGAACTCTAACTGATACAGTTCCTACACAATTTTCACTATTTAGAGTTTCTATAAATATTTGATAAATTAATAAAAAATTTGGATGGCAATATTTTTTCAGATAAAAATTGGCTTCCTCAACCAATAACATGGGCACTAAGTATCCAGTTATTGTGGTGTTCCATCAAAAATGACAGAGTGTGTTCGAGGCTTCATGAAGGAAAATAAAAAGGAAGGGACAGTCATGTTTCTTTACTTCTACAGCATGTAATGTGAAGGAGGAAGGACATGTACAAACAGTTCCTTCCTTGTTTTTGTTTGTTCCATCAGTGACTTGTCCTACTGTGGTATAAAGTCTACAACTAAGACCCAACATCACGTATGCCTTGACATCTGAGGAAAACCAGGAAGGCCTGGCTTTCCTCCCCACAACTTTGCCTCCCCTCAGTTTCTGTGAATAATGCCTTCTAGCCCGATCATCTTTTCTATCATGGGAACTAGGCATGGTGCCTGCTTATCTCTGATAGCAGGCTTGGTTGGAATTATTCAAACAAGCCAATCACATCCTCTCATGAAAAGCAGGAGATACCTCACTCTCTTTTGTACTACAAGGCTTGCCTCCCACAGCCCCTGGTTTTTGGCTCTGTTCTCGAGTACAACCCAACATGGCCATGTGTGGTTTCCTTGTCTCCTGCACTATGGGAATGTACAACGAAGAAACTGCTGACACTCTCATCTGTGCAGTGCTGGGCCATGTATTTAGACTTAGGTGGGAATCCATTTGGCAGTGGGGTGAACAGGAGGTGATTAAACATCTACCTGTAGAGGGACTCAAAGCTTTCTCTCTCAGGCCATGAGAAACGCACTTGGGTATGAGACCAGGACATGCTTTGACCACAGTCACTCACTGTGCATCCTTTCTTTCAGTTAGGAAATAGTTCTAAGGATTAGAGTAAAGCCTACAATGGGAGATGCAAAAGCTAAAAGCTCTCATTCTTAGCAGAGAGCCAGGAGAAGACCCAGGATTGTCTCCTTCGTGGCTATTTTTAGAAGGCCAAGTGGAAGCCACAGCTCACAGTGACCTACCCCATCTCACCAGGAGACCAGAGTGCTCTTTGAGACCCCAAACTAGCCTTGTAATAAGGAAGGCAACTTTATTTAGAATGCTACCTGCCCATGTCCTCCTCTAAGGTGAGGATATGGGGATTCACAATCCAGGCCATCTTTCTGTTGATCATAATGATCTTGTACCATTTACATCCACACAAAATGAGACAAAGTGCATCGTGACTGATTTTCTTTCCCTTCACTTCTACTTTTCACCCTCCAGGCCAATCCAATCTTGTTTTATGCCCTGATTGCTAAGACCCATAAGAGGTATTAGTTCTCTTTCTATCCCCCTTTAAAAACTGTTTTCTTGTATAGTCCCAGAGCCTCTCATCACCCTCCTTCAGACTTCTTGTACCCATTCCTCTTTCGTTTCCTTGAAACACTTCCCCCCAGTTTGTTATCAAGTTGTAAAGAATTTGAAGAACTCATTAACACTGGAGCTGGTGATTGATAACACCATCAAAAGAGATAGGCATTTAATAAGGAACTGTGTCTTATGCCAAAGAAATGGCTTTCTAATGGTAAAATTTGTGAGTAAAGAGCTGAGGATATGGTTTATAACTTAGACTCTATAATTAGACATGCTCATATTTGAATCCTTGATCCATCACACAATAGCCATTAGATTTTACACAAGTTATGCCTCCTAAGCTTCCATGTTCTAATTTATATAATAGGGATAATAATACCTACCTCATAGGATTATTATGAAGATTCACAAAGATTATCCTTGTAAAGCATTTAGCTCCATGCTGCCACTTAATAAATGTTAGTTGCTAGTTTCATTATTGTTTTTATTATTTATATGAAATCTCATCTCATTGTCAATGATCAATTCTATTCATGTGTAAGGCTACCCCAGTATCCAGGAAAGATGGAGGATTCACTGAATCTGAACTAGTTGTAGAAAGCGGCGTATTCAGAGCATTGGGAGCCCTGCCCACCCTGGGCTGAATTCACGGCTCGCACATCTCTTGTCTTTTTCAGGCAGAGTGTAGAAGCTGCATGTTTCACCGCTGATGTGTTTAATTCTAAGATAATGTTACCTGTTTAGCATACTGTTAAATTAGGCTGTCTCCCTATCTTCTCAAATGCACACTTTGGGATTGATGAATTGAGAATAAAAAAATTTTTTTAAGGTTTCTCTGGCCATCGGTTTAAGTCATTAAGACTTTTCATCTTCTCCTACATGGATAAACATTGAAAAAAAATATAATCAGTGAGTGACTCATTTGAATAAAGTGAAACAGTAAAGGAAAATATAATGAAGCTTAGAGTTTGATGGTTCTTGGCTTTCAATTTCACTTTTTGAAGCCATAGCCAAATGGAGGTTGGGGATGCTAAGTTCACCTTTGTGAATGAACAGAAAAAAATGACTTGGCCTTCTATTTGGCCAGGCCTTGATCTCTTGAGTTAAAGAAGAGTGTAAGTAATTCCTCCTTTGGAGCAACAGTTTTCAGGGACAGCTGTTTCCCAGCTTATGGAGAGGAAGAATGTAAGCCTGCTGGCTGGCTGCAGCCGAGGGGCTTGCAGGCTTCCTGCTCTCCCCGAGTTGGTGCTAATGCATTCCTTCTTGTCTGCAGTTGTCTCCATTAAGAGATAGAAATAAGGATCAGTTTTCAAACTCACAGATCTTTAAACGTGTTCAGAAATTTGCCATTTTAGACCTAAATACCCAACTAACATGGAAAATCTCAGAAGTAGCAGATAATAAATATGTTTCAAGATATGGAGAAAACTTCCCTTCCAGAGACCGCAGTAGAGACTAAGCAGGCCCTAACTGAGAGAGAACTCCAGCTTCAAAGTTTACATTCAGAGAAACTCTGGTGAATCATTTTGATAATTCCAGGTTCTCCATGCTCACAGACCAGTTATGAAAACTGTACAAGATACATGATTTTATTCTATTGTGTGTTTTTATTTTTGGAGGTTGGAAAAAAGTCTGGGCACTTATCCCAGAGAAATGAAAACTTAGCATTTGCATTAAAAAAACATGTACACAAATGTTCATAGCAGCTTTATTTATAATAGCCAAACACTGAAAACTGCCCAAATCTTCTTTAGGGGCGCATAGGTAAACAAACTGTGGTCCATGCACACCATGGAATGCTGCTCAGCAACAGAAAGGAACTGATGTCCAGCTTGGATGGATCTCAAGGGAATTATGTTGAGTTTAAAAGCCAATCTGAGGAGGTCCCATTCTATATGATCCTTCCATTTATGTGACAGTCTGGAAATGACAGCATTTTAGAGATGGGAAACAGATTAGTGGTCACCAGGGGATATAGAGGCAAGAGTAGAAAGGGGACTGTGGACATGAAAAGGCAGAACAAGGGGTCCTTAGGGTGATGGACATTTTCTGTATCTGTACAGTGGAGGTGATTACACAAATCTCTACATGCAATATAACACTGCAGAGAATTAAATATACACACACATAAGTTCATGTGGGACTCATGAAACATAAATAAGGTCAGTGGATTGTACCAAGGTTGATCTCCGGGTTGTGTTATGGCACTAGAGTTATACAAGCTGTTACCATTGGGGGAAACTGAGTAACGGCTGCATAGGATCTCTCCATATTACTTCTTATAACTATGTGTGAATCTATAATTATCTCAAAATAAAAGACGTTAACTTTTTAAAAAATAAACTCTGTAAAAAACAACTCTCTTCTGTGACTGGCCTAGGAAGACATTAATCTCACCTTTTAGGTCCACTGAATTTTTTGGTACTGTTATTCTGTATTTCTTGATTTTATCTAAGTACGTGTTTGGAGCGGACTGAGTTCTCAAAGATGAATTCACACTGCCATGTTAGCCCAGCGGACCTTGCTTTAATGAACTACAGAACCATTAAAAACCGTTCTAAGGCTACATCCAGAGTCAGGGCTGGGCAGCGATTCCATTCAGTCCTCCCCTGGGGTTCACAACTTCATGCTAATTTGAAGTGCTCACAATATTACTAGGTTTTTTTTTTTACAACAGTTTTATTAAGCTATTCAAGTAATTCGCCTTCTCCATAGAAAAGTTTAAGGTTCCAATAAGCAAGAGAAAAAGGTGAAAATCAAAGAACCCAACTAATTTCTAATCTGATATTGGAAAGTAAATTTATGACCTGGGAATAACGCCCCCCCCCAAAACCATTTGTTGTTAATTGAGACCTTTAGCATAAAGTTTATCAATCCTGAATATAGATTTTATTGAATAGGATTCCATTTATAATCAGCAGTGATTTGCCTCTCCCCCCTTCTTTCTACTCCCCACTTCTCCAAAGAAGAAGTCTAATAGACTAGAAGACTAATGGAACTTCATACATCCAAATTAAAACTTGTACACTCTTATGAGACAGCTGGAGAAATGGTGGGGTTCATTGTAAGCAACAGGACAAAACTTCATAACTTGGAGCTTAGTCTTTTGGGGAAGTGTAAAATAAATCAGATAATTCAACTGAGGTACCCAGAGCATTAGTGCTTAAATGTTCTGGGCCTCAGTGGTAAAGGACAGGTGTTGGATTTAATGAACATGTAATCATAGGATGACAGTTTCATGAGGAATTTGCATGTCGATATCTATAAAGAGAGGTGGAGGACTATTAAACATTCAAATGAGGTCATTATTCCTTGCTAAGTTCTTCTAAGACTGTAATGTTAGGCCATTAGAAAAGAATTTGATGAGCAACTGTTAGGCTTCCAAAATAGCCACTAGTATTTGTATTAGCAGCAATCCAGCACGTGTCCCAACCCCACTGCTGCTACGTGAGTGTGCGGGATGGAAGCGGCTGACAGTTTTGGCTCAAGAACACATCGTCCCGTAATAAGGAAGTAGGGTTAATGCTAATGCTGGATATATTTGGAAATTTAAGCAGGTGCTTTGGGAAAAGCTTGTCTGTTCCAAGGAAAATGCTGGTCTCCAAGGAAAGCAAAAAAGTGACTGGGCTCCCTGTTATCTGGACGGCCAGTGGAGAGACTCCACTTGGTTTTGGAGGCATGTAAGCCTAAGAGTTATTACTGACAGATGCTAGTGTTTTGACATCCATCTGGGTCTTTAGATCCAAAGCTCTCTAATTTGTAATGCTGGTGGGGCAAGCAGACACAAGGGATGTTTATAGGCTCTGTTTACCCCCATTAACTTAATGTCAGGATAACCAGGACTGACAGCTGGCTCCAGGTCCCCTTTCTTCTGGAGCCTCAACTGATTGTCCGTGAGGCCTTCCAAAAGGAGAAGCACTTCCTAAGCTGGAGCCCCTCATCTGCTCCCATACCAATTGCCAGGTGCATAGCAAGAAAGAAAGCTGAAGAGAACCAAAAAGAGGGTGCTTCACTCCATTTTGCTTCTCCTGAAATTTCTATTCCTTCAGCACAGAAGACCCATTATGTCTTCTTGGAAAATGAGTTTTTGAGGAAATGGAAGTCATGAATGTGCCCTTGACATTGAAATGTTTTCTTGGGAGTACACGGGAAGGGGGCCTATCTCCTTGTCCCTCTTGATACTCTGGAGCGGGACATCGGTGAGAATCGCATGTCCACTGGCTCTCTGCTGGATGGGTCCAATGTTCCAATGGCTCATTCTAATCCTTGCCTCATGTTTTGTTTCTTCTTTTTGATTTGCCTGATTGCAGATGGAGTTGCCTCGTATATGGAGTTGACCTTTTATAGACGCTGAGAAGGTCTTTTCTCCAGCTTCTAAGTCTCATTGGTGAGTAAGTTCCAATTGGGATAAGAAGTTGAAGGTCTCTGCACAGTAGTCAAATCAACATCACCCGTACTACTCCGTGTTACTCATTTGAGTCCTTGAGTCTATTTACAAATTAGTTGGAACTGATGAGTGAGGAGGAGTGAGCAACTGACCCCTCCCCCCTCACTTCCAACAGCAAAGTAAAGTAGGGGTGTCATTGAACCCAAATGGGATAAATGACTCTTGAAAGAGAAAGAAGGGGCAGCTCAACTCTTGAGAAAAAAGAAACCTGACTGAAAAAAAGAAGAAGGAAGAACATAGACGTGCTGGTGTGGTAGCAAAATTTCAAGAGCTACATGTAGATGGGATGACAAGTTTGGGCATAGTTGTGGAAATGTTAGGTGGGTCACCCAGAGTCTATTTAAATGCGTCTGAGGAACCTCCTGAGAGAAACTGAACTCATTCTAGAAAAAGGAATCAGGCTTAACACTGAATTGGGTTGTTACTAATTCTTAAATATGGATGAGAAGAGAAATTCTGAGTATAGCAGAATGTTTAGCTCTTGGATTTGTCTTCTCATCTAGATTTCTACTAGAAATATGTCTGAGTCTGCTGTGTTATCTGTATGGTATTTTGTTTTAAAGCAGTTCAGTATGAACAATGTGGTATATGTGTATAAATTAGTTTTAACCTACATCTGAGTGTTGCTATATTCATTGGTTAGCATTTGAAATTCCCTAATCCCAATCCACACTCCAAAAAAAATGGCCAAGAAAGTGTTTCAAATCTCCTTATCAAAATCTAGCCCAGCATACATCTTGAATAGTACTAAATTCACCACCGAAAAATTACTTCTAATATTTTTTATACTGATGAATCAAGTTGCATGGCCCAGATGTTCTTCTAAGAGTCTCACACTAAAAGGAGGAGACAATTCCCTCCACTTCCCAATGGCAGGCAGGGGTGCAAATTCCTCTTGAGTCACCACTGGACGCCTGTGGTTTGCTGGGGGAGGCAGGAGTGCCTGCTGGCTGGGTGGTGTGACCAAACCGGAGGTGATCTCCCGCTGAGGCAGTGGCATCCAGAGGAGGAGATGAACACAGCAGAGTTGTAGGAAAGTCTTGGCAGGTCCAAGAGGTTCAGAAGAGTCTGATGAACATGGCAGCACCTTGGACATGGAGGGCGGAGCAGAGAGAACAAAAATATCAGAAGTCACTAATGAGTTGCCTTCAAGAACTCCCAGAAATACTTGGTAAAGATTTTGTTGGGATTTGAGTGGCTAAACCTGCAAACATGGTTTATGTGTATATAAATGCATCAGGCTGGGAAGTTAGACATGAAAACTCTTAATTGGCATAGAATTCTGAAAAGGAAGCGCACTTTGGTACTTCCAGTTCCAGCCTTAGCCCAGCTGTCTTGGCTCCTTAGAAAGAATAGACTGTCCCTGATGAAGACAAGTTGTCACAGATGCATCTAGTTCCCAGGGAGGCACATAGTGAGCACAAGTAACTGGGAAAGTGCGCAGCTGTGACTCCAGGTGTCTTGTAGAGAACTCACGGCCTGGCTTGGGCCCCCACCTAAGTTCAAAGCAGGGATTTTCATCTGGGAGGCAAATTAGGGTAGAAAGGGTAAGTATTTGAATAGCCCAGAGAATCTGTTCCAAACACAAATTTCTCAGGCTCTCCTCTGGCCCAACTGAACCAGAATGAGGTTGAGAAGGAGTGTGGGAGCCCAGACAGTGCTAACGTCCCCAGCCCACCCTGTTTCCTCACTCTGTTGGTGAGCCATTTTCATTGGTGCTGCGCCGTTATCCAAGGAGAGATGTTGCAGGAGGAGGAGAAGAGAGAAAATAGATTCACAAGGGAGAAGTCCAATCATGTCAACAAGGGAGAAAGTCTATATGTATCTTATAAACCTGTTCTCCAAAAAGTGTCTTCCTACGCAAATATACATGCTAGAAGTGGTTTTCTCTCTCTTCTTTTCTGATGCAATGTAATGGGTGAATTAATATACCTATTTACTCACTTGTATCTTTCACATTAGTCTTAAAACCCAAATAGGTACTATTATCTCAGGTTTATAGACAAGGAAACTAGTGGATGCAAAAGACGAAGTAAGATGTTAATATTCACATAGTCCACACGTGTTGGAATTGTGCTTTGAACAATAACTTTGTCTGATTTTCAAGGTTCTGTGACATAAATATGAGATAATATGAATACTTCTGGAAAAATGTTAAAAAGAATAGGTTATTGAAATTAAACCAATATTCAGACACAAGTGGGAGCCAATGGCCCCCACATGTCCCCAGAATTGAGGCAAACAGAGGGTCAGGGAGTTTTAGGGGAGAGATGAGATATATTTGCTCATGTCAGCAGAGGCGGGGACAGGGAGGAACAGACAGGAGGTACAGAGACTGGGATTTCAGAGCAGTGGGGAGGGACGAGGGGCAGACTGGAAGACACAGCTGGCCGCAGAGAGTGAGCAGAGGGAATTTGTGAGAGGGAACTTCTTTGAGCTGCTACAGTGGTGAGTGGCTGATCTAGGCCGCGAACTGAGGTCCCAAGCCCCTGTTCTTTGTCTGATTCCAGCAATAGCATTTGCAGGCTTGTCTTTGTGCACTATCGTCTAACCAAACCCTGATATTATTTCTTTCTAGTTAAGTACTCTCCTTGAAAAGTAATTTTGTCACAATTAATTTGATGGATGCTCGAGATGCGACAGCTTTTCACATTAAATGAAATTGTTTCCACTTCTCCACAGTCGTTTCTTTGCCTCCAAACCGCACTCCTCCGAGTCCCTGATCAGTTAGCATCTCTGCTCTCTGTCGCCCCATGTGAACTTTAATTTGGGAGGAACCCCCCCTCTTTCACAGTAACTGTGTACAATCACCATACATTTTTGGTCTGCTCCCCTCCCCCTTGATTATCTTTCTAAAGAGAGCTCTCATTTTTTGTTCTGGGGTTTGGGGCCGCTGATTGATTGTGAAAGAGAACAATAGGAAAAACTGATGTTTTATTTCTACCAATTTAAACCCTCTCTAAACAGTGTGTAGAGCACAGCCTCGCTTCCCCAGGCCAGCATGGGTCGATGGTCCCAGAAAATCCACGGGACGGCTGACTGCTGAGTCCTTGTCGCCCACCCGGAATCTCTCTCCACATGCCATCTGTGTGACAATAACAGCGCTTTCCCTGCTACTGTCTCATCATAGAAACTCCCCCTGAACACCCTAAAGAAAAAGCCCACAGATGTTCAGGAAAATACACAATAATCCTTGGCTGATTAATTTAATATCCTTTGGAGACATTCTATAGATCACTGGACTGCTGTTTTATTCTGGAAGCCATAACCTCCTCCATTCTCGCTCCTGCAATGCTTCATTTTGATTCATCTCAGGGCAAGGCAGATGATACCCAAACGAATGAACAAAGGGGCCAAAACATACATCACTGCTTCCCTGATAAGAGTATCAGTGCCTGGAAAAGAAGCCTTGGCGGCGGAGTTGAAATGATACATGGAAGGACAAATGATGTGGGGAACTTGGAAGCCATTTCACATCTTTCCAAATGACTGTGTATTTGTAATTTTTTTAAGAGTAGAATTTTTTAAAATTTGTTATGTGTTTTCTAAGTGATTTGCCTAGAAAATAAACCTGACTTTAGCTTTTCTTAAAATAAACAACAACACCCCCCCAGGCTGTCTATCTAAAATCCAGCAAAAATATACTTATTGAGCAGATTTTTGTTGCTATTACCACATCCAGCAAGTGTGTCTAGAGCAGGGTTGGCAAACTTTTTCAGTAAAGAATCAAAGAATAAATATTTTAGGCTTCTCAGGCTGTGTGGTTTCTATTGCAACTAACTAGTCAATTCTGCTGCTGTAACATGAAAGGAGCATGGATAATATGTAAGTGAATGATCACGACTGTGTTCCAATTAAACTTTATTTAAACAAATAGGCAGTGAGCCAGATTTAACATATGGGCCAGAGTTTGCTGACCCCTAGAATGTAAGTGACATAATGACAAGTGAGTCCTCTAACATGCAGAGTTAGCTGATGATCGATGGGGAAAAATTAGCTACCGTTATTGACAGCTAATTACGTGTGAGGCGCTGCGCCGAGGATACAGAAACATTGTCTAACAAGGTGGCTGTTGCTACCTCTTTCACAGATTGAGAAACTAAGGTAAGGAAGGTAACTAAGTACTGAAGACCATGTGGCTGAGCAGTGGCGTCCTCTGGCCCGCCTTTCCGTTGGTGCGGGGTCGCGGCGGCAGGGGTGGGGGCAAGGGATGACGGCTGCAGTGAGCCCTCTGCGGCTCTAAGCTGGGATCTGCGTCACACCGCTTATGAAATACCTGTTCTCAGGACCCAAGGAACTGTACCCTCAATTTTATATAAAAGCTGATATGCTAAGCAGTCTTGATCCAAGAATTGTAACTGGCGTCTTATTATATTTTCCCGCGCTTTGTCTAGTTTGCCTAGTGAAGTGCTGGCATGTGTGGGCTCTGGAGCCCGAGTTCAGGTCTCGTCCTGCTACTTACTAGTGCGACTGGGCAGGTCGGAGCGCCCTGGTCTGCCAACTAGGGAGAGTGGTATCATCACACAGGGGCGTTGCTGAGTGGATGAAAGGAATCGATACCTGTGAAATGCTTAAAATGCTGCATGATGAGTGCTGCTATTTTAACACCAAATATAGGTCATGGCAAAAGGAGGCTGCTGCTACATTTGACTGGCTGACCAGACTTGTGATCAGTGCACAGGTAAAGGAGAGAAAGCAGAAAAAGAAAAAACAAAGGGAAAGATGAAGAAGGAAGCTAAAAAGTAGTAGGAGTATTGCTCTGGCCGGGTGGCTCAGGCAGTTGGAGTGTCGTCCAGCGCACCAAAAGGTTGCAGGTTCCATCCCCACTCAGGGTGCATGCAGGAGTTACCCAGCCAGTGTTTCTCTCACTTCTCTCCCCCTCTCCCTCTCTCTCTCTCCTGTACCCCCCCCCGCCACCCCATGACCTGTCTAAAATCAATGAACATATCCTTAGGTGAAGATTTTTTTTTTAAATGGTAGGACTATATAGGTGAAGAGACATGAGTGCAGTAAGAGCAGATGTTTCAAAAATGACATTTTATGCATGTACTGATAATATAGGCAGCTTGCAGAAAAATGAATATACTTATAACCCTTGTACCTCTACATATATTTGGTGTATTTTCTTCCAGGATTTTGTAAGTGTGTGTTCTAGAGAAGCTTCACTTGTTTTCCAGACTATATTTTAATATTAAAATAATTATCATTAGAGCTGCACTCAAGGTAAATGAAGGAGGGACAGCTCCTTCTTAAAATTTCTGCAGGCAGGAAGACTACGTCTTCCCCCAGCCCGTCCTGGTTGCTCTCCTTACCTTTTGCTCTGGACTGACAGCTGCCCTGTGCTTCCACTCTCAGTGTCTGTGACTGCTTTGCTTTGCGAGGCTTCTGCTGCTCACTTAAGTCCGCTTTGCTGCAAAGCATGGGGACCAGCCTTTCCTATTATTCCCCATAGCCCTGCTAGCAGGCGGCAGTCATGTTTAACAGCCTTTAAGTGTTTTGAGGATCACACAAGGGAATTTTAGTGCAAGGAAGGAAACTCACAGCTGAGAATCGATATTGCTGTGTCCATCCAGCGATCATGCCTATCCCACTGGGTGTCTGTTTCCGAAAACCCTGACTTGTTGCTACTACTGAGAAAGATATATCAGTAGACAGCAAAATGAAGACTGGCCAAACTGTAACCCCCATGAAGGCAGGTGCTATGCATCTGTTGCTTAATACAGCCTCCCCTTCGCCTAGCACAGTGGGGAACACAGTGACTTGAACACATGGAAGAGCTCTGTAGAGGTTCCCACTGCCCGTAGTGAAGGTAGACCTTGGTAATATCAAATAGATTTTTTTTTGCAGTTGGAGTTAGATTATTCTGCCAGTTCAGAGCTTCCTCAAGGACAGTGGCCTTAGGCACATCTCTCTGTCCCATAATCCCTGACAGACACCAATTTCACCTTCTATCTTGGAATTCAGAATCTGCTGAAGTATTAAAAATAACATCTTTCTGACTTCTGCCAAGATGGAGACATAGGTAGACACACTGTGCCTCCTTGCACAACCAAAATTAAGGACAACAAAAATTTAGAAACAGAAAAACAACCAGATCTGACAGAAAATTGAACTGTAAGGAAGTCCAACAACCATTCATCCACACTTGTAAGAGGGGCGGAGTCGGTGGCCAGAGGAGAGGGGTCGAGGCAGGAAAAAGCAGTGGTTAGTGGTCTTGGGCACACAGGTGGTGGCTAGTAGACCCCAGGTGCGCAAGGCAGCTGGTTGACCGCAGACACACATTTGTGCACAGATAAACCAGGAGAGACTGGGAAGTGAGACGGACCGCAAAACCCAGGGCCCCAGAACTGGGAAATAAAGCCTAAAAGCTTTTTAGGTATAGTACCTAAAAGCCTAAAACACTTGTGGGGTTGAGATGCCAGGAGAGACACCCAGTCTCACAGGAGAGTTCATTGGAGAGACCCACAGGGTCCTAGAATGTACACAAGCCCACCCATCCAGGAACCAGCACTAGAAGGGTCCAATATGCTTGTGGGAAGTAGCAGAAGGGACTGAAAAATGAGAGAGAATGGAGCAAGCGCTGTTGTTCTCTTTTGGACCCTGCCCCCACATACAGCATCACAACCCAGTGATGGGGTTGCCCCACCCTGGTGAACACCTAGGGCTCTGCCCCTCACTACATAACAGCTGCAACCAGACCAAAAAAAAAAAAAAGGCTCAAATAGAAGAACAGATCAAAGCCCCAAAGCCAATACATCTAAGCGACAAAGAGATAACCAACCTTTCAGATGCACAGTTCAAAGCACTGGTGATTAGGAAGCTCAAAGAATTGGTTGATTTTGGTCACAAATTAGATGAAAAAAATGAAGGCTACGCTAAGTGAAATGAAGGAAAATGCACAGGGAATCAATAGTGATAGGAAGAAAATGGGCTCAAATCAATGGAGTGGACCAGAAGGAAGAAAGAAACAACCAAACAGAAAATAATGAAGAAACGAGAATTCAAAAAAATGAGGAGAGGCTTAGGAACATCCAGGACATCTTTAAACATCCCAACATCTGAATTATAGGGGTACCAGAAGGGGAAGAGGAAGAGCAACAAATTGAGAACTTATTTGGACAAATAATGAAGAACTTCCCGAATCTGGCAAAGGAAATAGACTTCCAGGAAGTCCAGGAAGCTCAGAGAGTCCCAAAGAAGTTGGACCCAAGGAGGAACACACCAAGGCACATCATAATTACATTAGCCAAGATTAAAATGAAGGAGAGAATTCTATAAGCAGCAAGAGAAAAGAAGACAGTTACCTACACAGGAGTTCCCATCAACCTGTCAGTTGATTTCTCAAAAGAGACCTTCCAGGCAAGAAGGGGCTGGAAAGAAGTATTCCAAGTCATGAAAGTCAAGGACCTACATCCAAGATTGCTCTGTCCAGCGAAGCTTTCATTTAGAATGGAAGGGAAAATAAAGTGCTTCTCAGATAAGGTCAAGTGAAAGGAGTTCATCATCACCAAGTTCTTATTATATGAAATGTTAAAGGGACTTATCTAAGAAAAAGAAGATAAAAAAATGTGAACAGTAAAAAGACAGCAAACTCAGTTATTAACAACCACACCTAAAACAAAAGTGAACTAAACAAACATCTAGAACAGGAATGGAACCACAGAAATGGAGAGCACATGGAGGGTTAGCAACAGGGGAGTGGGAAGAAGAGAGAGGGGAAATAGGTACAGAGAATAAGGAGCATAGATGGTGGGTAGAAAATAGAGAGGGGAGGGCAAGAATAGTGTAGGAAAAGTAGAAGCTAAAGAACTTATGACACATGGACATGAACTAAAGGGGGGAATGCAGCTGGGAGGGGGTATGCAGAGTGGAAGGGAATGAAGGGGGGGATGAAACAACTGTAATAGCATAATCAATAAAATAAAACAAAAAAATAACATCTTTCCATCTCCAAAATGTGCTGAATATACTATTTTACATAGTCAAGATCATGGTGTATTCATTGTTGTGTTGTATTTTCACTCTTCCTCCTTTGAAAGTATATGTCAACATGAATTTTAATGACTGCGTAATGTCTCATAGAATTTGACAGGTGTACATAATTTTCTTAACCATTTTTCTTTCATTATACATTTTGCTATTACACATACAGTTGGCGCTCACACAACATGAGTTTGAACTGTGCGGGTCTACTCGTAGATGGATTTTTTCCGTGAATGTCTGTGTCTTCAATGCACATTTGGAAACCCGTGAATGCAATTGGAGGGCCAATTGTATGCACCAATCCATGCCATTTTATGCAGAGGCCTTGAGCATCCATGGATCTTGGTGTCCACAGGGGGACCAGGGACCATCCTGCTGAAAATGCAGAGGGACAATTTTTGAGGACTCAAAAATTACACATGGACTTTTGCACGGGGTCAGCACCCCTAACCCCCATGCTGGTCAAGGGTCAACTGTAGAGTTGTAATGAACATTCTTAAATTTAAATCTTTGTCTGTGGTTTATACTATTTCTTTAAGATAGAGTTCTGGGAATAAAACAATGGGATCAAAATATATGAATATTCTTATGGCCCTTGTACTGTTGCCAATTGGTCTCCAGAAAGATTCTCCCAATTTATACTCTTGCCAGAAGGTATAAAAGTGCTTATTTCATCAAATCCTCCCCAGAATTATCACCACTTAAGAACATATTTTAATGTGATAGGTAAAAAAATAGATTGTTAGTGTTATACACTATGCTCCCTTGATTACTAGTGAGTTGAAATTTTTAGAAGCCAGATTAGCATTTATAGTTTCCAGCAATAATAGATATAACCATGACTATTAATATGTGTAAGCTTCCTGTATATAATTCCCTTCAAGACCAGTACCCCTGCTATTGAACAGAAGGCCATGAGGTTTATGCAGTCCAATTTCTGCCATATGTTTGGTGCTTATTATTAAGCCCAACTACTGAGCAAAGGAAGACATAATTAGCCTTTTTGGGAATTATTTTAAGCTTTCAGCAGTAAAAGGCCTAAAGTTGATTTATTTCCCAGAATCTATTTGTATTTGGCTTTTTAAAGTCAAGTCAGACTAAATGACCGACCAGGCATAGTTTCAACCTTCAGTGAAGGAGCTTCTTGAGTTCCAGGAGATGGTCAAAAATAACCGCCCTAGTGCTTTTACACATCTCTAAGATACCATTTGAACACAAAAGAGTGAGTCATTTGAAAGGAGCTAGATCCGCTGGGCACTACCAGAGACAGCGCAGCTTGGATTTATCTCACATTAGCAGTGACTGAGACTGAGGTACTGAGCCCTGGGCTAAGAGAGCCATGAGCGCAGATGAGAGAAACCTGGCCTTGGCTTCTAAGGTGGGAATTAGGAAAAGGCATTCTCTGTAATCAAGACACATGTTCTTACATGCTACTGACTTAATCAAGAAAGGTGCTTTGGCCAGGGATTCTCCTAGGTCAGACTGGAAATGTGCTTCCAAACAAAAGCAAGTTGTCTGATTTGAAAGCCGTCTTCCAGATTACTGTGCTTCCAAAGACTTTATTGTTTTGCAATGATAAGAATGGATTTTCACCCCCAGACAACTTGGAAATACATTGTAATTCCTATCCTTCCTCGCCACCCACATCACTGTCTGGATGATTTTGCTCCTTTGGGCCGTTATCCATCGACAGCACATTTAGAAGCACGATCCTGAGGTTGACACGGGTCTGCACGTATTTTCAAAGTTCTTATGTGGCAAAATGACAAACACCACACAGATGTTCTGCAGGACAGTAACCCCGCCTGCCTTTGGCAGTTTCACACACAAATGACTGAACACATCAGCTCTGGAAACAGAAACTGTAGCACGAGTTCACAGACTTCTCTTTTCACGAAAAATTTGGGGGCCAAGATTAATTAAAACCAAAAGTCTGTTACTTTTAAAGATAACATTCCAAACTGTTCCTTGTTCTTGCAACTGCAGTCTTTTGGGAAAAGTCAGAAGGTGAGAATATAAAAATCTGCTGGAAAAAAGTGTGTTGCCAGAGGCCAGGCCTGTTGCATGCCATGCAAATATTTATTGGGCAGATATAGTATTTTTTGAATGAGCAATTGAATGAATGTACAAAGGAATGAATGATCAGAATAACTTCCCTAGCTCTGCGTTGCCTCAGTTCATGACGCAGCCTGTAATGAACAGTAATGCTAGCTCCCACGCATCGGGGAGTTAATAGAGGCTTAGTTCTCTGTGTTGAGTGCTTCCTACCTCTTCTCATGCATTCTTCACAATCCACTACAAAGCAGGCGCTGCTATTTCTGTCTCAGAAATATAAAGATTGGGGCTTAGGGAGGAAGAGGGAAAGTGTCAGGACCAGGAACCCATGTCTGCTGGATTCCAAAACCTGTGTTCTTAACCCACATCTGAGATTTCTGCTTACTTAACAAGAGGTCATGCTCATTGAAAGGTCACTGTCTTTTTTGTGATCTCAATGATAATTTCTCTAGCCACTGAAATTGCTGTTACTGGACTGGGAAGACTCCCCTATTTTGTCGGAAGAGAATCTGAGTTTCTGCCCATGTCTGTGGTCATGGAGGTGGTACACAAGATGAGATGCAGGTTTGCAACAGGTCAGCTAATTCTTGATCTGACCTTTTTCCCACCTCATCACATCAAGGTAAGGTCAAAATGGGAATCATGTAAACTAAACTGATGAACTTAGATCATGTATATTTTTCTGAAAATCACTTAAACCAACACCATGGTAGAACCATGCTCGTGCACATAACTCCTGCAGCAAGAGAACAGATATATGCAAAGTACTTTCATTTAAAAACATCACTAAAATGGTCCAGCCAAGATGGAGGTGTAGGTAGACACGCTGTGCCTTCTCTCACAACCAAGATTAAGGACAACAAAAATATAGAACCAAAAAAAGAACCCAACCAGAACAGATAGAAAATTGAATTGTATGGAAGTTCGACAGTGATCCACCCATAAGAGGGGCAGAGTCAGCGGCTGGTGGAGAGGGGTTGTGGCAGGAAAAGGCGGTGGCTGGTGGTCCCAGGCACGCAGATGGCAGTTGGCACACCCTAGGTGCACAGGCAGCGGTTACTGAGCACAGGCAGGCAACAAGCAGACCAAGCAAGGCGCACAAGGTGGCTGACCATGGTCACACATTCACTTGCAGATGAACCAGGCGAAAACGGGCAGCAAGACAGACTGTGCAACACAGGGCCCCAGTGCCAGGAAATAAAGCCTAAAAGCACTGATTGAAAACACTTGTGAGGGTTGAGGGGCCAGGAGAGAATCCTAGCCTCACAGTAGAGTTCTTTAGAGAGACCCACAGGGTCCTAGAACATACACAATCCCACCCACATGGAAATCAGCACCTGAAGGGCCCAATTTGCTTGGGAAAAGTGGCGGAAGGTACTGGAATCCAAGAGAGAGCACGGAGCAAGCACCATTGTTCTCTCTCAGACCCCACCCCCACATGCAGTGACACAACTCTGCAACTCGGTTGCCTCATCCTGGTGAACACCTAATTCTCCACCCCTCACTACGTAACAGTCGTGACCAGACCAAAAAAAAAAAAAAAACAAACAAACAAACAAAGAAACCAAAAATGGCTCAAACAGGAGAACAGATCAAAGCCCCAGAACTAATTCATCTAAGCAACAAAGAGGTAGCCAACCTATCAGATGCACAGTTCAAAACACTGGTGATTAGGAAGCTCACAGAATTGGTTGATTTTGGTCACAAATTAGATGAACAAATGAAGACTACAATAAGTGAAATGAAGAAAAACGCACAGGGAACCAATAGTGATGGGAAGAAAACTGGGACTCACATCAATGGAGTGGACCAGAAGGAAGAAAGAAACAATCAAACAGAAAATAATAAAGAAACAAGAATTCATAAAAATGAGGAGAGGCTTAGGAACATCCAGGACATCTTTAAACATCCCAACATCTGAATTATAGGGGTACCAGAAGGGGAAGAGGAAGAGCAACAAATTGAGAACTTATTTGGACAAATAATGAAGGAGAACTTCCCGAATCTGGCAAAGGAAATAGACTTCCAGGAAGTCCAGGGAGCTCAGAGAGTCCTAAAGAAGTTGGACCCAAGGAGGAACACACCAAGGCACATCATAATTACATTAGCCAAGATTAAAATGAAGGAGAGAATTCTACAAGCAGCAAGAGAAAAGAAGACAGTTACCTACACAGGAGTTCCCATCAACCTGTCAGCTGATTTCTTAAAAGAGACCTTCCAGGCAAGAAGGGGCTGGAAAGAAGTATTCCAAGTCATGAAAGGCAAGGACCTACATTCAAGATTGCTCTCTCCAGTGAAGCTTTCACTTAGAATGCAAGGGAAGATAAAATGCTTCTCAGATAAGGTCAAGTAAAAGGAGTTCATCATCACCAAGCCCTTATTATATGAAATGTTAAAGGGACTTATCTAAGAAAAAGAAGATAAAAAAATGTGAACAGTAAAAAGACAGCAAACTCAGTTATTAACAACCATACTTAAAACAAAAGCAAACTAAGCAAACAGCTAGACCAGGAACAAAAACACAGAAATGGAGATCACATGGAGGATTAGCAACAGGGGAGTGGGAGGAGGAGAGAGGGGGAAAAGGTACAGAGAATAAGTAGCATAGACAGTAGGTAGAAAATAGACAGGGGGAGGGCAAGAATAGTGTGGGAAAAGTAGAAGCTAAAGAACTTGTGACACATGGACATGAACTAAAGGGGGGAATGTGGGTGGGAGGGGGTGTGCAGAGTGGAGGGGAATGATGGGGGAGAAGAGGGACAACTGTAATAGCATAATCAATAAAATATAATTTAAAAAATAAAAAATAAAAACATCACTAAAATGGTGAGAACATGAAGAAGTTGCTAATTATGAAATATCTCCAGCAAATATTTGAACATGGCCTTTAAAAAAAATCAATGTGTGTGCTGCTTATATGTTCTTGACAGTGGAAGCAACAGGTATGTCACCCATTAAAGCTAAAAGCAGGAGTCAAGTTAAACATGCAGAATATCAGCCACCAATTCCTTCTGGCTTACACTTACAGGTATACGAACAGGTCTTCACCCTCCAATCCTTCCGGCACTACTTTCACTGCTCTAACAGAAGCCCTCAGCATCCTTCAGTGGCTCCAATGCAACTGCTTCCCTCCCATCAGGCTACTTCCCTCCAGTCCTGCCCCTCTGGGTGTCTAAGCTGTGTGTTTGTCTAAATCCAGCCTGACCATGTCCATTCCCCTATGGGAGACCTCAGCTGGCTCCTCACTGGTCACTGCTCCTTTGCACTGCTTCCTGACCCCATCTCCTTCCTCTCCTCTCTCCTTGTGCAACATTTAGAAGGACTCCTCCTCTAGAAATGGCCATACATGAAAACCCACTGCACCCCAAAGTTATAACTCACACAACAGGGTCAGCCAAGACCTCCTTTCAGCTCTGCAATTCTGTGATGAGGCTAGAATACACTACTCCCAGCACCCAAGTTGCTTCCACTGCTAAAAAGCCACATGCTTATGAATCACATTAGCTTTAAGAAACCCTAAGAAAGAATTTCTCGAGGAAGATAAAAAGTATAGCAAATGCTCTTCACCCTTAATGCTCATCCAGATTCCCTCAATAACAGCACTGCCTGTCCGTGATTCCATCCACTGGTATGAATGGGGAAGGGCACAAGGGTAGGTTCTTGAGGAAACAGTGGAGTAAACTATGGTGGTTACTCATTTTGCCTGTTTCGAAATCTCTCCTACCTAGAGTTGCCAGATTAAATACAGGATGTATTTTTATTTGCTGAGTCTGTCAACCCTACTCCTCACCCACCCCATTTTTGGTTTATAGATGCCATCTCCCTGGCCACAGGGGTAAATAATGCGCCCAATTCTCACTCCAACAGGGGCTGGCCCAAGTTGGGTGCACCCAACATAATCAGGGCCAGAGTCATTCTGTGGGATGGAAATATGCCCTTCGCCTCTGATCATTAACCTGGGGTTTCTGGCAGCTATGCCTTCTGTTACAAAATAATGAAACTAAAAATGCAAAGAAAAGTGGAGATAAGCAGTGAACAACATGGACACTGAGGGAAAGAACACTGGTAGCTCTGAGTCCCCAGTTATAGTTTCTGAGACTCTGACTCTTGTGGCTTTTCCTTCAGTGCTGTGTGCTCCCTGTTCCAGTTATCAGAATTAATAAATACCCTTTTACCCTATCAACCCCGTTCTGAGTTTGGTTTCTATTACTTGTTCCTGAAAGAGCTCCTGACTCATGTATAGAGAACTCCAGTTCCAGGCTTTATCTTTTCCTTAAGTAGCACACACGCAATAGAGGACATCCAGGACAGATGCCCTGGTGGGGGATGCCATGAGCTGAGTCCACATGATTCATACCTGTAGATTTAGGAATCACTGGTGGCAAAAGACAAATCCCAGATTCATTTCTCTCTCTCTCTCTTTCTTTCTTTTTCTTGGATTGTCTCCTTTCCATTTTCTTACATCATAAAATCAAAGACCTCATTTAACAAATTAAAAATCTTAAACTAGCTGAGGTTGAACAATTTGTCTTAGGCCAAATGGCAACACCCAGGTTTTGAATGAATTATTGGGTGTTCCAGGTTGTAGAAATTAATTTTAATATGAACCTAAGACAATAAAAAATGAGAAAGGCAACTTGAATGTCTAAAAATCAAATGCAGTCAATGGGAAATGTAAATGCTTGTATTGCTTTTGTGATTGTTGGTTGTAAGGAAGCACTAATTGGAAGGACCGATTGTTAGGGATTCTCTTGGCAGTTACGGCTGTGATCTCCCTCATTGATGTGCCATCAGCTCCTGCCACTTTGGCAAGTGGGGCGGGAACATGCCCCAGGCCTGGTCAGTCACAGAATCCATCCTCCTGGCCACAGGGAAGGGCCTGGGAGGGGGGTCATTGCTTGAGAAAGACAGAACCAGTGATGAAAGGGCAGTATAATTAGGCTCCTGTCCTGAGATTTGCTTTTTATTAGATGTGATGGGGAACCATCCTGTTATTCAGGACCTCTCTGGGTCCTGAAGAGGGGAATGTGTGTCTGGAATGCTCTGTACCCATTTCTCCTACCATATGGGAAAAATCTGCCTGTAGTAGAGGGAAAAAAACACAGAGAAGAAGTAGAAACAAGGGCAGACTTGGTCTTTATGATTTCAAATCACCAGATCCACCCTTTCCTGAGGAGAGATCTGTCCTTGACCCTTCTCTCTTTATGAGAGCCAAAAAAGGCCTTGTTTTACCATAGTTATTTTGATAAAAATTTCTGACACTTGGAATAAAAATGGCTTTATTTCATTTGCAACACTACTTAACTTTGTCAGCACAGATTATGTAAAGTTGCCTGTTTGTAATTTTCTAAATGAATAACAATCTGGTAAGAGCCAACAGAAAATCTAAAGGTAGGTTTAAATTCAACATGCATTTTTGGGGAAACGTTATACCAACTTCATGCAATATTAAAAAATAAATTTAGTTTTAAGCTGTAATGTAAAAAACACTTTAAGAAGAAAATACATAATAAATGTTAGAATATATCTTAGGGTAGGGAAGGCCTTTACAAACAAATCTAAAGCAGTGAAACCGTAAAGAAAAACATTGACAGACTTGGGAAATATTTAAAACTGTTGGAATATAAAAGTTGCTTTAACTATATTAAAAGACATGAGCAGAATGGAAGACTATGTTTGCAAAATTCATAATTTATGATACATTAATGTCTACAATATATAACAAGTTTCTACAAGCTAGTGAATATAACCCATGAGGAGAATAGATAAAATTATAAACAAGCAATTCCCTGAAGAAAAAAAGAGAAATGATTTCAACTATCAGCACAAGAAATACAAAGAGGAAGTAACAAATAATATTGAAGAAAAGTCCCAAACCTACCCTTCCCTTTGAGGAAAGCCCTTTTGCCCACAGTGCCCTTTCCTCCTTTGCTGGCCTGGAGACTCACTTGCATTGTCTGATCTCAGGTGCACACAGAGTCCGTCGAGGTCTCCTTTGTTCCCCTGGTATAGCTTGTGCACACATCTCTTACGACCCTTCAGTCACCGCACAGAGTGTGGTTTTCAGGCTTGCTTTTCTTCACTGACTGAGGGCTGCACGCATCACTTTTAGTAACTAAGACTTAGTCTCTTTGAATTCCTGACACCTTACCTAAATGTGTCCATAGAATAAACTCTCCATAAATGTTTGGTAATGGATAAATAACAAGTAAATGTTACATCTTCATGGACACTGTTAGGACCAATTCCTAGATTCTTTAAGAAAGTGCCTAACTTTGGGGACTCCCACCCAAGATGGAGGCATAGGTAGACACACTGTGCCTCTTTGCACAACCAAAAGAAGGACAACAACAATTTAAAAACAAAAACCATCAGAACTGACAGAAAAATGAACTGTATGGAAGTCTGACAACCAAGGAGTTAAAGAAGAAACATCCATCCAGACCAGTAGGAAGAAAAGAGATGGGCAGCCAGGCGGAGAGGACTCATGTCAAGGCAGTGGCTGGAGGACCAGGGCTGACAAGGCAGTGGCTGGCGGACCCAGCAAGGCAATGTTTTGTGGAGCAGAATGGGCAAGGTGGCAGCTGACCAGCAAGGCAGCAGCTGGTGAACCAGCAAGGTGGCCGTTGGTGGAGCAGGCTGTCCCACATCTACAGTCCCACAGGGCTGACCCTGTGTGTAAATGAACTGGGAGGAACACCTGGGGAGCAAGGCCGACCTCGAAACCCAGGGCCCCACCACAGGGAAATAAAGCCTCAAACACCGATTAAAAATACCTGTGGGGGTTGAGACAGCAGGAGAAACTCCCAGCCTCACAGGAGAGTTCATGGAGAGACCTGCAGGGTCCTAGAATGTACACAAGCCCGCTCACCCAGGAATCAGCACCAGAAGGGCCCCATTTGCTTGTGGGTAGCGGGGGAAGTGACTGAAATCCAGCAGAGAGCGGAGCAAGTGCCATTGTTCCCTCTTGGACCCCTGCCCCACATACAGTTTCACAAAGCAGCAATCTGGGTTACCCCACCCTGTTCACCTAGGTTACCTTAGGTGAAAAAAAAAAAGTGGCCCAAATAAAAGAACAGATCAAAGCTCCAGAAAAAAATACAACTAAGCAATGAAGAGATAGCCAACCTATCAGATGCACAGTTCAAAACACTGGTAATCAGGATGCTCACAGAATTGGTTGGATTTGGTCTCAAATTAGATGAACAAATGAAGGCAATGCTAAGTGAAATAAAGAAAAATGTACAGAGAACCAATAGTGATGGGAAGAAAACTGGGACTCTACTCAATAGTGTGGACCAGAAGGAAGAAAGAAACAACCAAACAGAAAAGAATGAAGAAACAATAATTCAAAAAAATGAGGAGAGGCTTAGGAACCTCCAGGACATCTTTAAATGTCTCAACATCCGAATTATAGGGGTACTGGAAGGGGAAGAGGAAGAGCAACAAGTGGAAAACTTATTTGAACAAATAATGAAGGAGAACTTCCCCAATCTGGCAAAGGAAATAGATTTCCAGGAAGTCCAGGAAGCTCAGAGAGTCCCAAAGAAGTTGGACCCAAGGAGGAACACACCAAGGCACATCATAATTACATTAGCCAAGATTAAAATGAAGGAGAGAATTCTAGAAGCAGAAAGAGATAAGGGGACAGTCACCTACAAAGGAGTTCCCATCAGACTGTCATCTGATTTCTCAAAAGAGACCTTCCAGGCAAGAAGGGGCTGGAAAGAAGTATTCCAAGTTATAAAAGGTGAGGACCTACATCTAAGATTGCTCTATCCAGCAAAGCTTTCATTTAGAATGGAAGGACAGATAAAGTGCTTCTCAGATAAGGTTACAGGAGCTCATCATCACCAAGCCCTTGTTAAATGAAAGGTTAAAGGGACTTACCTAAGAAAAAGAAGATAAAAACTATGAATAGTAAAATGACAGCAAACTCACAGATATTAACAACCAGACCTAAAGCAAAAACAAAAAGAAACTAAGCAAACAACTTGAACAGGAACAGAATCACAGAAATGGAGATCACATGGATGGTTGTCAACAGGGGAGTGGGAGGGTGAAAGAGGGGGAAAAGGTACAGAGAATAAGAAGCATAAATGGTAAGTAGAAAATAGACAGGGGGAGGTTAAGAATAGCATAGGAAATGTAGAAGCCAAAGAACTTGTATGTATAACTCATGGACATGAACTAAAGGGGGGGATGGGAGTGGGAGGGGGTGTACAGGGTGGAGGGGAATAAAGGGGGGGAAATGGGATAACTGTAATAGCATAATCAATAAAATATATTTTAAAAAGAAAGTGCCTAGCTTTTAATTTCATTTTAACTATAAATATTGACACATCTTGTCTTACTCATATGAAGTGGCAGGGGTAAGTGACAAGGAAATGTCTTTATTGCCAATTCTTGGTGCGGTTGCTGAGCTTATGCCAACTGGGTTATTATTCATGATAGTGTGACAAAACAAAGGCAATTCCTTTATGTTTGTCATTGAACAAATGATTCAATGGTCATCTAAGAAAGAATTACTCGTCCTATGTATTGAGTGAAAACCATTTGTTCTCATCATTTGGTAAGATCCAGGAAGTACCAGCACAGAAACGTGAAGAAACAGTGTCAGTGGCTCAAACGATGACCCAGCATCTCCAGCACTCTTGATGCCTGGAGGACATGGTGTGCGAAAACACGGCCACCAGCAGGTATGAGTCAAAAAGCAGTTCAGGGAGTCAGACTCATATGGGAAGATTAGAAATAGCTTGCCCAAAATTTTCACTACTGTGACATAACATGCATAAGAATGCTGTATCTTAAAGCCTCTGTCTCCATCTAAAAGGATTGTCTCCATAATTGTAAAATAAAAATTCTAGGCCCTGAAAAAGCAAAAAAAAGGGATTACATCATAACACTATAATTGAAGTGGCAATGTAGTTCTTTTTCTTTTGTAGCGGTATATTCTATAATGGTGCATCTTCCAATCACTGACATTTTAGATTTGATGAAACATAGTAATAATAACACCTAACATATTGAGCCCTTATTTGTCCAAGGCGTTATCCAACACAGCCACTATCTCATTTAATTGTTACAACAACTCTAGAGGCAGACTATGATTATCCTCATTTATAGCTGATGAAACTGAGATGTAGAGAGGTTAATTACTGACAGAATTTTTGAGTGAATCAGAACCTGTACTATTAATCAGTGCATGAAGGAAGCAGCAACTGTGATTTCTTAGGACACACGCATTTTTGCAGGGCTCAGATTTGGGAACAATTTTCCTAAGTATGCAGTAATATAATTTAGTGCTTACCTTGGTAAAATTATGATAAAGATAAATTAAATAAGCGTGAGCCCGCATTCATGCTTATAAATAATAACTATGAATGTCTACAGTAAACATGACATTGTCAAATGTAAATATTTGTTACATTGGAAATGTGTTTGCGGAGCTGTTCGTACACCAACCTGTGCGACTGTGACAAAGCATCCTATGATGTGACAGATTCAGTCACGTCCCGTCCCTGGGAGGGCGGTAGAGCACAGCCCACCCTCCTCTCTCAATCACAGAGCGCCAAACACAAGCTGCCATCTCACATTCCAATGGCAGTTCTACTCTATTTTAAAATCTATGCCTACAGCGCTGGCTCACGGAATCAATTTAGTGGTAAATAAGTCAACTTGAAAGAGCATCCCAATAATAACTACGAAAGTGAAGTTAAAAAATGCTGCAAATGAGAATCAGCTACCGAACCTGGATAAATATAAACCATCTGGAATGAATTCGTAATCTTAGCTAAAAGTGAATTAACTCTTAGGACCTGTCCCCAACCGTCTAGAAGACAGTTTGTTTAAGCCTGACTTGACCTTATTAGACAATCACTGGGAAAATGGCTTTATTAGCTACAGAATATTTTCCCGCATCATGAAAAGTCAATAACAGAAAAATGTTTTAAGACTTTTCATAAGTGTCAGGAAAAGCTGGTTGCCTAAACTCTCACTTACATTTCTTTCTATTTATGAACATCTTTGTCTCTTGAACTGATAGGATGACAGCTTCTTCTGAAGGTTAATTAGTTTGGCAGTGAACACGTGTCTGTGTAAAGGTATTATCCATCGGCTGTTAAAAGAATATTGCTTACTTTTTCGCATTTTATCCAGTCTGCATCTCCTCTAATACCATCCATTTTAAGGCGGAAACACAAGTTTGCATTTTTTTTTCCTCTTCCCATAATTTTTCTGCAGGTGGGTCGCTAGTGTGAGCAGTGGCCATCCTCAAAATCTGACTCGACAGTGAGAGTAGTGGTCGCAACCTGGAGGCGGGTTTTTAGTACTTTCTACTTCACATTCTGTCGATGCTTAACCCTCGGTGTCATCTAGAGGTGACCATTTATTGTTCCTGTCGTTCGGGAGAGACGCTAGATCTTGGCTCAGGGCCTTTTGAAACCACAGCCAGTGGCGTTTTGTGTCAGAGGGCCTGGAGGAGCGCCGCTCCATCTGCTGCGATGAGTTCCAACGTTGTCAGCAGTGCACTGGACGTGGGTTTTCTGTTTCCTGGCACTTGCCCCCCCGCCCCCTACTGGTTTTCATTTTCATTTTATTTATTTATTTATTTTTTGAGAGGCAAGGAGAGAGGTAGGATATTCTATTCTCCTGTTCCTATCAAGAAGAAATTTTTCTCATCTCTGTTTTGTAAATACAAATCTGGGCTAGTTCCTAGGGTGTCAAACAACCAAAGAATTTAATCTATAACCGGTTTAGGAATAATCCTATTAAATGGTCTTCTGTGTGCTTTGAAATTTTGATTAGCTAGGGAGCTGCCCAGGTTGAAAGCCCTGCAGTCTCGCCTGGAAGGAATTTTGCTCCTTGTTACAGTTGGCCAGTAAGATCAAGTGTTTTTGTTTTGGGGGTTTCATTTGTTTATTTGTTTTTTTTTCTTTTTGTTGAATTTATTGTGGTGACACTGGCTAACAAAATTATACAGGTGTTTGTGTTTTTAACCCTACCCAGGGTCATTTCTCATCAGCCACTATTCTTCCCTATTTAAGAGTTAAAAAAAAAAAAAATCCGTGAAAAGCCTTTGTGAGTAAATATGAGAGTAAATCAATTAACTCTGTATCAGACTAAAAAGGCAATCGATCTTCTCATTGCTTTTCTGTGTAGCAAATACTTCATAGTCAGGGATGTTGTTTGTCTTGTTGATGACTAAATTCCTACTTTCTAGAACAGCTGCTGGCGTATCTCAGGCATTTAGTAAATATTTGCAGAATGAATGAATAAATGACGGTTATTTGGCTAAACTTCAGACATTAACTTGTAATGTGCTAAAGATGATAGCTTATTTTTTTTATTATGATCATATGTGAAGGGACAGGCTCATGTAAATGTCTTTCAAACCGTCAGAGTGTTGGAATGCCATTTCACCATCACAAGCAAACAGGTCGGTCTCTGTGGGAGTACCTTATCCAGATTTGGTAAAATCAAACTACATGATAAAGGCAAATACTCCACATGTAAATCCATCTTCATGGTTCTTCTAAATTAGCCAAAAACATTTTTCTTGCATTGTTACACTGCTCTGCTATTTATTATTTCAAAGCAAAGTCAGCATTAATCCTTTGTTTTCTGCAGTGAAGTTGGGGATCATGATCGTGTCTGCTGCTCCAAGTTCGACGACCCCTAATGCTCATGGTGCCCTCTTTTCACTCTGACTTTAAAGTCAAATGAGAAAGATTTGAGCAGTATTTGCCCCTGTGCTGCCTAACACAAGTCTTGCCAACAATAAAGAGGCTTCAGATAAAGATGGGGAACTAAGAACTCATGTCTGCAAAGGCCATTTGGGAGGAAGGGTGACAAGCTGGATCCTTCCCACTTTTTATTATAACCTTCTTTCATTTTTATTTTCCTCTCCATCTTTTACTTTTTCTCATTTTTATCTCCTTCTCAGCTTTTCTTTCCTTGACTTTTTTTCTTCTCAGTTTCTTTTCTCTTTTTTGAAAAAATGTGATTCTATAAAGAACTTTATTAGCTTTATCTGAGTGGTTCTTTAGTCAATGGTGTTCATCTCTCTTTTTTTCTGCCTATAAAGACACTAAAACACTTCTTTTCCTAAATACGGGGTTTAAAACAATTTTGTCTACTAAATTTCGCTTAAGTATACATTCAGTCCTTCCTCCTGCCCCTTTAAAAGTCCATCAAAGACATAAAACCACCTGTTGGAGCTTCTGATTCATGTGATAGAGTCAATGTTGATGTGGATGTTCTATCCACAGTAAAGAAACTTGGAAATTGGGCTTTATGTTCCTTATGAAGCCTGATTCTAGGTGACCCTTCTGATTACCCAGGAAATGACTAATTATTTCTAATTTGGTTTACCTTTACCCCATATGAATGGACAAAAAAAAAAAAAAAAGGAGGTCATGCCTTACAAAACGAGATGCTCGTGACTGAGTAACGAAAATAAAACAAATTCATGTTACTATATTAAAGTAATTGGCATAACTAACTCATTTTGTTGTAAATTTGATGCTACTGGATGGATGCTCTTATTGTACATCTTCGATGCTAACAAAGGAGTGATGGCATTTTTCCTTGAGAAAATCAAAAACAAATAAAACACGCTACTAACTTGTCCTATAGAAACTTTGTTAGAAACTTGTAAATGCTGAATTAATAAAGACTTAAGAATTATGAATCATCTTTCCTTTGTATTTTTTTATTAAGCTGATGTATTACAATGCTTACTACAGATTTATAATTATTGGAGGACTTTTCTGAATTCAATTATAGAGCTAGAATGTATTTCTGAGCAGTTAAAACCATTTGTTTCTGTATCCAAGTATTTACAATAAGCTGGTAGTTGCAAATAATGTGTATTAACGTGGAGCTGAATGTTCCTTTTGTGTCTTTCATATTTTGCTAGCAACATCACTGAGAAGCTCAGTGGCCTAATAAAACGCCTTATGTTTTCCACCAAATTTAGCAATTAATAGGCAAGTAATTCTTACCTATCTTGCACAAACATGGGTGGGGGGTAGAATCAAATGCAGGAAGTAATTCCAAACAGAACTATATTAATTGAATAGATATGTTATTCTAGCTTACTGAAATCCAAAGGATAGTGGTAGGCAAGGCACTAGATATAACCCAACAAATTCTATTAGAATGTTATATTAGCTTGACTCTTTAAGATAGGGAGAAAAAGACAGGCACCAATTACTCTCAGTAATGAGAATTCATGATAAGGATACAAGCAAATAACTCTTCTTAGCCAGCCAAATACTCCTTGTTTCAGACCTTCCAAAACAGAAAAAGACATCAGTGGGGAGCTTCCACTTCACTTGGGGATGCAGCCTAACTATGTGGGCTACCTTGTTTTTAGCATCTACATTTCCCCGAAGAAGAGGTGCATTGCCCCCACTCTCTATCAGAGAGCCCTGTGGGCAAACTTCCAGGGCAAGCTGTTTCGAGGTGGTTGTCCTCTCTAGGTGGAGCCAGGCACCAGTCCGAGGCTGTGTTGTTGAGAGTGGAATGGCAGGGCTGATTTCACCCAATATACAAGACGCCGAATATAGAAGCTTAATCACAGGCAAATACCTCTTAGTTTTGTGTTTTTCTCCCTAGCAAGACAGAGTGATAACAGATGATTCCTTGGAAATTTCTTAAGTTATTCAATACATGAGTGGGCTGCAAGGAGGCTGAATAATTTCTCTCAATTATTTGGATGAATCAGGCAAAGTTGTTGATACTTAACCTCTAAAATGAAGATAATTAGAGCTTAATGGACTGTTTCAGAAAGACAAAGGTCTTGGATTTTTTTTCAAAATGATTATCAATAGACTTATCTATCATGTTTGAATTGTGAATGCAGATTAAAATAAGGCTCACTTAGAAAACTAATAGGAAAATAGTTTCTTCCTCAGTTCCCCTCAGTTTCCTTAGCTGAAAAATGAGAATAATGAGGGTAGCTATTCGGAGGGTTGTTGTGAGAGTTAAATGAGTTAGCACAAACACACTACTCGAACTGTCCCTGGCAGGTACTGAGCACTTAACATGTGCTGGATGTTATATAGTTATTAAGAACTGCAAATACAAAACAGCATTGTATGCCAACACAGAGAAATGAAGATTCTGAAGTTGGTTGGTATGCTGAATCTGCTAGATAACCTGTTAGAATGGTACCGTAATTCTAAAACTGAGACTGGAAGATAACCAAAACTTTGTTTTTTAAACTGTGTGGTGCAGGGGCCAGCAGCATCGGCCTCACCTGGGAGCTCATCAGAAATGCAGAATCTCAGGCCCCAGCCCAGACCACCCCACCCACCCAGACACCCAGGAGATCCCTGTGTATTAACGCTTTAATGCACACTATCCTAAAGCTGGTTTGGGAGTGAATTTTTTCAACAGGTCTTTGTCTTCACGGTATAGTACTGAATGGTATGTTGATAGGTCTAATTTTATTTTATATCACCTATGAAATTAGATTTTTAAAATGTTTATTCCTCCTGGCTGGAGGGCACACTCTGTGAAAGAGGCAACACAGGAACGCAGCAGAAGGAGCAGACAGGAGCCTCTCAGTCTGCCTCCTCACCCCAGGTTGGCGTCGTGGGCATGATGATGGGTCAAATGTCTTCCTCTGCCAGCCAAGGTGCAGACCTGTCTCCCCCAACCGCCCATTCACTGTGTCTTGACCACTTTTGCTTTGTACCCTAAAAGGAGATGTGTTTATGTTGCACAAAGATCAGTTTAATTCTCTGCTTGAAAGTCAGTATTTTTTAGGATATTTAGGAAAGAGACAAGCACTGTCTGCTCTCTGCTACAGTCGTCTGTCTGCTGCTCACTCCTTCGCGGGCATGGTCCTCTCTCAGGCCCGCCTCTCCGCGCTTCCTGGAGGAAGCAGCGCTGGGGCAGCAGTGGGCCCCGCGTGCAGCTGCGTCCTCCGCAGCATCCTTGGTGGAGGGAGGGCTGTCAGTGCCAGGAATCGATCCTGGTCATGAGGAACTTATGACGTAGGAGGGAATCAGTTGTGTGGAATGTGCACGCGCACACAAACGCAGACACCACCCTTACACACATTCAGGTACCACACACACCCCTCCCCGAAGGACAAGCATCCATTCTCAGAGGAAGCCCAATCTACGTCAATGTTTTCAAACTGTCATAAATGAACATATTCTCAAGTGTCCATGAGAATATTTTTTCCTTTTGAAAACAAAAGAGGACTTCAGTTCAGAAACACTGCTGTAAGCCCATAGAAACGAGTACAACCCTTTTCCTAATTGTCCCATAATTTTAAAACCTGCCTGTCTCATTGCATTATTTTATGTATTATAGCCTCATCCGCTAAGAGCTGCCTCATTCATAACCCAAGTGGACATCCATCTGCTAGTGGCTGTGCCCTGGCCACCCTGCAGCCCAGACTTGGAGCCGACTCTTCTCTCTGTGTCTCTTTCTATGAACCTGCCTGACAGAAGCGTCAGGCAGGCTGGCTGCCTGGAAGTTCCCCAGGGCAGTGGGGGGCTGGGGTCTTGCTCTCCTGAGAGGCCAGTGGTGTCCTGTTGGCCCCTTTTTTGTCTGGGCCTGAAGTTGACGGAAGCATCGACGGTGCCTGAGGAATTAAAATGGAGTGGGGAGAAACCTTGTCTTTCTATGGCATCTGCTTCGGGAGGTATGTAGACATTTTCAGCGAGGAAGTACAGGGTGATATACATGGGACCCGGCAGTAAGCCGCCTTTGTCAGCCTGGAGCCCCTTGACTATAAAATGAGGTAAAATCCCTCACAGTGCAGAAAAAACCAGTGTGTTGTTCTTAAATATACGGTACGTGATTTATTTGTTTTTTTTTTCTTACTACTTGTTTTTTAAAATTTATACTCTACTTTGTCTCAGAATGGATTTAAAGGGCTTTACAAGGATCCATAAAAAATAGCAAGACAGCGTAAATTAGAAATATGTGAAAACAAAAAAACAACAACAACAGAGAGGGGACATAAAATGGAACCAGGCGCGGCCACCACCTCCAGGCGTCCCTCTACGTCTTGTCCTCTTGCTCCAGGAAAATGTTCCAGATGTTTCTACCCCCAGATGACATGTGTGGAAGGGAAGGTCCCCGACTCTCTCCATAAGCAAGGCAAACAAGAGCAGCACCTGTAGCAAGTGTGGAAAGTCTACCTGCTTCTAAGGATCACTGCCGAAAATTTAATCAAGGACTTTGTATAATTCAAAGACAACTTATTATTTTAAAAAGATGTTTGTTTGTTTGTTTGTTTGTTTGAGAACGATAGGTACAGTCATTCTATACATTTCTTTTTAAATTAAGAGCAGGCACCTTACGTATAAAAATATTCGTTGAAGTAGGAAACAGCCTACTCCAGTCCGACAGCACAGTCAGTGGAAAGGGGGGCAGATGCAGGGGGAGAGACCTGCGGAGGGCTGGGCTGCAGCACGCGTCACGGGGAAGGGACACACAGCTGCTTTCCTGAGGAGCTAAAGGATGAAAGGTTTTAGATTCAAATGAGTGAGTGAGCCGTCTGATTTTAAAACAAAGGCTGATAAAAGCGGTGGGAAAGTGATGCCCGAAAAGGTTTTTGATGTTGGAAACCAGTTATAATGCCTCACTTGTCCGCTGGGGAGACATGGTGTTGGGCGGGAAGGGTGATGAATCTGTGGACGAGGAACAAAAACCACAGACATCACCGTATAGGAAGCAGGCAAGGTTCTTACCTCTCTGGCCTTGTCTGTCTTTTGCCAGCCTTCAGACTTCTAGGCACACCCGCAAATGTATGCTCTCTCTCTCACACACACACGCGCGCGCGCGCACACCCACACACATACCCACAGTCATACATACCCACATACTCCTAGATGAACACACACATCCACACACACAGAGCTTTCTAGTTTGCAGAAGCAGCCATGCTCTCTTCTGCCTGCATTTCCAAACAAAAGCCAAATTCCTCATTTGCAGAAAATTCCGTTTTCCATCCCCATTGCCTCACTTTTCCCAGGAAACTCCACATGTTCCTTACAATCCAACTTAAATGTGACTTCCTCCCAGAAGCTCTCTGTTTGAATCCTGGTCTGGTCCCTTCTCCCGGAAACAACAGCCTACACCAACTTTGCTCAAAGCACTGCACAAAGGAGGGGTATTGCCAAAGCCGCCAACAAAAGCGATTCAGAAAATCTACTGTGTCTGAGAAGACCTGAGGGGGCCCCCGGACACACCTTCACCCCCTGAGTGTTTGCCCGCTGCGAGCCCAGGCAAAGCTGAAGAGAGTGGAAAACTCGGACGGATGGCAACAGACGGAATATTTATTTGTTTTAAATGCTTTTTGCTGGGAGAGCCACGTGAGATGTGTATCTTATTTCCAGAGACGTCTCAAGGAAAGCAGCTGTCATGCAGTTTCCTTCCAGAACTGCCTGGTGCAGCGCAAACAATGCAGTGGCGGACAGACAGCCTAAACAGCAAACCACGGCCGTGCAGAGCCGCCTGGACCGCAGTCCATTTTCCCCTGGAACTGCTTAGCACCAGAGCGGTGTCCCTGCAACAAAACAGCGCAGGGCCCACAGGTACCGAATCACGCTTCGCGCTCCAGGACTGCGATCAAAATATTCTCATCCTTCCGAAGGAAACCAAAGTGCTTAAAAAAATTACTGAATCCTTGAAAAAACAATTAATGATTCATGTATAATAACCTCAGGTAAATTACTGCAAACTTTACTTTCTGCTATCCTACATGAGATGGTAAACAGCAAAAAAAAAGGGTGGTACTTACCTCTCTGCTGCATTTTTTGCTTTCCTCTCTGACCCACGCTTCAGAGGATGGCATGCTCTTGCAAAATGCTCAAGGATGACCAGCGTCTTGCTCTGACTGCAGACGTCTGTGACATGGACTTTCGTGCCTCCTGGCCCATAGGTAGAGACAGTTGTGGTTCGCCCTTTACAAGCCCATTCATTTTGTTAACAAGTTTACTCAACAATGTGTTTTCTTTTTTTTTTGTTTTAAATTTTTTTATTGAGTATACTGAAGTGATATTGGTTAATAAAATCTGTGATCAGGTGTACAAGTCTACACTACATTAACTGCGTATTGAATCTTGTCTTCACCACCCAAAGTCAATTCTCTGTCTATCACCACTTATTCCCCCTTATCCTCTTCCACCTCCCCACCCTCCCTTTCCCTCTGGTAATCATACTGTTGTCTCTGTCTATGAGTTTTGTTTGTTTGTTTATTTGTTTTTGCTTAATCCCTCCACCTTTTTCACCCAGCACTCCCAACTCCCTCCCCTCTGACAGCTGTCAGTCTGTTCTCTGTATCTATGAGTCTGTCTCTATTTTGCTTGTTAATTCAGTTTGTTCATTAGATTCCACATAAAAGTGAAATCATATGGTATTTGTCTTTCTCTAGCTGGCTTATTTCACTTAGCATAATAGTCTCCAGGTCCATCTATACTATTGCAAAAGGTAAGATTTCCTTGTTTTCTATGGCCACCTAGTATTCCATTGTATAAATGTACCACAGCTTTTTAATCCACTCATCTACTCATGGCCACTTGGTCCTCCAAATCGTAGCTATTTTAAATAATGCTGCAATGAAGAAAGGGGTGTATATATCCTTTCAAAGTGGGTGCCTGTGTCTCAAGCAGACTCTCGTCTCTCTGTGGCAGACAGAATCCCTGCTGATGTTCCCAGCCAGATGTTATGTTGGTGCCTCTTCCTAGCTCCGGGGTCTGGACTGGGGAACGCAGTGTGACTTTGAGACCCATGCTTCTCAGGGGGGAACCTTAGCAGCTGAGGTACCCTCTGAATCTCAGCCATCACTGGTGGGGGTGGCTCCAGCCCTTTTCACATCTCCATCCTGCTTACCAGTCTTGATATGGCTTCTCTGTAAACCCTTATTGTAAGACTTCTATTCAGCTAATCTTCAATTGGTTATTCTACATTTTAGTTGTAATTCCACTTTGGTCCTGGGAGGAGGGGAGTGTAACATCCACCTACTCAGCCACCATCTTGGATCTCTCGTGAGTACATTTTCTTAACCGGAATGAAAACCAACTTGATTATGAAAGTTTCATCATTGGAAACAAAACATAAATAAGTAAAAGACACTCAGGACTGCATATAATATTTTTAAAGCATTGTATCTGTACACTTAATCATTTATTACATTTATTTATTTATTTGGCCACCGAGGCTCTATTTCTCTCTTTTTTGAAAATAGCACCCTGATGTCCTTTTGGTGAATTATCTTTCTTCCTTTTGTGGTCCCTTACTAGGACCATCCATCAAGGCATGTTGCCCTCCTCTAGCCAGAGAACAGGGACATAAGCTAGCTTAGATAAATTTCAAGTTAACTGATAGGAAAGTAAATCAGTTGGCACTGACCAATGGAGAGAGAGAGAATATGGAGGAATTCTGACGGGAGGAGGTAAGCCTCCCAAAGGAGGCTTAAATGTTGGGTAGGAATTTATAAGGAAGCCTCGACCAAAAGGGAGTGCAGGGAGAACAGTATGTTCAAAGGCATGGAGAAGTAAACAGGCATAGTATTTTCAGAGTTCAGAATTACCTTATATATTTGAAACTCAAAATGTTAAGAGTGATAGGACTACAAAAGTTGAGACTAGACAGGCAGGTTGCATATATTCTGTAGGTGATGAGAAACAACAATAAAAGCCACTTGATTAGCAAATGTCAAGATCAGATTTGTGAAAGATGATTAGAAAGATTATGGCAGTTTTTACTTAAAAGACAAATCTCTTGTGTCTGCATTAAGTAACCAAGATGACAGCTGAGGTCATCCTATCCTTTGAACATTAAATAAGTTTAGCATCATCCTTAGATTGTCTATGTGCTATGGGAAGTTCAATGCTTACCCTAAGATTCTGGCAGGTTTCCAAGAGCTGTATTAGTTTCCGAGGGCTGCAGTACCAAAGTTTCAATAAACTGGGTGGCTTAAAACTATAGAAATTTACTGTCTTGCTGTTCTACAGCCCAGAAGTCAAAAATCAAGGTGTCAGCAGGGCCACCTCCCTCTGATGTCTTCAGGAAAGAATTTCTTCTGGCTTCTCTAGATTCTGATGGCCCCAGGCTTTTCTCAGTTTATAGCAATCTCTGTCTCCACCTTCACATCGCCTGTCTCTTCTCTCTTTTCTTATAAGGACACCAGTCATTGAATTTAGGGCTCACCCTATACCCTGGATGATTTCATCTGGAGATTCTTACTCACATTTATAAAGGCCCTGTTTCCAAATAATGTCACTTTCTGAGGTTTCTGGTGGGCATGCATTTTTTAGGGCACACTCTTCAACCTATTACAGGTACTCATAATCTCATGGTTAGCTAGCTCCTGCTCTAAATTTATACTCATTTTAAAATCTTAATCACATATATTATTTTCTTTGCTACACGTCATCCCAGATGCAAAGCTCAGTCCCTTTCCTTGATGTGCCTTAAACACATTCACTCAAAGTATTTACGAGCACAGAAGGCTTTATTGAAGTTTGGAGATAAGTGGATGGTGCACACATGTCAACAACACAGGCATAAAATTACAGGATTAGGAATTCAGTCCATTAAACGTCATTTAGTTAACTTCCTCCTGGAAATTTTTCCATCATAATTTTTTATTAGAACCCAAAATTCTGCTTGATGCCTGTTCCCCTTGATGCTTCTTTCTACCTGCCCTGTTGTCCTTTCTTCTTTGGAATCCTCCCTTCTGCCTGTCCCACCGATTCTGATGAATTTTTTATGGTTGTTAGGATGGATTCTTCCACTGTCCTTTTATAATCTCCCCTAAAAAGGTCATCTCCCATGCATATCAGAGAATTCTGCTCAGCACAAACAGTTCCGTCTTAAGGTGCTGAGGGCCAGCTGCTACAATACGAATTGTTTCACCCTAGTACCAGCAGAAGAATGATAAACAGGACAAAATTTGAAAACTTCTATACACAGAATTATAAGATCAACTTTTTGAAGCAGGTGAACACATTTATTTCAAAGAAATTCCACTATGATACACTTCGGAGGCTCATTTAAGTGGGGACTTAATGAGCTAAGGCACTGATTAAGACAGATGTGTTTATTGCTGCCTCACTAATAGAGGCAAACAGAAAATTTGATATTCATGTGTGTGTGAGGTATGTTGGAGATATGTATGTAGATACATGCATGTCTGTGTGTGTATAATTTATTAAGCACTTTCTCAAGTGATACAGGGGTACCCCATTTAATCCTCACAATTAGGAGGTAGCTGCCATTATTTCCTCCATTTTACAGAGGAGGAATTGAGGCTCAGAGTTATAAGATGCTTCCCCCAAAGATAATAGGTAGTGATAGACCTGTCTCCAGCAGCATCCTTGCTCTTAACCCGATGATCTATTGCTGCCTGAGGACATACACTAAAATGCTGGTGGATACGTCTAGGGGGAGAAAAAATTGATTAAAATATACCTTTCAAGATTTGCTAAATTTTCTACAATAGACATATATTACATCTATAATAGGAAGACTGCTCCCCCAGCACCAATAAATGTTATAAAGAGACAACCACACCAGTTCCATAATTGACTGAAAATGCAGCGCTGTTGTAATAAAAGTCAACATTAAGCTAGAAGAGTACAATATTAATGCTTAATATTTTGTATAATGCTTTATAAAATACAATTATGTTCACATGCGTTATCTCATTTAATTATTGCAATAACTCTGTGGGTTATAAAAGAGTAAATATGATGAAGTATTTATTATTATCCCCCCTTTTGTTTGTCAAGTGAAGGTCAGAGAATAAATTGACTCTACTCTTCTGAAGTCATGAAAAGGAGTAGGTGGCCTGCAAGCTCCTGAGGACCAGGGCCATATCTGAAATGTTCACACATCTGTATCTGCGGCCCCTGGGATGTGATACATAGACTGTATCATACAGTAGATGCTGAACAAAGATTCACTGATGAATGAATTAAATCTCATGCCTTACTCTTAGTCATGTCTTCTACCCACTGAACTCCATCTCTGAGATGTCATCTTTTTACTGAACTCCCCAGTCAGGCCTCTAGGACGCTATCGTCTTAATCACTTCGGTTGCAAGCAAAAACGGAAGGGCTTCAGAGAACTGATTAAACGTTGTGTGTGTGTGTGTGTGTGTGTGTGTGTGTGTGTGTGTGTGTGTAGTAGGACATGCATAACATAAAATTCCTGATTTTTGTTCATTTTAAAGTGTACAATTCTGTGGTATTTAGGACATTTGCACTATTATGCAACCAAAACCACTAATTCCACAAGTGTCATCATCCCAAAAGAAAACCCATGCCCCATTAAGCATTCACTGTTCATTTCCCCCTGCCTCCAGCCCCTAGGTCTCTGTGGGTTTTTCTATTCTGGATATTTCACACCAATAAATTCATATGATATGTGACCTTTCGTGGCTCCTTCCATTTAGCATAATGTTTTTGAGGTGCGTACGTGTAGTGACGCATAAGCACTTCGTTCCTTACTATGGCTGAATAATGGCCCGTTGTATAAATATGCCTTACAAGCATTTTTTTAAATGTAGGAAATGGGTTTAATAGGATGAGAGATTGGGCTGGAGAAGAAGCTGAAGCATGACTTTACCTGGACTTCCAGCTGAAGAAGAATGTATTTAGGAAGATGTTAAGGAGTTATCGTCTATGTTTGCTGGGAACAAAGTCACAGGAAACTAGCAAGGAAGGGCACAGCTTCTTGGCTGAGCTGAAGGGAGAATTTCCTTGGTGAGCACGGCGGCGAACAGGAGAAGGTACACCGCGGGAGCTGTGCAGTTGGAATCTCTGCCCTTCAGAATGACAAGGGTCATGTCTCCACTGCAGATCAGCATCTGTGGAGCATTCACCACCCAAAGGCATGAGACTAGGCCAGGTGATATTTCAAAATTCGTCTCATGCTGTAATTCCAGACCATGAGAAGGAAAACTCAAATAATAGAAAAGCAAATCACAGAAAGTTTATGAAGATACAAAACTGACCATTTGGGTAACTACCCAAGTAGCTTAAAATTGTGTACATTGGTTATAATATCAGGAAGGGGCAGAAGACATTTTGACAGGAAAACAAATTAATTAATGGAAGAAAGCAGCAATTGATGGCCTTGATTATAATTTATGGTGCGACGAAAAAGGTCAACTCATCTTCTGGATTTTATTTGAGCTAGAGATAATTATGTTTAGGTAAAAAGAAATGAAACTCCTAATTGCAAGATAATGTCAGTTCTTTAGAGAATGTCTTGCATGCCCTCCAAAAAGGGAAAAGAAAGCACAGTTATTATTGCCTTAATTTCAAACTCAGGTTGAATATAAATTACCTGAAAGGAAAAAATTACCTATGGAGATTAAAAAATTCTGTAAATTACCAAATCATTAGACTTAGGTGCATTAAGAAAAACACCCACCAGTGCTTTCAAACCAGTTTTAAGTCCTAATCCTTGCACGCTCGAATAAACCTCACACACACAGATGCACTGTGTGAAGCAGGCTCGGCTTTAAGAGAGGAAAGATTACGTTTCTGTGTTTACGCAAGAGCTGGCTCAAACACATTCCATTTGGCCCTGACACATAGAAATTAGACTTTTAGAGACTGGAAAGGGAGCTTTATGTCTTTAAACACACAGGCTGAGTGTGGTGTATATTTTACTGATATCATGAGCAGTTTCTGTCTTCCACCTTTTACTGAGCCATCAAAGAGGCGATTGTGTGAACAAAATAACACAGTGACATGTCACATCCCATCTACATCGATTTATCAAATCCAGGGAGAAGCCTTCGCACTTTCTGGACTAGTGCACAGCGCTGGTCCAGCATAAAAACCAGAGGCGTGGAGGGTGTTCAAGGAAAATACACATCAAAAATAAGCACCAAAAAATCATTTTTTGTGTATACTTTACCCTTATTTACTTAGGCTCCAAAAAATTAGTCCAAGGCCTCATTATGACTTTTGGGGATTCTAGGTACTTTGCCTTCTTGAGCTCCTTTCTGCATTAAAAAATATTCAAAATTATATTTTATGACTGTGTTGAGTAGATGTGTAGATGTGAATATAATCCAGGTGGACTTATTAATATATTAATTATTATATTTAGTTTTCCTTCTGATTCTGAAATAAATGAAAATTAAATCATTTTCAAGGCCCCTTAGACTTACTGGGGGCCATATGTCTGTGCCTGACCAATGGATCCATCATCCCTGAGTCAGTCAACAAATATTTAACCCACATGGTGAGCAGAGCTCTGGACTGGGCCCTGGATAGACAGCAGAAGTGTAAGACATAACTTACAGTGGGGGATGGATGAAGGAACAAAGGAACTTTTGCTCACAGAGGGAGAAGAAGCTAAGAATGAATATAAGCCAGTGAGAGGTACAGGGTGGGTGAGGGTGAAGAGAGTGGAGGCAGCGTATGAGGTAGCAGGTTATTGCTGCACCCAAATTATTGTCTTAGGGCCTGAGTCAGCTTGATGACAGTGAGAATGATAAGAAGAAAACAGACATGAGAGAAAGAACCTAAAGAACAGGAAGGGTAGGAAGCCACTGATGATGCTGTGATGTTAGATGGCAGCTTATACCACAATTTTTAAAGGTTTTATGTCACATTAGTATGATTTTCCTGTGTGCTGGCCTTCAATATTTCATTTTAAATGTTCTCTCTTTATTTCCTCTTCCCACAAAAAGACAGAGCCAGGCTTATAAGTATAATTAAAATGCCACTTCAATTGAGCTAGGTTGAACAGGTTTCCATCTTGTTCATAACAGCCAGTTCATTTCCCCCCTGCACAATTTGCATTTGTTAAAAAAAAAAAACGTGTAATATAAAACAAGATTGATTGGTTCAAAGTCATGTTTTGTCCCTTTTCAGTTGTATCAGCCAGCCGGTCAGAATGTCCTTGCCATCCACCATACTCTGGGCAGTTTCCTAGTAACAGATACTGAATGAATGACCTATTTGAGTGGAAATTGAAATCAGCATTTTAATACTATTTTAACTTTGGTTTTAAACCACGTGCTCCCTCCTCTAAACTGGCACCAATCCCTGTGGTAGCTTGTAGCACTTTGGAATAACCTTCCAGATATTTTTAGTTTCTCTCTGTGAAAATATCAATGTTCTGAAAAAGGAAGATCAGAGCGGAGAACCCAGACCTAGGAGTTGCTCAGAGATATGCTGCAATATGATTAATTGTTTAGGAACTAATTTTCCAGGCCCTGTGCTAGGAAATTTGTATGTGATGAAGATGGTGCTTATTATCAGAGAGTTCACAGTCACTGGAGGGGAAACACAAGCAACTCAGATGATGACAATGCGCGATGACATGTGTTGCTGCAGACACATGCCCAGGTGCAGCAGGGAAACAGAGTTCGCCTGCCTCATAGTTGGGAGACGAGAAGAAAATGACTCACAAAGGCTGACAAGAGAAGGTGTATTTAGTCAAAGACTGGCTAGTTGCCTACTCAATATCTGCCCCCTTCCTTATTAACTTAGTGCCAATTTTTATTTAGTGGGGCCATATGCTCAGCTGAAAGATTACATTTCTCGGTCTTCCTAATGATCATGTGAATACATTTTGACCAGTGAGCTGTAAATGGACATTTTGATCAGTTTGTCAAGAAGACTCCTTAAAAGGGAGGACAAATAGCTAGAACTTGTCCTTTTTGCTTTCTCTCCTTCTTCCTTCCCATCTGGATTATGACTGTGTTAGCTGGAGCTCCAGCAGCCATATTGTGATATTAGGTAAACTTGTAATGGAATCTAAGGGCTAAGGATGACAGAGAAGAAAAATATAAGAATTTGAGTCCCTAATGATGAAGGTGCCCACCATACAGTTATAGACTGCCTATCTCCAGACTTCCTTTATTAAAAAAATACAATATGTATAATATACATATATTTAATATAAACCCATATATCTTACTATTATTATTTGGAGTTGTCTTAATTTCGAACCTATATTGTGCTCATTGAGCTAAGTTTTGATGATTAGTAGGAGTCAGCAGGGTAGACAAGAGGCAGAAGGGTTTTCTAGGCAGAGAGAAAAACTTTGGCAAAGCCACAGGAGCATGAAGGCACATGGAGCACAAAGGGACTTGCAGATGGTTCTGCTTGGCTGAAGTTATAGGTGATAAGGTTAGGAAGTAGAACAGCTACTCTCTTTCAGGCTAGCTACCTCAGCTAATAATACATGTAGTCCTTTCATCCTAAATGGGCAGCCGCACTAGAGAACTGCCATTTACTTAATGGCCCCAGAACACAGGTGGGAGCTTTGGTCTTAGTGAGGTAGAGAGAGCACCTGCACAGCACTAGGAGGGAAAGAGTAGGCCAGAGCAGAGGCTGGTACAGGTGTGTGTTCCGGACCTTCTGCTCTGGGGAGGCTGATGGAGTCTGTTTTCTCTGTGAAGGAGGAGAGAATGAGCCTGGAAGAGAAAGGGTCTGAGAAGATAGAGGCAGTTTTGAAACACTTGCAGCTCATTACGCCTCTGTATCCTTGTTTACTTAATTCCCTAATCAGAATAATTTCATGGTTTTACTCCTGCTTCTCTCCACACAATCCAGAACTTGCCTCGGCTGCCTCCTAGCCAATCCCCACTGCACAGACTCCCGGAACACCGGGGCGCATCCCTCTTCTCCGAACGCTCTCACTCTGTCATCAAACATTGCATCGCTGCGCAGAGTGTTACGGCTGTGCCAGTCCTCAGCCCTGTCTTCCAGCATAGTGATGAAAAAGAAAAAATAGAAAGTGTTAGGATTAACTGGACTTACAACCTTGAATATCAATCTCCCTAAGAATTAGTTTTCTTCGACTGCAAAATAAGCAGAAAATCACCATCTTAAAGAGTTGTTCTGAAGATTCAGAGGATTCATATAAAGCGCTGTGCCTTGTTTATAATAGACATTTATTAAGAGATAGCTTTTACCATTATGTCTACAATACATAGTATGCACTTAATAATCAATCACTCTTGATAAGGCAGATCCAGTGTCCAGGGTCCTTGACTCATGTATCCATCATTTGGAAGCTTCTTCCTATAGCCCTGTTGCCTCCTCAATGGCCACAGCACCACCTCATGGGAGGAACCCGCTGTTCATTCCAGTTTTGGACTGAGGGTCCTAGGATCTGAGATGTAGAATAGAGGTGCGGTGAGGGAAGGGACCCAGTCTGTCATTAACTTCAGGGCCCCGTGCAGCAAGGGACGTATAGAGGTGCTCAATGTCTATTTATTTATTGAGTGAAAGAAGGAAAGAATAAATGAGTAAATCTGAGGGAGCAGGACTCTCTTCGGGGAAAAAGCAGCTCCCTTTCACTCTATTTCCACTTAGATCCATGTTCCCTCAAAAATCAACACTTGCACATTTTTTAATCTTTATGCAACTGAACTCCTCATTTCTTTACTTTTGTCAATTTTGTTTTGATAGAACAGGTAATAAACAAGCAAGAAAAGATCTTTGGGAAAAATCGCACTCTTAAAACCTTTTCCGGGAGAGGGTTAGAGCTGGCCAAGTGTGCATGGAGCTCCTACCTGTGTCCAGGCAGGCACTAGCGACACAAAAGCGGGGTCTGTGTTCTTGGCTCCACAAGGCACCTGATTCATGAGACAGCTTTGCAGGAATTTAATTAGTGAAGGAATGTGCAATGCTCAAGCGCTTCAGATGTCATTAACCATCGGGGAGGGGAGAGGGAGGGGAGGAAAGCCTAACAGATGTTTGATTCAGCCTCGTTCCTGCGAAACAGATCGTTGCGCACCTCGTTTTTCTATTCTGGTAGCTCTTAGGTAAATCTTGTTAATGATGTTTCATTGTTCCAGGAGCCCAGTTTAACATGATCCAGCTTAAAGTGAAGAGAAATGCACCTTCTGCCTTGTGAGGAAAAATAACATGATGTTTTTTTAAAAGAATCTGGATATTTCAGGACTGGTTTTGTGAAGTCATTATTTCAATACATCGAGTGATCGGAGTTGAGTGAAGGTGAATCTATAGTTTCAGAGTGTGATGTTGCAGTTAGCCTGTGAAGGAGATGCATGTTTTGGAGTTAATGGCCTTGAGTGTTTAATGGCACTTGACTCTTTTATTTTATTTTATTTTATTTTATTTTATTTTACTTTACTTTATTTTTATTTTTTAGAGATCATATGGTTTCCCCTTTTAATTTTGTTAATATAGCAAATTACACTGATTATTTTATTTCTATATTTTTTCCAATATCATTTATCCCCTATACCCCCTTCCTCCTCTACCCATCCCCTTCCCCCCTGCAATTGCCACAGTTTTTTGTGTCCATGAGTTCTTTCTCTTTTGCCTTTTTTTGCTCGATACCCCCAATCCTCCCCAAGCTATCAGACCACTGTCTCTATTTTGCTTGTGAGTTCAGTTTGTTCATTAGATTCCACATATGAGTGAAATCATATGGTACTTATTTTGCTCTAATTGGCTTATTTCACTTAGCATAATGTTCTCCAGGTCCATTCATGCTACCACAAAGGGTAAAATTTTCCTTTCCTTCTTTTCTCTTCTTTTCTTTTCTTTTTTACATCCAAGTAATATTCCATTATGTAAACAGAGCATAGCTGTTTTATCCACTCATCTACTGAGCTGGCTGCTGAAGCTAACAACCTCACAGAATACGCTCCTGTACACACGTGGTGATCTGACTGAAAAGGAGTTAAGAGCCAAGATTTGGAAGCAGCACTTGACTCCTTTTCAATCTGATCACCATGTCGTACACAGGAGCACATTCTGTGAGGCTGTTAGCTTCAGCGGCCGGCTGTCAGGGCGGCTTCTGGTCCTGGGCTGGCCTGGGAGGCAAAGCGCTGCTAGAGTGGACCTGAGCTGGACTCCAGCTCACTGAAACAAACAGCATTTGCCGCTCTTTCAACACAATTAAAACCGCCTTTTTACATGGTGTCATAGAAATAAGCAAGGCAAAAGTCTCAAGGCCGTCTGATTTATCTTTCTCCCAGCTCATGTTTACAGCCTATTTCTCAGTGTCTGTTCCAAGTTCTTTCTGTTGTTAACATCACAGGATAATCGACCTGGGGTGATAGAATAAGAAAAGGAAGGAAAAGATGTGCACCAACTAGATTTGCTTGAGTAGGCGCCAACTGACTTTTGAGAAATTTTAAAGAGCAAGTTCCTAGAACATTTTTTTTCTCTAGAAATGTTAGCTTAATGGTGTTCTGCAATTGATTGCTGCCAAGCCTGAATTACACTCTTTCAAAGCGTAATACCAACCACTCACAGATGAAAAAAGAAAATCAGCAAAGCAGAATTCTGTCTCTTTCTCCTTGATTTCTGGACTTCTACACTTCAAACCTGTACAGATTAATGCTTAACTATCTGCCCCTGCCTTCAAGGTCACTTTAAACTCTTTTCTAAGTTCGATGATTCTAATGTAGCAGTGTATTATCATGTAGGGTAATTCATCCCAAGAATAAAAAGGTTTTCTAATGTCTGGAGGAGACACAAAATATTTTGGATAGTTGGATATGTTTCTTCCATAGCCTTTCCCCTTTCAACTTATTTTTAAAATTGCATTGAGTATTATTTCAATTAGGCATTCATTCAATTAACAACTATCAGTTGAGTGCCTACTCTGAGTCAGGCTCCAGAGAAGTAAAGGAGAAAAAGACACAATCCTGCATTCAGAGTGAGGTCAGCAAGCGTTAGCTCTGAGAGAGAGGGAGAGAGCGGCAGCAGGGCTGGAGCTGGCTGCAAGGACAAGTCATAGAGTCGTCAGGATCGGAGTCGCCCCATACAGCTGTACTGGCTGCCCACCGACGGGGTGCTCAGGCGAAGGGGCCAGTGGGACTTGACGCCGGTCTGAAAATGCCTCCAGCTGGAAGAAGGGAGCCTTTTCCTGGATCTTACAAGGGCACTATGTGTGCGAGCAGCGAACCAGTCAGGATACACACACCCTTTCGTACCCATAGATTTTAGATAATTCCATTTCATAATTTTGTACTAAAATTTTTATAATATGTTCAATATCCTGGAAATAAAAGAGCACAACTCTTACAGAGTTTGTAGACAGATCCGTGGGACTGAGTTAATACACAGAGAGGAGACTACTCCGTTCCACCCTCGTTCGACCACAGAGCGGCGGAAGCGCAGCACCTCGCCCCCTGCGCTCAGCAACTGCCGGGAACAGCCAGTGGGTGAGGCTCCAGGAGCAACTTTCTCGGTCCTTCAAAAAGAAAACAGAGCCAAAGCCCGTCCAAAACACATCCCATTTGAGGTTAATAGAGGCAGGTTTAAGATTTTTTAAAGAACGTAGACGTGACAGAATAAATCTTTGGGCAAACTATCTCTCAGCGGACATATTTTCGTACCGATGTTGCCTGAACAATTGACGAGGATTCAAGATAAATATACCTATGGAGAAAGCTTTAAATACCAATGACTCAGGGGTTTTGCTTGTTTGTTTTTCAGTTTAAAAAATATTTAGCAACACTGTTGTGGGGGGTTTTTTGTCTGTTTTTCAACAAATCCCTCTATTTTCTAGGAGACCCACAAATCCTCCAGGATGCCAGGTACAGTATGTTTCAGGAATGGAGCCTGGTGTTTAGCAAGGGATTACCTTATTCAAATGGTAAGTCAGAGAGGCTCCCATACCCCACTGGTCATTTATCATTCTGTCTAGATGATTTCAATAAATTGTTGGAATGTCTCCTGGAAGGCAAATCTTGTGTCTGTGGGTATGCAAAGAAATGTTCTGGACCTACTCTACTGAAATAAGTGGGATCTCTTTGGACAGCCTTAACCCAGTAGACTGGGGAACTCCCCACAAAGGCAGGGTGGGTGTAAGGCAGAGTTCCACGGGTCTGGTCCACCTTTAGCACTAGCGCCGTGGGCAGTGCCGGACCACTGAGGGGCCACTATTCCTTGAAGGACTGGGATTGTTCTTCTCACTCAGCCCATAGGCTTCCTGCCTCTCTTCCCCTCTAGTGATCGGGCCTCGGGCTGCGTCAACATCAACAGAGATCGCATTCTACAAATGCAGTGATTCCAGCCAAAGAGAAACACCATTCTACGCTGATACTATAAATACCAAAAGGAAAATTTTGCATGACCAGATAATGAACTGCTATTCACATTTTTTCCACATACTCTGGGTAAGACTTGCATATTTGGTTATTGTCAACAAAACACAGAAACCGAGGGCCACTGAAGCAAGTACTCGGGAGCAGCAGGATGCTGAGTGTGGCATCCTGAGTGAATCCGTGACCAGCACTACATAGTTGGTGTTAAGGAACTGCAGAAGCTGAACAGTATATATTGTGTCAATGCAAACTCACCCTGAAGAGCCATGTCATTGTAATAACACTGTTGCTATTTCTTACTTGTGGTGAGAGATACAAAAATTAGCCCAGACCTGCACCCTTGACAACAAAGAATACGACAAGATGACTCCTGGACTTGAACTGGAAAAGATGGTGCCTGGACACTATGAAGAATCTGATTGGACTTAATGAAATACACACATGCCTCTTCTCCACCCGTTACTCAGAATCCTCATCACTGAATTACTATGCCTCTTGTGGGCCCATGAGATTTGTAA
>PVKU01003233.1:0-185403 GCA_004027475.1 Anoura caudifer
AATCAGATCTGAAATTAATAAAATAATTTGGGGGCATAAGTAATAGCCTCTTGCGTATGTATTTGTTCTACAAAACTATATTTTTGAGATTATTTCTTAGAGATAGGAAAGTTATTAAAATAAGTATACAGTATAAGAAATCCAAAATAGTTTTTACAATTAGATATAATCATGAATGTAACATTATAAATTGATGATATAAAGATTGCTAATTTATTGCTAGCTTTATGCAGGAAATATAATAAGCAAAACCTAAAAATGATTGAACTTATAAGAGAAAGTTTAAATATCACAACAAAAGACAATTTGATATATTATTGCAACTATCATAAAATATATGTAGAAGACTTTGAAGATACCAGGTGATGTTGTGTTCTTTCTCCACACCTTCTGTTGCTCATATTCTTTTCAACAGAAACATCAACCTTTTCTTTTCAGTTCTGTGAAATGTTACCATGATGAATTCAGCCTTTTTTCTATTAATTTAATGATAAAACATGGATCCTGCTATCATGTGGTTAAATATGTAGAAACTGAATTGCCTGTCATCCTTTACATAAAAACAGAGAAAATTTGAGTAAGATTTGTTTTTATTTGCTCTGCAATTTGTGTGAAATGCTGAAGTATCCTTCATCCTTCATCATTTACTTACCCAAGGTAAAAATTATTTCCTTACAGAAAATTAAACCCCCCTTCCCAACACACACACATCCAGTTACCAAATATATCATGTTATTTTAACTGAGATATTCATGTTAGAAAATCCCAGAGGTAAAAAAACAACAATTGTGTTGATCAAAAATATTTTGCACTATTTTCATCTCTTATTTTCAATTTAAAAACAACAGTAAGGCACCTTTGAGAATTACTTATTGAAGTTGTTATTTCTAAAAAAGGGAGGAAGCTGTTTAGCCTTCTAACCTTTACTATTTGAGCCACAAGCAAGATTCTAAATAAGTGTGAAAACATGTGGAACTAACTACTAAGAGATAGTAGTTCTGTGTTTAGCATTCCTTTGTCTTTATCTATGGCTGATTTCCAATTATATAGGTCAATAATTTCTGCTTTTAGAATGGAAAAATATTTTCTGAAAGGGAAAATCACTCTTAAAATACAACATCATCACCACCACCACTAACAACAATAATAATATCAGCAACAGTAAATCAACCCAAAAAACAAAAACCAAAAAAAAAAAATGTGTGAAATGTAAAAGTTGCCATTAAAGGCACAAAATAATGATAAAGTGAGAAAATAAATTAGTGATTAAATTCATATTTAATCAACAAGAAACATTTGGTGGAATTACTTACAATTCATTTTTCTCCAGTATGGTAACTCATTAATTATAATAATCATATTAGTGTGTATAAATTTTTACTGATCAAGTCATAGCTCATTTAGCCCAGAGAGGAAAGTGAGAAATTGCAAGGGCACTCAAACAGCTGAGGAGAACATGCAGATACTGAGCAGGAGACACAGAACTAATGCGCAATTTATGGATTCATGCAGAGGAAAACTCTTATTTTAATCAAATTTTCTTCTTCCAGTTAAGCAGTGCCAATCATTTATTTGGAGGTAACTTCTCTAAATTAAGAATTATATTTTTAAACTCTAAAGTCTCTTAGCACTGAATTTTGTGAACAAATTTAGATTTTTTTCAAAGTTAGTGTTTATCTAAGAGAAACATATTTTATCTTTAAGGCAAAAGAAATTAAATTCATGCACTGCTAAGCAGATTCCTTTAGGAAAAAAATGCATTACTTGCAACTAGTGTAGCCACAATGTTAGAACAAAATTTTTTAAAAGACTCTTTTTGAGTTGGTGACATCAAAAAGGTCAGTGAAACATTCCCTTCTCTAATACACTTTTACATTTTTTGCCCTTGATCTTTTGATCCAGGATTGGAAGCTATGAGACCCTGAGGCAAACTCCTATTTTTTGAATGTTAAAATTCCCAACTAGAACATTTACTTTGGTGACTATGACCTGTGACACAGAGCATCCACTCTGGCATAATGTGGAGGGGATTTTCTATTTAATTTTCAGAGAATCCAGATTCCTCAACTCTTCCCCTGTGTCTTAGTTTCCTTTTATTGTGTATATTCAACATTTGTTACCTGCTGTACCCCCTTTCTAGCAGTCACCAACATTATTTCTGTGTGTGTCTGGCACGATACCTATGTGTTACAGAATTGCCTTAGTTCGCTTTCTATAATTGCTCACAGAGCTGTGATTGAAACTCAAATGAGATATCTGACTACCTCTCCCACTCCCGCCCCACAACAGAAGATATTCTTTGCCTACAAAGTGATCACTCTTTCAGAGATCACCCTGACAGCTTCCTTCCCAGTCTCTCTAATTGCATATATTTATATCTCCAATTGAGGAAGTCAATTCTTTATCTTTGCTGGAATTCTCCCTTTTATTCTCTTTTTTCCTGGTGTATTTTAATTATTCAAATAACCAGGAGATAATCAAGGCTAATCTTCCTGAACACTTCACCTTGATTCTCCAGGTCCCACTCTTTTGACAGTTCCTCTGTAAAAAAATTTCTATCAATGATGTGTAAAATTTCCTCTTAGCTATTACTGATCAAGTAATAGGTATAGAATACATTTTCAAGAAGGTTCATTGTGCACTAATGATTTACTTCAGAAATAATATTTTCTGAAATGATAACAGGAAAATATTTGCTCACATCTATAGAAATAAACAAACAGCATACTCATTTCAAGATTCAATAGTCTTCCATGTTCCTGCTCACAGACACAAAATACCAAAGACTTTTTTAAATCTTCTTAGGTTAATTTCAGTCAGTGCTAAACACACAAAATTCTATCCAAGTGCTGCCAGCCAAGGCAGGTGAGCTTGCATCACAGAAAGCAGCTCTGAAAATTAAGCAAAGAAACCTTCAGATACTGGCAAGCCCAAACTGTCTATTCCCACCTATCCTTGGTTAGCACATTCCAAAAACCTAAAGGGATATAGCTACCAAATATCAAATTCAGCAGGTCTACTAAAATACATTTCTTTACCTACAAGGCAGAAACTCAAATCCATCACATTTAGGATATAATCTGTCAGAGATCTTAGCCTAAATTCTAGATAATTTGCTTGAAAACTCCAGTTTTATTTTATTGTCTGATCTTTCACTATGTTGGACCCCCTAAATGGTTATCATAAACCTTTGTCCTCTCTTCTTGCTCTGTATCACTAGGGGGTACAAGAGCAAAACATAGGACAGCTACACAATTGCCTGAAGTTTAGACCATGACCCATTTACTCAAAGTTAAGAACTATACGTTTGGCCAGAGTTCTCTAACATAATTTATGTACAATGGTTCTATATACTGTTTACTGGAAACCTGAATATCTAGTGAGAAACTTGAACATATTCAATTTCAAATGGTAAAGGTTAGCATAGCAAATTCGTGTTCCATGCTTATGCTGTTACATTTTGTATTACTCCAGACAGAGATGATCCTTGTTTATTGCTTCTTAGACATGTATACAACAAATATTTATAGAACTTACCCTAGGTGTAGAGCACTGTGGCTGATATCAGTTTGCATTACATGTGGATTCTATATCCAAAGAGCATTCATTGTAATAAGGGTGATTAGATTGTGGCATTCTTACATTAAAGGTTAAAATATAAAAGAGTTACAAGTATAGTACCATTGATTTCAAGATAAGAAAAAATTCCTTCTGGTGTCACTGATAACAACAGAATTTCACCTTTCAGTTTCCTAGATAAAATCACTAATCCTTCCTCAAGCTGGCTAAATTAAAATCCTCAGCATGGTTTTGTTTTACAGAATTTTGAAAAAAGAAGATAGAACCGTGGTCAGGTAGCCTAGTTGGTTAGAGTGTCCTCCTGAGATGCCAAGGTTGTGGGTTTGATCTCTGGTCAGGGTGCATACAAGAGTTAACCAGTGAGGGCATACATAAGGGGAGCAACGTATGTTCCACTTCTCTTTCCCCTTCCCCCCTCAATAATCAATAAATTAGGAAAACATTTAAATTAAAAAAAGAGTCTAGAAAGTTCTGATATCAATAATATCAATGACATAATGAGGAAAAGTGAAGATAGGAAATAGATAAAATAAAGTCATTTTAACCAAGCTGTTAAAATTATCAACCTTACGAAGTCTGAGGCATGAGTGAAGACTACATTCTTGTTTTTACTAGCCTGAGAACTTAATTTTTTGAACTTTCCAGTCCAGCACCAATGTCTGGAAATAGATCTGAACCTCCAGATAACCCTCTGACAACCCCTCTGAAGGACTCATCTGACATATATTATCCAGGGGTGTCCGACTTTTTGGCATCTCGGTGCCACTCTGGAAGAAGAGTTATCTTGGGCCACACATTAAATACATTGGGAAATATAATCACAGAAAAATCTCATAATGTTTATGTAAAGTTACAATTTTATATTGGGCCATATCCACAGCCATCTTGGACTGCATGTAGCCCATGGACCTCAGATTGGACACCCCTGACAGGATGCCATGAGATTAGGCACTCATCTTCCAGACCACCTGGTATCCATCATCCTGACTACTTGACATCTGACTGATGACAGTCCTGGACCAATCTTAGGGCTAAGAATGCAAAAGTGCTAATTCTCAAAAATGTAGTATTTATCACAAAAATTCTTAAGTTTTCTTTGTTTTTTGGAACACTTCTCAGCTTTTGCTTCACTGCACTCCCTCCCGTTTTACATCTACATCATTTTTTTTCTAGCAAAGCTTCCACACTCTTTTTCAGTTCATTCAACAATGTGAACTGTCCTTTCCAGTAATAAGACCCAACTACTTCTAAATAAGAACGTATGAATGAAGCAATGTTAATGTTTACTATAAGAACGCATGTGTATGTCTATGCCTTTGTATAGTTTTATTGATTATTTTTGTTTCTTTTTGTTTTCAAGGAGAAGGTAAGAGAATAAAAAGATACTACTGACAAAACTAAAGGACTGAATATGAGGGTGGGCAAAACTAGATTTACAGTTCCAATACAAATAAATAATACAACAATTTATAAATAATAATACAAGAATAAACTCTGTTTCATGTACTCACAACTGTAAACCTACATTTCCCATCTCTGTATATTAAAGGTAATGATTAAAAAATAAACAAAAAGATAAAGCCATTTCTGCAGTACCTATAAGTTAAACTTCTCCCTGGAACTCACCTCAAACTTTTCTCCTTTTAAGAATTTCAAATCCCTTTATATGTTTCTTAAAATTATTGTTTCCTTGGCAGCTACTAAGTGAGATTATTGTAGATAGGTGCTATTTCTTACAGTGTGGAGTATTTTTAAAACTGATTTTCTTTCCCACCAGGTGAAGAATTACTCAGATTATGTACATCTCTATGAAGCATTTTTATCTTTGATCTAAATTTCCTAATGCTCCTCTGCACAGGTGAAGAAGGGGACAAATGCCAACCAACTACATAAATTTCAAAAGAGCTGTCATATTTTCAATTCATAAAGAAAACCTAGGCAATACTCAAGGTCAAAAAATGAATGCATTGATAGAAATTTCTGTCAGAAAGTAATTGCTAGACATGGCATGCTCAGCCTGTAGAAAAGAGATGATGACTGAAAAGTACCTAAAATTTGTTCTTGATATTGAAGATATCTTCAGACCTCTAAAGCACTAATTTTAAAAAATGAGCCCAAGATCAAACAGTGTATGAAAGTGCTTCCTTTGTCTTAAAGAACTCGAGTTAACAGAACCCATAGTTTAAAGAAGATTTTGCTTGATCAAAGGAGAGAATGATCCAAACTGGTGAGATTAATTGAAAACATGTTGATGGTTAGCCCATAGGTAATAGAAGTGAGAGCCAACAACAGGTATTGAGAAATTATTTAGAAACCAAAACTGCAGGTGTCTGATGTGCCTACTAATAAGACGCAAGAATCTCATCTGGAACCTGATATAGGAAGAATAGATTATAAAGAATTAATTCATGAAAAATATGTGGTAATAAGATGGAAACTCCTGTGTCAAGGTATTAATGTGGGACTCAGACTCATAGGCAAAAAAAAGTGTATATTTACCCTAATTTCCCAAATTTGATTTTTTAAATCTGCAGGGTTTTGGGCCAGGCTATTAGCCTCCAGCAGTGAACTAGCTGGAGAGCATGGAAATTAGCAAAGTTAAAAAGGTTTCAGTGATTCACTGTATTGAATTTCAGAAACCATGAGGTAGTTTTGAACTAGAAATTTAGGTTGAAAGCTCAGCCTCAGTTAGATTGCATATAATGCAAGTTACACATGCTAAAAAAATCTATCATCTATCAATTCTGCTTCATTGTTATTTTTATCAATAATGCTTTCCTAATCCAAATTCTTGGGGGGATTATTTTCCTTTTGAGAGATAAAATGTGCATTCTTAAAAGGCACAGATGGCCAAGTTTAGCCCCCCAAAATTCAATAAATAGCCTAAATTAAATTACTAACCTGTCTAAAACAAAGAGTTAATCCATCAGAATCAATGCTATCACAGTTAAGGGAAGGCTGGAAAAGTGAAAAAAAAAAATTGCAGTGTCTCTCAAAGCCTTGACTAAACATGAATAAGTGCTATTTTAGCAGTGCTATACCTTTTCTAAGATGTGTGAACACAATATACTTGTTTGCCTGTACTTGCTCTGTTTCTCCTTTTGTGGTTGTTCCTGGCTATTACTTAAAAGAACACAGGAAACCATTCCTCTGCCTCCAGTTTCACTAAGAAGTCTGAAGAAAATTAGACTTCTTATGTGACTATGACCACCAGAAGAAAATAAGCAATTGGTAATCATGGATATCATTTACTTGATCATCGTGTTTAACTGTATATAAATTCATATGATTATTAAAAATGTTAGTAATCTTTTTTTAGTTTTGTTAATGTCAATGAACATCCACTTAAAATTCTGATCATCTTCTGATATAATTATAGCAGAAATCCTGAGACCGCAGAAGTGAGGTCCACCTGCTGGAATGTAATAGCCCAGTTGAGCACTAAGGCGATGTTGCAGGGTAGAGCTAGATCAGTGGGCAGTCAGTTTCATGTAGGCAATACTCTACTGTTGTCATAAGTGTATGTTCATGATACAGTCTTTCCTAGCAGTCAGCCGGGTGGCTACCTGCCTGCTGTGCAGCCCGGCACCAAGAAATAGACAAGAGTCACACATGGTAATTATGCTATTCAGTCAGGTTTTATTGAATGCAGGTTAACTCAAAATAGAACAGTAACATACATTATTATCCTACTCACACTCCAACACTCTAAAAGAATTATAACACACATACACAGCAATCAATGGGGAATAACAAACCCAAGCCCCAGAGTCTCAGTCTGTAGGACTGGGAGAAAGAACAGTGGGCAAGGGAATCTTCTGCATCTTGCAAGAAAGGATCTCTGGATCCAGGTGGGCAGCAGGGCAGAAAAAGTCCTCAGTCCAGCAGGTCAGAGCCTCCAGCAGCTCATGCCAAGTGAGATCAGCATGACATGGAGCAGCACTCTGGTGTGTGGAGCTCTGCTGTCTCAGCAGTGGTCTGGAGGCTGCCTCAGTTACACATTGAATGTGGTGTACTCCACCCTTCTGGATCTTTTGATAGGTGTCTTGGCACCCCTGATTGTGAGTGGGGAATTTCCCCAGAAACCTATCTGTGGATGGTCCTGCTCTGCAGACATGGCTTCTCTGGCCATGTGTGCAGATATCTTAAGTGTGTCTCCTTGCCTGATGTGTCTGCTCTGACTCAGGTAAATTCCCTCTTGACCCAAAATGTCATGGCTGACTGGCAGCCATCTTGGTTGACATGAGTGACTCCACTTTATTTTATATATGTTAAGCCACCTTGACTGGACCAATGCCAATTTATTGGTCCTGTTCTCCACAACTGTCTTAGTTAAGCATGATCTTCGAATAATACTGCATTTCTAAAATTCAGTATAACAAAATTGTCCTAGGCAAAAATCATGCAATAAACTATTGTAAAAATACCTAAGTTTAAGGTATTTTTGAAAAAAAAAAAAAAAAAAAAAAAGCTGAACCACTAGAGATGCCAGAGGTTCACAGAAAGGAAGAATTTGTCCTGAGCTAGAGTCAGGTGCTCAGCCTAGCTAGGCTGTATTTGACTAATTTTATTAGCCATCCTGTCTTTCTAAATGTCCATTATGCTTTAAATTGCTCTCATGGAATTATTTAATAGCCCTTACAGAATTATTTTAAATACTTTTTGAGAAAAATATTGGGTCTTGTCAGGTAATAATTACATGCTAGCATCTCAGGCGATTTGGAATTTTGATATAGGTAACAAAAGTTAAATCATACCTACAGAAATATTTGTATAAGCATGTAATACAAATGTACTGGAAAGAATTTGCAGAAGGTATGAAGAAGGAAGGACTAAAAGCCTTCTGAAGAAGCCCCTTGGGTGACTTCATAGGGAAAATTCGAGCTCTCTGAAATGTACCTACATGTTTATAAAATAATATGTGATATTAAATTTTTAAAAGTCAAATCTTAGAGTATATTGTAGTGTAAATTTCTTTCTAAATATACAATAAAACTGTATGGAAGTGTAGTGGAAATTCAAGTTCAAAGCTTGGAAGACGTTGGACAATAAAACATTTCTATTATACATAAAGCTATCCCAAAGCAATGTTTTAAATGAAATGTTTTTGTTTCCAAATTTTCTAATTGACTTAGTTTTCTATTTTGATCAGTATTGAGTAAACCTAGCCTAATTATGAAACCTTTAAATTTTCCTACCCCTCAGGAGAAAATACAATTATTTTGAAAGAATACACTCACATTTAGCCATATTATTTTCAAATACCAATCTATTCACATTTTAGAAACATTTTGTTAATATTGACACCAAGCATGAGAAACATATAAACCTGAACTTTTTTCATAAGAGTAACAGTAGGTATAAATCGAAAAAGCAAAAATAAAAATGGGTCATACACATGACAACTATAAGTAATACAAGCTGACCAAATATTGAAATCTATGGTTAAGTACATCAGAGTTCAAAGGGAAAGGTAGTGCTATAAAATAATAATAATAATAATAATAATAATAATAATAATAATACAATAAGTTAAAATAGGTGCAACTAGACTGACAATGAAGAGTCAAAGTATTAGGGGTTGGAGTAATCAAAGTAAGTAAAAGCTACCCTGAAAGATAGAAGTATGAAAGAGACAGACAGAAAAGAATAAGGCAAAGTGAAGAATCTAAAATACAGTAGGTCAGGAACCAGAAACCGCACAGCACTCTTAGAGTGGAACAGAAAACTGGTCTGTAACTGAAGATATTTGAGGAAAAGTCGAGTAAGGAACCAAGTACCTGACTTCAGGCATTTCAATGCTTCATCTGAGGGAATGTGCCTTTAATATTCTCTTGTAATTCAAAGGAACTTTGGGATTCTGTTTGGCCTCAATTTCATTTCATTGCTAGCTGAACAGACATATGCATTGGTTTAAATATAAATGTAATTTATATTTAATTTTGACATATATTAGAAAATATTATTTAAAAATTTCTATAAAGTTAAAGTGACAGGCACATTTTCAATTTTTTACTATATATATTTGTTGTGGATCATTACTTCAATATTTGAGGATGGGAGTCTATCTCATAATATTAAACCTGGTTGTCATTCAGATCATCTGGCATGCATGTCCTTGGGCCCATCTGTTAGGTTGTCATGGTGCCACACTGAGGAAATGGCAAGCTAGTTTCAAGTAGACATAAATGCCAACCAAAGATTAATTTAGCGAAAGAGCTCGTTGAGTGCAGAAAGTGACATCTCCTATAAGAGGAAACTCTTGACTAGCAATGCCAAATTAGGGCCTTGTTCTTCATCACGTGTGAGTGCATCTGTTGCCACTTGTAGGCTAATGCCATAGGAGAAATGACTTTCACTGTGAAAGCCACTTAGGGAAAAATGGAAGCATAGGTAATGGCATAGTTTATAGAGGACAGACCTCACTATTGCATATCTAATGAAGCTGCTGAGATGGACACTTCTGAAAAGCTCATGAATAAATAAATATAGAGTATTTCTCCATAGTTTAAAACATCAGTTTTCAACTGATGTGCCGTGGCATACTGTTGTGTGGCAAGAATTTTTAAAACAAGTGATACCTGACTAGTTAGTCAGGGGCACGGACCTCTTTTCCCTTAAATTGTCAAATTAAAAAAAATGAAAGCAACCAATGCAACAATAACCATCCCTTGTGAAATAATCAAAATTGTAGCTATTTTATTAGCTACAATTATATTTTGTATATTTTGGTGTGCCACAGAATTTTAGTAATCAGTTTATGAGTGCCATGAGATGAAAAATGTTGAAAATCACTGGTTTAAAATATTTGGTCAGGAATTAAAAGTCTTTGTTAAAGAGAAGCAAATATACAAAGGAATATGTGATGATCAGTACTACATTAGAAAAATGAGTGATGTATGGGATGAATTTTAGCATTACAAGATTATATTAACACCATGCTGAAAAGAGAGTAGGATAGAATCAACAGGATAACTTTAAGCTTCACAATTGTGAACTTTCTAAATAATTTGGAAACTAATTATTCTTTCATAATTTCTTTCACAATGCAAAAAAATGTTATTTGAAAAATTACACCTAAGAAATACACAAATGTGGCAAATGCCTATTTTATTTTATAAATTGCAAGAGTAACAAGCTATTTAGAATAAAATTAAATTACCTAAGTAAAAAATCGTAGTGTCATAGATTTTATGAATGTTGAAATCCTCAGAAAATCACATATTCAACTCTTTCATGATAATTTATCAATAGATTTATTTGGAAATATTTAGTAAACACTTAGTGTGTCAAACTCTATGATTAAGTTGCCATAATGACTGACCTGAAATACATTATTACATTATTATTTTTGAAATACATCTTAATTACATCATTTTTTTACTCCTATGTGGCAGGTTTTCTTAAATGCAGACCTTTGTAAATGCAAAAAGATGGGTGGCTATTCTGCAATGACAACATAAGTCACAATCAAGTGGAAAGTCTTAAATTATTTTTTCTTTCATTTATTTCAATGAACTGATACTTCAGAAATTTGCATTATACATTATTTTTCTCTTCAAATTACCTTAAGTGTTCCTTTGATTTGAAATCTCAAAATAGATAACTAGAGAGACCTATTGGTTCTATATCACCACTCTGATATATCAGCAGTGTCTTAAGCAAGGGAGTATCCCTAAAAGGAGTCACTCTCATGTGTTTGTGTAATTACACAGTGCTGGGTTTATTAGGGGAGTCCTCCCCAATCAGCCTGTAGAGTCGTATGTGGGTTAAACACACAAAGGGGAAACTGGTGCAATGTCTTGGTCACTGGTGGCATCCACAGATAGAGAGGTGGGTCAGGCCTCAAGCCAGTGGGGGCACACTTCTGGTGCAGTGGAAGTCCTGCAGGACTCGAGCATAGAATGGTTGAAGCTCTGAGCTCTTCTACCCCTATGGATGGAAGCCCATACCTGTATCCAGAAGAAGTCCTCATCAGAGTGTCCAAACTTGGATTTTGGGTGTTCCCATTACACCCTGTTACCTCAGTTTTGGTGTAGCACTTGACATAACTATCATGGCTGAAGTGAGTCCATATTGGATTGTCAAAGGTGTTCAGAAATTCCACTCTGTTCTTGCTCTATGCAAACAGATGTGTAACAATTTTACAGATAAGAACATTTTTTTTTAAAGCCTGGGTATCAAATTCTCAAAAATTCTTTCTTTTTTGAAAAGTGGGCTTTAGGAAATATATCTACAAGTTGAGGTTTTTTCGCATTGCATAAATATGTAAAATACTTTAATCACTTTAAGGAATAAACCAAGAGCTCTGATTCTAAACTTTCAAAAGCCATAAGTATCTTAATAATTCTCTCACAATGGAAAGCTTCAACTTATGTCTTTACAATTAAGAATTCTGTTTCTTCATCTGATATCTTTAAATGCATTTCATGACAGAATTATTTCTTTTTGTAATATGGCAAGTTTGCATCAAAATTGCTGTAAAATCAGTGTGTTTCTCTGCAATCAAGTACTCTACAAAATGGACCAATTTGAAATCATTCTTATCTTGATCACTGAAGAATTGTTTCTACTTTTTAAAAACCTCATGTTAGATTCAAGTAAGTTGCTTTCTAATCTGATTCTGAAATTAGATCATTTTATTGTATTAAAAAAATAACTGAACCCTTCCAGTTCTTGCAATGTATAGTGTCAAGTATTCCAGCAATGATGAAGGTTAATTATTTTAATTAAGTTAACCAATATATTTTTCACAGTTAAGACATAATGGAAATATTATTTTCTCTTCAATATACAAATAAAAAACCTGAGGAAATTGCAAGTTATATAATTCATTCAGGGTCTTATAACTGGTAAGTGGCAGAGCTAGAATTCAAACTTGGGCAGTCTGTATTCATACTATTAAGCTAAATTAAGTCTTAAATGGTATACTGAAAAATGCAAACTTACTGAATAAGGTACAAGAATCATGTTTTTTGATGTATTACTGTTATTAGTGGAAGTGGGGTTCTTGTGGTGTCTAAAGGAAAAGAATTACTTGAAACCTACACAGGAGGATGTGGCTCTGAAGTATGCATTATTGATGATGTATAATTAAGGAGTTGCTCTCCTGACTTCCCAATATCCTATCTCTATCCATCTAACCGTGGGAAAAGTCCAACCTTGTCTTCAATAGGGCCAGGATGAAGGCCACTGCCAGAGTGTATGCTTCATATTTAAGTACAGTCTGGTTCAGCAACCAGCTAGCTTAGCATGTGTTTCCCAGCTACAGTCCATTGCTGTACTGTGGTATTCAGACTCCTACCCAGAGCCTGTGCATGGATTCCACACACTGGGCCATGTGGCTGCTAGGGCCACGTAATCATGGGGAATAGGTGAGTGCATCATGTACATGCAGGTCATGAGCAAGAGAGAGAGAGCTTTTTTATTCCCCTTGAGTTATAACTAGGAACTTGGGATTGGGATATATCCAGAGCTTTCTCCAAATGAATAATCAACTTCCAGAACTTTTGCAGGCTTTGATAGGTCCAACGGCTAGTAAAAGTGACAGGCCTCTATGGTCCAGCACCTCGCCCTGCAACCCCCAACAATCTGGCGCTGAAAGGGGAAAAGGGGGAGTGTTAATTCCTTTGGTGGAGCATGTGGTGATACCCTGGAGTGTGAAATTATAGCTTTCTGGCTAGAAAGCAGGCTTACACTTCCCATTTTATTAAGCTCAATATCTAATGCCCTTTGCTCCCCTTTTCTAGCTAAATACCAACAGCAACATTAATGTGGTGGAAACAAAATATGGGGAAATCAGAGGCCAAAAGAAGCATGAATGCATAAATCTAGGAAAAGAGATTTGCAAAGAATCTAGAGCTTGTTTTCATAGGGATCAGGAGACAAAGCCTAGGCAAGAACAAAGGGTGAGCTTGGTTTAGAAGTCTCTAAACCATAATTCTCCTTCAGTGCATAAACCCAGTAAAACACACACACACACACACACACACACACACACACACACACACAACACACACACAAAGTCTGTACTTTCCTGAGACAGATACTTGTCTTACATTGGGCTCCCCTTACAAATTCTAAGGAAAGCTCACTCTCATGAGGGTTTTGGACCAGACCACACAATACCTTATTGTTCTTAAATAAATAAGCTGATGATTAATTTAAAGTGGTTATTGATTTTTGGTTCCCCTCCAGTACCTGGCAGTACCTACCATATCTTCTCTGGAGTATTATAGCTTATAAGAGGGACTCAAAAATGTATATTGTTAAAGTTGCAAGTAATGAGAACACATGATAAAAATAAGAAACTCATGAGAAAGCAAGGAACTATAAATAATAGCAAGAAAAAGTAATGAATTTATAATTATACTTGCCAAGCCTAGACTCATTCGAATTATCAGCTATGAAATGTTAAGTATGCATTATAAATCACAATATAATTTAGCACCAAAATACCATCAAAGTGATTAAGCAGATAAAAAAATGCTACTAATTTTCCATATTAAAATGATAAAGATTATAAATGAAGTAAAAACATAAAAATGTAAACTTTAAAAAGAAAAAAAAAGTTAGTGAACCAACAGATAAACTGTGAAAAATTAAAGATAATTAAGTATTGAGAGGAAGAGATGAAATACATGACAGGGAAGTTAAGGGATATGGCAAAAATTATGGGTTGGTCTATCCCATATCTCATCACATTTTCATAAGGGAATAATAGAGAAAAGAGGGGGACAGCAATGGAATTATGGTGAATGTAAATATTTTGTAAATTCTCAGATTCAGAAATCTCAATGAATGTTCAGAAGCAATAATATGATGAAATACATACCTAGATACACATGGAAATTTCAGAATGCCATAAAATAAATAAAGAAAAAAGAGTGAAATAGTGAATTCATCCACAGAAAATAATAGATTTCCTAAATATAAGTTATAATCACATTGACAGTTAAATTCCACTATGAGGATGGAAGCTCTGACAGAATTAAAACATATTGAAAGGCTGAGAGAAAACAGCCATCAACCTCCAATTCCATATTTAAAAAATATTTTAAGGATGAAAACAAAATACTTTCTCATATAAGCAAAATCAAATGTTCCTTTCAACACAGTCTCACATATATACATAAACAAACAAATAAATAAATATATCAAAATAATGCATTCTAAGAAAGAAAATCATAACAGAGGAGATGAGATGTAGAAAATAATTTTCTAATGGTTTCTATGGCTCACTACATTTAAAAGAAAAAGAAAAATTAAAATCCAGTGTAAACAATTGTGAAATTTGGCTCTGGAATCTAATCTTACCAATCTATGCTCGGCTCTTATATAATTAGTCAATATAATATGCAAAGGTATCTAATTATGGAAATGAAAGACTAGATAGTCTTACAACCCTCCTATTAAGGACAAATGGAAAAAATATGGAATTTTAAAAAAATGCATGAAGTATTACATCCCTATAATTAATATTAACTACCACTTTGTGTTGCTGTTTAAAAATATATTTTATTGATTATGCTATTACAATTGTCCAAATTGTCCTCCTTTGTCTCCCTCCACTTGATACTGCCATCCCTCTGACAATCACCACCCTCCTTTATTTCCTGTCCATGGGTCATGCATATTAGTTCTTTGGCTTCTCCATTTCCTACACTGTCCTTAACTTTCCCCTATCTATTCTGTATATACAAATTTGTACTTAATCCCTGCGCCTGTCCCTCTTTCTCCTCCCCCTTCCCCCTCCTAACTGCTAACATTCCAAAGGGCCTCCATATCTACAATTCTGCTTCTGTTCTGCTCGTTTGCTTAGGGTTTTTTTTTTTTTTTTTCAGATTTAATTGTTGACAGTGGTGAATTTATTGCCATTTTAAAGTTCATAGTTTTGATCTCCTTTTTTTTCTTAAATAAGTTCCTTTAACATTTCACATAATAGTGGCTTGGTGATAAGGAACTCCTTTAGCTTTACCTCATCTGGGAAGCATTTTATCTGCCCTTCCATTCTAAATGATAACTTTGCTGGATAGAGTAATGAAGATCCTAGGCCCTTGCTTTCATCATTCTGAATACTTCTCTTCAGTCCCTTCTAGCCTGCAAAGTTTCTTTTGAGAAATCAGTTGACAGCCTTATGGGAAATCCTTTGTAGGTAATTTTCTGCTTTTCTCTTGGTTCTTTTGAGATTCTCACTTTATCTTTAACCTTTGGCATTTTAATTATGATGTGTCTTGTTGTGGTCCTCTTCAGATCCATCTTGTTTGGGCCTCTTTGTGCTTCCGGGACTTGCATGTCTATTTCCTTCCCCAAATTCAAGGAGTTTTCTTTCATTTTTTTTTTCAAATAAGTTTTCAATTTCTTGCTCTTTCTCTTCTCCTCCTAGCATCCCTACGATTCAAATGTTGGTATGTTTGAAGTTGTCCCAGAAGCTCCTTAGCCTGTCCTTGTTTTTTTTTTTTTTTTTTTTTTTTTTTTTTTTTTTTTTTTTTTTTTTTTTTTTTTTTTTTTTTTTTTTTTTTTTTTTTTTTTTTTTTTTTTTTTTTTTTTTTTTTTTTTTTTTTTTTTTTTTTATTCTTTCTTCTTGCTGTTCTGATTGAATGCTCCAAGTCATTGATTTGATTCTCAGTTTCATCCACTCCACTGTTGGTTCCCTGTAACTTTTTCTTTATTTCACTTAGTGTAACCTCTATTTCTACCTGTATCTTCTTTAGGCTGTTGCAGTACCCAAAGAGTTCCTTGAGCATCCTGATAACCATCTGATAGATTGTTTATCTCCATTTCATTAAGCTCTTTTTCTGGAGTTTTGTTCTGTTCTTTCATTTGGGCCATATTTCTTTGTCTCCTCAATTTGACAGCCTCCTTGTTTGTTTCTGTGTATTAGGTAGAACTCCTTTGACTCCCTGTCTTAGTAGCATGGCCCATTGTCGAAAATTATCACTATAAGTTAGATGGGGTGAAGCATTAGGCAATCGCCAGACCAGGAAAATCTGTGAACCGGTTGATGAATTCTCAGATACATTTGCTGCTTTGTGGCTCTGTATGGGGGAGGTCTCAGAAAGTGGACAATGTCCCTGTCAGGCCTCTGTAGTTTTGTCCAGGAGGAAGTTGTCCCCCAGCACTCAACCCGATTCCAGAAACTTCAATTTCTCCCCTTATGCCACCAATGTCTTTCCAGCTGCTGCCCTAGAACTAAAACCCAGAGGGAGTGAGTCTGCGTAAGTCCTAAATCCATTGTGGGCCTTTGAAGAGGAGACTCCTAAGAATCCCCCATTTTCTTCCACTGCCCCAACCTCCACTTTTTTTTACAGACAGAAGATATGATGACTTTTCTTCCTGGCACTGGAACCCTGGGCTGGGTAGTCTGGTTTGGGGTTGGGATGCCTTGTTCCAGAAGTATCCCTCCCAAGTTTTATCTACCACATGTGTGTGTGGGACTGCCTCCATATCTCCAACTCCCCACCCATATGAATGAATGTGACTTCTTTAGTTCCTTGGTTGTTGGACTTCCATACAGCTCAATTTTCTGATGATTCTGGGTGATGTTCGTTTTGTAGTCTATTTGTAATTTTTGTCATGGTTGCAAGGAGATGAACCTTGTTTACTTAAGCCTCGATCTTGACCAGAAGTCCGACTTTGTACTTCTTAATCCCTTCACCTCTTTCACCCAGTTCTCTATCTCCCCTCCTCTCTGGTAACCATCAGTTTGCTCTCTGTGTCCAAGGGTCTGTTTTGGTTTTATTTGTTTGTTTATTTTCTTTTTTATATTCCACATGTAAGTGAGATCATATGGTATTTTTCTTTCTCTGTCTGCCTTATTTCACTTAGCATTAATACCTACTAAGTACATCTATGCTGTCACAAATGGTAAGATTTCATTCTTTTGAATGGCCAAGGAATATTCCATTGTGTATATGTACCACAGTTTTTTTTTACCCACTTTTATTATTATTGTTGATAATGCTTCAATGAACATAAGGCTACATATCTCCCTCAAAATAGTATTTGGGTTTCTTGGATATATACCCAGAAGAGGAGTCACTAGTCATAGACAGTTCTATTTTAACTTCATATTCTTTTCCATAAAGTATATCATATGGAATAAAATCAATAATATTATAATAACTATGTATGATGCCAAGTGGGTACTGGAATATCAGGGGAACACTCTGTAAAATATGTGATTATTTAACCACTTTGCTGTATACCTGAAACTAGTACAAAATAATATTGAAAAGTAAGAAAAATAAATTCATGTAATATTAGATATTCAAAAGGCAGTGAAGAATTACATAACCTATAGCACGAGAAGACAGAAACTCTAGGACCTAACTTAGCTACTATAGGCCATTTTTTTTCTGTAGAAGTGATTTTCAATTCAGGACATGATAGTTAAGAAGCCAAACCACACACTAAGCACATGTCATTGATAGGCAAAAAATAGGGTCTTTAAGATTAGGAGGTATACCTGGGGAGGTATACCTGGTAAGGTATACCTTACCTCCTGATTAGGAGGTAAGCCTGTTTATACTTTGAGTTGGGACCATTTAAGGGGCAAAATCCTAGAACTAAGAGTGAATTCAATGACTAGCTCCCTTTGATGCTTGCTGGATACAAGTATAAAACAAGTATACACACACACAATTCTTTTCATAAACAATATGCAAAGCACACTAAAAATACAGGGCACTAAAGATGTGAAGACCACATAAATGAAACACAACTAAGTGATTTTTGTGATAGAGTTATCATATACTATAGACTTTAAAATGTCTTTAATTCAGATTGGTAACCTAGATAACATTTAGAAATGTTCTCAACTGTCTGGATATTCTACTTCTATCTAAATTATTCCTAGCCTAGTATTGCAATACTAGTTTGAGCTGAAATCATGGATTATGGAGGTCCTTAGTCACTTATTTAAAACACTTTGGGGCTTGATGTGCTTTGGTATTTTGAATATTTCAGAGCTGGAGAGAGGTAGTGCACAATAGAACATGTAACACTCCCAGGTGCCAATGTTTCATGTGCAAATATTTTAATATTTCTTCAATACAATGATGAATATTTACAGTAGGTGAGATTTTTATAATACTATAAATGGCCTAAATCAGTACAGGTTATATTTTATACCATATAAAATGAATTTACATTGTACCTTTGGGGGGAAAAAAACCTCATAGATTTCAGAGACTTTAGAATTTCTGAATTGTGATAAAGGATTTGAGGTCTGTAATACATCAAGTTTGGACAGAATGAAGCAACATGAAAAACTTCTCCTGTCGTTTTTTTTTTTTTTTTTTTTTGTCATCGTTTTTAAAATTTGTACTCTTAAGAGAAAAAAATAATCTACAAAAATTGATGATTATAAATAATACTTTAGAACAATTTAAAGTATTTTGTGATTTTTAAAAATTAAAGTAATTAATTTGTCACATACAATCTAATAAAATTGTTTTGAATGAAAAAGACAACTAAGCACTACTAGAGCCATTGTATGGGGAAAGAAAAAAGGAAACTTTGGCCTAGCCAATATTTATATTATCCTATGGAGAGAATACCAAGTGTTCATTTTGAATCAGCTGGAATATAACATTAGGACATTACAAGAGCATTTCAGTGGGCAACTTTGACTTACAAAATTGTTTTTGACTGAGGATTATGGTGAAATGCATTTTATTGTCTCCTTGATAAGTGCATAGATCCTAGTATATTTTACTTTGGTACTTTGATGAAGCATGAATAAATTATGCATGTAGGCTTTGAGGTAATTTATCCCTTTGATGAAATCTAATATAACTCCCTCTTGTAATTTAAATATTTAATATATTAAACAATTTTAGATCTTTTGTATAAAATCTTCTTAAAAATGTTTGGAGATTTTTCTTTCCCACTCAATTATTCTTTCATGAAGAATTTATAATATACTCACAAGAAAAACCTAAATGAATATAAAATATGTAAAGGATCAAACACTCAGACCATGACTCTACTAATTAATGGTTTTCTTTGGACTCTTCTTCTCCTTTTATAGTATTTGTATTGAGACAAAAGATAATCCCTGAGGTGTAATTTTCATTGGTTCATATTACTGAAGACATTGGAATAGGAGTGAGTGTTTGCTGGATGCCAAAAAGTTTTACCCAAGCCTAGAAGCAGAGCAGAAGTAAGATAGGAATGCATGGTTGTAAAAAAAAAAAAGCTTCTGGGGGATTCCAAGATGGCTACGGAGTAGATGGAATCTCTGTCCACTTGCTCCTGGACTCAGACTGGTCTTGCAGCTAAAAAATGGACCAATCAATTCAAAAATCCAGCTGAGTGTGAGAGCATGTATAACTGAGCTTACACACAGAAAGTGTGCATGGCATGTGTGTGAGTATGAGCCTGCCTGCCTACAGTGGGAGTGGGCAGCCCAGGTTTTCCTGGAGGAGAAGCTGCCAACACCAATGCACAAACCAGCACTTCCAGCTTCAAAGAACTGGGGCATCAGACAGTTTGAGGTAAAAATATCTTCTGTGGGAAGAAGCTTCCAGAGTGCCTGCCTGCATCTTGTCATACAGTTGTGTCTTTGTGCCCTCTGCCTTGGACAGGACCGTGCACCCTGCCACCACCAGGAGCCAGAGTCTTGGGACAATAGTATTTACTGGGGAGGAGGATGTTGCCTCCCTGACCCCAAGCACCACGGGAACTGTGAATGGAAAAAAGTTTGACTCAGGAGGCTGCAGATCAGCTCAGGAACCATGAGACCAGGGGCAGAGAGAGACAGCTGGGTGAGTGCTGGCTGCAGAGACTGTGCTGAAGGTGCGGTGGCAGTGCGGCAGCACAGCACAGGAGCTGGAGGCTGAGACTCACTGGAGGGAGTTGCACGAGCACCCAGCCACCTCCTTGTGTTACAGTGTAGCTGCTGGAATTTTCCTAGTGCCATTTGGGGGAGATCCAGAGAGAAACTCTATCTAAAACAGGGATTGGCAAACTGTGGTCAGCCCTAGCTGAGAGAGACTTTGTGCTTTTTGAGGAGGTAGATGACTCAGAGAATAGGCCCTCCAGGGTTCAGTGCTTCAGTGTGGGGACCACATAAAAACTCTTTTAAAGAAGAGCTCACTCAGGAGAGCCTCAAGGCTCAGCAGAAATCCTATACTCACATGCATGTGCATGCAGAGGCTCTGCTAACAAAGAAACCAGAGTGATAGTGTCATGCTGAAGAGCAAGGGACAGTGCAGAGTGGAGAGTTCGGGCCAAGTCTCCTGTCAGAGTGACAAGCTGGGGAATGGATGGCCAGGAGCTGAACACCTGAGATTCATTGCAGCCAGGCAGTTTCCCTCATGGGCAAGCATGCCCAAAGCCCACCTGTGTGATAGCAGGCTCTGTAGATCAGTGAGGCCAGGCTCAGGAGATCCCTGCTGGGAGCATAATAATGGGGGAAAGAAGAAAAAGCTCTGAAAGGCCCCTTTCTGAACTTCCACCAGACACTACTAGCTACACTGTTCCTCAGGCCCTGATCCACTGAAACCAGCAGAGATGAGAGAAAGGTACAACAAGGGGTGGCCAGGGCCCTGCCTAGCCTTGGTTCTTAGACAGACTTGCGGTCCATGCCAAGCAGAAGGGTGTTGTCCCCTTTAGACATATTGGCACCTCACAGGAAACAGCTAATTCACCAGAAAAAAAATACATTATTGAAAATAATCTGGAACAGACCAAGACAAGTGGTGAGGGGGCACAAAAACACCCCCACCATCTTCCCTGAAGACTGAATAGCTCCCCCCAGAGGCATTCCATGAATTCCATCCTCCCAATGACACCAGAGGTCCCCTCTGCAGGCAGGTGGAGGTGGTACTTGTACTGCTCTTGGGTTATTAAGTGAACTGCTCCTGGGCCCTGTGCTGATGGAAAACCAGCAGGGCAGAAAAATGGGGATCAGCAAGCCTGAAGGAGACAGACACAGACTATGGATGGCTTGTAGTCTCAAACAGGTTTCCTAGGGACAGGCTAGGACAACAGCTGACATTATCTGGGATAGATCCAGACAAAGAAGACAACAGAAACACTGCACTTTGCTGAGATAAATCCCACCATTGTCTCCTTCATTATTTGCATTGTTTTCCCCCTGCATAGTTTTATAACATTCATTTGTCTTCCTTCAAGTTTGTTGCTATTATTTCACTAGTTCTTTTTATTTTAGTTTATTTTGCATCTCATATTGTTCTTCTCTCTTCTTTTACTCCATTTTACCTTCTTCCTTCCTCTTCTTATTTTCATTTTAAATTTTATTTATCCTCTTGCTACAATTTGTTTCTATTCTTTACTCTTACTATTTCTCCCTGCTCCAGCGTCTCAAAATATTTAGCTTGTCATTAGTTACATCACATTCTTTTTCTTGTTCTTAAAACACCCTTATTCTCTCTCAACCTTTATGAATCTTTGCTCATTGGTTTTTGATATGGTGGTTATTGTAACATTTTTCAATTTTATTTCAAGATCTTCACTATTTTTGAATTTCAAAGCCCATGCATGCTGATGGCAAGGCAACAGATGTGTGGCAAAGCAGTGTCTGGCAGCTAAGGCATGCAGTGGGAGAAACTGCCAGTTTCACAGGAGAGTCCACTGGAAGGGCCTGTGGGGTCCCAGAATGTGCACCAGTCCACCCACCCAGGAATCAGCACCAGGGCAGCACCTGAAAGGGCACAGTTCACTTGTGGAAAGGGGGGTGGGGAGTGACTGAAAGTGAGCTAAGAGCTGAACAAGTGTTTCCTCTCTAACCCATCCCCAATATACAACACCACAACCCAGTAAAGTGGGTTGTCCTATCCTGGCAATACATAAGGCTCTGCCCCTCACAATGTAACAGCTGTTCCAAGGCAAACAAATACTGCCCAAATGAAAGAACAGATCAAAACTCCAGAAAAAGAACTAAGCAATGAAGCAATAATCAACTTGTCAGATGCAGAGTTCAAAACACTGGAAATCAGGGTCCTCAGAAGAATGGTTGAGTATAGCTGCAAGATAAAGGAAGAAATGAAGGCTAAACAAAATGAAATAAAGCAAAATATACAAGGAACCAACAATGAAGGGAAGGGAACCAACAATGAAGGGAAATTGTTCAAATCAACCATTTGGAACAAAAGGAATAAATAAACCTTCAATTGGAACAGAATGAAGAAACAAAAATTCAAAAAAATGAGGAGAGGCCTAGGATTTACTGAGACAACTTTAAATATTCCAATATCTGAATCATAGGGATGCCTGAAGAAGAGGAAGAGCAAGAAATTGAAAACTTATTTCAAAAAATAATGAAGGAAAACTTCCCCAGTCTGCCAAAGGAAGTGGACATGCAACTCTAAGAAGCTCAGAGAGTCCCAAATAAGTTGGACACAAAAAGGAACACACCAAGACACATAATAATTAAATTACCCAAGATTAATGATAAAAAGAGAATCTTAAAAGCAGCAAGAGAAAAGCAGTCAGTTACCTAGGGTAATTCCTATAAGACTATCACCTGATTTCTCAAAATAAACTTTACAGGCAAGAAGGGGATGGAAAGAAATATTCAAAATCATGAAAAGCAAGGACCTACATCCAAGATTACTCTATCCAGCAAAGCTATCATTTAGAATGGAAGGGCAGATAAAATGCTTCCCAGATAAAGTCAAGTTAAAGGAGTTCATAATCACCAAGCCCTTATTATATGAAATGTTAAGAGACTTATCTAAGGCAAAGAAGATCAAAACTATAAACAGTAAAATGACAACAAACTCACAAGTATGAACAACTGAACCTAAAAAAAAAAACAATAACAAAAACAAAAACAAACTAAAGATAGAACTAGAATGGGGACAGAAGCCCAGAAATGGAGACCATGCGGAGGGTTATCAGCAGGGAAGGAAGCAGGATGTGGTGGATGGTGAAGGCTGACATCAAAGCTCAAGGTTAAGTGCTGGCAAGGCCACACTTGACCACTTGCATCTGCAAAGCAGAACAGGCCAGCAGCTGATGGCAGCCAGAATCCACAGTGTTTGAGAAGGAGATAGGTAATGGCAAGCTTCAGTTGAATGGGACTGTAACATGCAGAAGGCATGTTTATCATTTAGATAACCTGGGCATGGAACAATCTTGGCCCACAGCATTTCCCTAAGTCTGCAAAACTTGTTTGAGCTTTGTGTAACCAACCCCTATAAAATAAACGCAGAGACCATGTTCAGGGTCATTGTCTCCCCATCTGAAGACAGTGCTGCACCTGGTCCCCACTTTCACTTAGCCTGTGTTGTGTTGGGTATTTCTTAATCTCCCATTGCCCCCAGTCAGGAACCTCCACCCCACTCTGGTTGCAGCAGTGGATAAGGAGGGAAAGGTAAAGGCAATATGAAGCATAATTGGTATTTTCTGGAGTATAAGATGCACTCCCCCAAAAAAAAATTTGAGAGGGAAATGTGGGTGCATCATGTAGTCCAAATGTAGCTTACCTGGCTCACTGTGGGGGTCAGTAGCCTATGTCATTAACGTTATTAAATATTTTACCACATTTTTTGCTTTAAAATTTTTTTCCTATTTCCTCCTCTGAAAACTAGGTGCATCTATGGTTCAGTGTGTCTTAACAGTCCAAAAAATTCAGTAGGTACAAAATAGGTAGGGGGAGGTTAAGAATAGTATAGGAAATGGAGAAGCCAAAGAACTTATATATATGACCCATGGACATGAACAAAGGGAAGGGGAATGCTGGAGGGAATGGGGGTACTGGGCAGAAGGTGATATAGGGGAGAGAAAAGAATGGGACAACTATAATAGCATAATCAATAAAATATACTTAAAAATAAAAAAATAAAACAACCTAGCCCTACATCTTCAAAACCTAGAGGAACAACACCAAACGAAGTCCAGTGTGAGTAGAAGGAATGAAATTATATCAAAGCAGAATTAAATGACATACAGATTAAAAGGATAATACAAAAGATCAATAAATCCAGTGGCTAATTCTTTGAAAAGACAAACAAAATCAACAAGACCTTAACCAGACTCATCAAGAAAAAAAGAGAGAGGACTCAAATAAATTTAGAAATGAAAGAGAAGTTACAACTGGTACAATGAATGAAATACAAGGAAGTGTAAGAAATTACTATGAACAAGTGTATGTCAAGAAATTAGACAACCTAGGAAAATGGACAAATCTGCAGAAATATACAATCTTCCAAAACTGAATCAAGAAAAAGCAGGAAAATCCTCAATAGACCAATAACAACTAGTGAAATTGAAGCAGTAGTCAAATCACTTCAGACACACACAAGCACTGGACCAGACGGCTTTACAGGTGAATTTTACCAAACATTTAAAGTACTAATTCCTATCCTTTCAAACTATTCCAAAAATTTCAAGAAGAGGATAGACTCCCAAACTCTTTTTTATAAGGCCAGTATTATCCTAATTCCACAACCAGGTAAAGACACAATGAATAAAGAACACTGCAATCCAAAATCTCTGGTGAACATAGATGCTAAAATCTTCAAGAAAAGGATTTTCTGTTTTCTTTTTGTAATTGATTTCTAGTTTTGTACTATTGTGAACAGAAAAAGATGCTTGATATGATTTTGATCCTAAATTTCTGAGATTTGTTTGTGCTCTAACATGCGATGTACCCTGAAGAATGTTTCATGTGCATTTGGCAGTGTGTGTTCTCTGCTCTTTTTAGATGGAATGTTTTGTACATATCTATCAAGTCCATCTCATCTATTATGTTGCTTAAGACCAATGTTCTCCTGGTTGATTTTCTTTCTAGATGATGTATCTATTGATGTAAGTTGGGTGTTACAGTTAAATACTATTATTATATAACTGTCAGTTTCTCTCTCTCTCTCTCTCTCTCTCTCTCTCTCTCTCTCTCTCTCTCTCTCTCTCTCTGTGTGTGTGTCCATCAATATTTGTTTTTTATTTAGGTGCTCTTATGTTGTATGCATGGTTACTGACAAGTTTTATGTCTTCTTGTTAGATTAATCACTTTATCATTATGTAATACCCTTCTTTACCTTTTTCAGTCTTTGTTTTAAAGTAAATTTTGCCTAAAATAATGTTTTACTGCAGCTTTCTTCTCATTTCTTTTTGTATGAAATCTCTTTTACCAACCCTTCACTTTGACTTTGAGTATGTCTTTAGATCTTAAATGATCTGCAAGGGGAAATCTCTGTGGTTATGCTATCCCTCGTAATTATGAGTTGCTGATTTGGGGTATGGGTTCTGTCTAAATTCTACCTTTGCCACTATAACTTTTGTCCATGTGGCTTTTTATTTACATCTTTAGTTTTAGAAAACTGGTTCTGCTAGCCTTCAGATTGTTCTCAGTGAGAATTGTTCTAGAAGTAGTTGTAGATTTCATGTATCTGTGGGAGGAGGTGAGTTCAGGATCTTCCTACTTTGTACTTTTGACAACCTAGTTCTCATTATTGTTAATGTACTTACTCATTTGCTCAAATTTATTATTTATAGACATTTCAAGATTGGTAACCCATACCACAGAGCATACCAAACTTAATAACTAGAAAATAATTTTTGTTTACATTCAGTTGGGCATTTATTATGGTGAGATCTAAAACACATTTTGAGCTCAGTATAACATTTCACTTTTAAATATATTATACATGATTAGTATTTGTTTATGTGATATTTATTTACGCATAGTGAAATGTACTTTATTTTTTGCCATTCATGTACATTAAGTATAATGTGGAAAACTTAAGTGTGCTATTAAATGAAGCTTGGAATATTCATTTGCCTGTATAACCCATACCCTCAATAAGATTTAGAGTATTTATACGAACATAGAAAGTTCCCTCCTGCCTGTCCCTGTCAACTCATGCTACTTACTCTTCAGAAGCATATGATTTGGAAACTCCTGGTTCCACTTCTTTAACTCATCTTAATATTTTCAATATTTACCTATATTTGTGAAGGATACCATGAGTTTGTCTTTTCATTGAAGGAAAATAGTGAATTGTCTGAATATAGCACATTTTTGTTTCTTATTACATAATTGATAGTTAATAGTGTACACTAAATTCTAAAACATATTTCAAGCTCAGTATAACATTTTACTTTTTAAATAAGTCACAAATAAGCTACTTAAAGGAACATTCCTAAGACATCTAAAGCTTCTCTAAGAGATGATTATATAGAAACAATTCTGAAAATAATAGGTTATTTGATCCATGCAACAAATAAGTTCATCTACTTAATACTGTACTTTTTAATATCACACCAGGTGGGCAAAAGTAGGTTTACAGTTGTGAGTACATGAAATAGTTTATTTTTTATTATTATTTACTGATTATTATATTGTATTCCATACAGATAACTATAAACCCACTTTTTCCTCATGATGTTTTTCATTCACAGTTTGCTTAGAATTTCTGTAAACACAAAATAATATTAATTTGTTTCAGCATTAAAATAAAATATATCATATTTTTATTTTGTTGAAGGACATTCCCTGGAATTAAAGCTCACACCAGGTGACTGTCCTATGAATCACACAGTTTTCAGCTAATTACTGGCTCACTCAAGGCCTCACACTCTCACAATTACCTGCATGTCTGTATAAAGTCATCCAAGGTATTTTAAGTCATAATTATTTTGAACTGGTTTTGTAAGAATAAATCTTAAAATGAGAATAATCTTATTTGCTTGCTATTTTCATTCATTTGCTTATCAATTCTCTGCATATGCCTAACACAATTTGATGCAAAATTGAAAGTGATGGATTATGCTCCTATGCATTTAAAGCCGATTTAAATTCCTTTTATGGAATTTGGTTATTATCTTTGCTGAATTATTTCTGCTCAAATCATTCTTCCTGCTTGCCAGACATTTTTAGCTGTTTTTTTTTTTTTTTTTTTTTTTTTTTTTTTTTTTTTTTTTTTTTTTTTTTTTTTTTTTTTTTTTTTTTTTTTTTTTTTTTTTTTTTTTTTTTTTTTTTTTTTTTTTTTTTTTTTTTTTTTTTTTTTTTTTTTTTTTTTTAAGGCAAAAGCTCCCCACAAACTTATGGTATATAGCTATGCTCTAATATATTTTTACTGGTGTTTTCTTTTGTACTCTTCTTACTACAGACAATAAACTCAATGAGTTGTATCTGTTTACATACCAGAGATCCATTCTCTATCAAACTTGTATAATTCTATATTTCACTGCTTCCTTTTTCTCTTTAAACAGTCTGGATGAGTTTAAATTATGACCTTACTAATTATGCAGCTACAGAGATTATTTTCTAAATATTTAAGATTATATCATGGTGTTACAATTGCATGACTGGTGTGATAGACTTCAAACTGGCTCCAGTTTTCCACATTTCCAGGAGTTAAACCCTTTGTCATGTGACTTTGCAGCTCCTCACATCAACAGAAGATGGCAATTTGTAAATTTTATACTATTGGTACGTGGTCTAGGTGTCATTTCTAACTCTGTTGACAACACGATGTTATAAAGTCCATTCAGTCCTACAAAACTTCAAAATGTGTTTACCCCTCACCCCCAGCCGGCAAATAAAGGCAAACCAAGAGAGGAGAGAAGCTTTCATTCATTTAATTGACAAGCACACAATTCACCAAGGTCAATGATAGCATGTTCTTCTCACTTTCAGTGATGTCTCATACCACTGTGAACAAACGCAGTGTTAATATAATAACACTTGCTATTTTCAAACACTGGAGCTGTGACATCATGTGTCATTGTCAAAGTGATTAGCCAAGATGTGCTGGTGGTATAAAGAAAAAGATGAGATTGGAAGCTTCTTTGCAAAACCCACTGAGGAAATGCACAGAGATAAATATAATTTTAGAAACAACTGTGGAACGTAGGAATTATTTGTATACACTAAATTGTCTGATTAGTAGTTTCTTTACTCACTTGACTTAAACTGGTAACACTTTCTTGAAGAGCAAATGTTTTCTTTTTTTATTCACTTTTCCTCATGATGTCCCTATATCGACTACCTGACAGGGGCAGTGCACAACAAAGTAAACAACAGGCTTTTTACTTTCTTTCTTTTTCTTTCTTTCTTTTTTTTTTTTTTTACAACCACACCGGAAACATTCTCAAAAATAATACTATAGAAAAAAAGTGGTCATGACTCTTTTTATTACATTTTTAGAAATTTATTTAAAGACTTCCATTGGCTTTATATGTTTCTAATAGTGGTTTTATTCTTACTATGTTGATTCAAGTCTGAACTGGGTAATCTTGCAGAGTTTGGCAGCCTGCTCATCTACTAATGTAGCAAAAAATTATTATCTGCCTTTACATTTAACCATTAACCCAAGAGCAGCCCAATATAACTAATAAACCGTAGAACCTTTCTACTCATGCTATAAAGATATCCTGAAGTCTCTGACTACCTCTTCATTCTCCATTTTCACTTGCTCAATGTGTTATTGTCTTTATTAAGTACCTAATTGGTAAAAATTAATGCAGATCTAAGAGTGGGCAGAGTAATTAAGACTTTCGTTGTTCTGAATTTTGAAGGGTGAGCTGTTTTCCCAGTAGCTGCTAAAAATAATAAAGAAATGACAAAATCTCATACAAGCTGTTTATTTTATTCAGAAACATAAGCTGTGTGTTTTTGGTACTGCAGTAGTCATCCAAGTAAAGAGAAATGCTCATTGAAAGGAATAAAAATTTATATTAGAAATCAAACTGGTAGCTAACACCTAAGGTCCTCCAAAAACAGTAACTGAGCATCCAAAATGTGCTACTATACCAAGAAGCCAGCTTTTTCAAGGATCATTATCTCTTCAATGAATTTGAATCCTGTCTGTTTCCTATAATCTCCTAGTGTAATTGCAAAAACTGTTTTTATATTTAATATTTGAGGAATATTATTTCCACTCTCTGGTTAAATAATAATAATAATTGTAGCTTCATAACAGTATGCTATTAAGAACTATTATTTATAAAGTTATAGGTGAATTAATTATCCTAGGGCTTTAAATTTGAATCACAAAATCACGTACCTAGTGTCACATTATAAGATTTGAAATATATAATTGTGGCAATAACTTGAGATAGGAATTTTTTCCCCTGAGGGCACACTTCTTCCTTTCTCATGGTATAAATATCTGAGAAAAACCTCACAGGACTGTAAACTGCTAGGCTCGATATAGGTAATTTCTTGGAAGGGAATTTCAGAACAGAGGTTGTGCTCTCCATCCTCTGTTAATTCTTCCCAGGACCAAACATAAAACCCGGCTATGAGAAAAAGAAGAGAAAAAAAAAGGTGTGGTAGTGTTGAGGGACCAGAACGGTACAAAGAGTTTGTAGTAAACTTAAAAATGATTTCCATTTCCCTAGCTCTCAGGATGATTTTTAGGGGAATTTGATTAAGATGGTCAAATTTGTTGTTTTTTCTAAATGAAGTGGTCTAGTGACTGTTTTTCTCTCTCTAAAATTTGCTAAATGCTTACAGCTCATTTAAATAAATCCCTTTAGTAAGGCACGACTAAAAAAATCTTGCAGTGTTTCTAGGGAGCATATGGATTTTCATGCACAATTGAGGATGGAAAATGATAAAGAGAATTCTGATAGTGCCCATTGTGGTGGAATAGGAAGTGAGCTGAATGCATAGTATCTGACTCAAGTAATGGGTGGGGTGTAGAGCGAAAAGAGTTGTGTGGCACCATTTGATGGGGTAGTGGCAGGGCTTGTAGAAAGATGTGACCATCCTTCTGAGGATTCACCAAACAACAAAGTAAGAGGTCTGGGGAGAGCAGAGGACTTTCTTAAAAGTCTTAGAATTTATCTGCTAAATAAAATAAATGTATTGTCTGAAATCTATTAACATAAATCCAGCCTGCCCAGACTACTGGTGGGCAGATTCAGTATACGGGCATCCAATTGTGTGTAAGTAGCACCACCAAGCTTTGAAATTGAAAACATTGAAAAAGTAATATTCCACCCCACTTCAAATTCCACTGAGATCTGTCATTTAAATATTCCACCAACATTTGTGTGTAGGTGCTTTGCTTTCAGAAGATTTTTTTAAGGTTAAAAAAAAGACATATGCCAGGGAAATGATGAAAATTCTGCCAGGGCATTTTTCTCCTGAGATTGGTAGGTAAAGGAGAATAAAACTTGGAGAGAAAGCTTTGACCAGATAACAGTGGATAACCATATATTCATTCATTCAATTAAATTTTTCTGCTAAAGGGACTAAGTTTAATAATTTTAGTCTCAGACAAGTGACAGTGATAAATAAATTGTACACAATGTCATCAAAGTAGTTGATAGCAAAGCTGGAATGTGTATCTGTTCTCTTCTCCCTTGAAATATTTTGTTCTAAATTATCATTAAATCTTGTCTCCACACATCCTTGCATTACTCTCTACCTACTGACGACTTTCTTCTTTATGCTACTCAGACTTGATGTCCCCATTCTGACCAAGTGCAGTCAATTAGTTTCAGTGTTTTCCATTATATGTCCAGCAAAGCAGTGAAGTTGGATTGACCCACCTGTCCTGAGAGCTGATGGGATGAAATGTCAAAACTTTTCAGACCAATTCAAAGAAAATACATTCTTCTCTGAGTAAAACTAGACATTTAAACCTTTCTACAAATATTACTCTGTACCCTTGGGCAATCTGTAAATTGATTTGTTCATACCTTCTGTACTCAAATACCCCACCTCTATTTAAACCCTGAATTTTCTCTTTTCTTTTATTAAAGTATAATATCTCAATGTCCTCATTAACCCTTTCTATTTCTTTCAGTTTTGCTCTACAGTTATCAACTCTCCCTCCTATATTTTCAAAATCTCTTAACTACTGTTTTCCTCCCCTAAAATTTAAAATGCTCAAGTCTCTCCAAGCACAGTACTAACCACATATTTTTAACTGAAGTACGTCTTCAGACGTACTTAGATTCCTGAACTTTCGTAGAGTGTCAGCCATCTTCCTGTCTGCTCATTTTCACTTTTTAATAATCTCAAAATTTCTAAATGCATGATTGTGATTTGGATGCACCAGAATTACCTAATTTGGATGTGAGAAAATATACATTGTGAAACCCCCCACCACATTTACTGGGTCTCAGGTGATAGGGATTTTTTTCATTAAAACTCATCAGGATTCTGCTTCATTGCTAGGTGTGTGACCATTGTTAAAAGACTTCTTGTCTTTTGCCAATCACTCATGTCCATGTTGCTATTTTCAGGACTGTATTCTGAGCCCCCTGTTTAACTTTATCTATGGACCATTGCATGCATTTTTGTGCCAGCAATCATGACTACAAAATGGATTTTTAAAATAATCGCACCATGGTTTTGAAACTTTGGGCAAGTCCTTTATGTGTTTTCTTCAGCCCATTGTTGTAAATAGGAATAATAATAAAAATGTTGCATAGAGTTTTTAGGAAGAACTATAATAAATACAAAGCCCTTAGAAGAGTTCTCAGCATGTAGTAAAAACATATATACACACACACACACACACACACACACACATGCATTGAGCTAAAATTAGCTCAAATTGCTAAACAGAAAATCATGATTATATAAATTATTTACTTTTTTTAATTGTTTAAACTTTATTTTTTAATTTTTATACTATTAACAGTTGTCATCATTTTTTCTCCCTTTGCCCATCTCCACCCAGCCCTCACCCTCGTCACTTGGGCCATCACTGCACTGCTGCCTACATCTGTGTGTTATACATACGTGTTCTTTGGCTAATCCCTTCACTTTCTTTCATCCAGTACCCCCCAACCCCTCCCCTCTGACAGCTGTCAGTCTGTTCCATGTATCTGTGCCTCTGTTCTATTTTATTCATTAGTTTATTTGTTCATTAGATTCTACATATGGTATTTGTCTTTCACTGACTTGCTCATTTCACTTAACATAGTAGTCTCCAGGTCCATCCAGGCTGTCACAAAAAGTAAGATTTCCTTCATTTTTATTGTCACTTAATAGTCCATTGTGTAAATGCACATCAGATTTTTTTATCTACTTATCTACTGATGGGCACTTGGACTGTTTCCAGATCTTGGCTATTGTAAATAATGCTGCTGCGAACATAAGGTTGTATATATTCTTTTGAATTGGTGTTTCAGGTTTCTTAGGATATATTCCCAGAAGTGGGATCACTGGGTTGAAAGTCAGTTCCTTTTTTGTTTTTTTGAGGAAACTCCATGTGGTTTTATACAGTAGCCACACCATTCTGCATTGCCGTCAGCAGTGCACTATGGTTTCCTTTTCTTCATGTCCTTGCCAGAACTTGTTTATTGATTTACTGATAAATGATTTAAGACAGTCTCTTCAATAAATGGTATTGGAAAAATGGGACAGGTATATATGAAAAATGAAGCTAGACCACCAACTTATACCATACACAAGAATAAACTCAAAGTGGATAAAAAACTTAAAGGTAAGCCACGAAACCATAAAAATCCTAGAAGAAAACAGGCAGTAAAATTTCAGATATCTTGCATAACAATACTTTTGCTGATATATTTCCTAGGGCAAGGGAAACAAAGGAAAAATATACAACCAGATCTACAACAAATTAAAAAAAATTTAATTTTTAGCTGCCTGCACAGCTAAAGAAACTGTCAATGAAATGAAAAGGAAACCCACTGTATGGGAGAACTTATTTGCCAATAATACATCTGATAACAGTTTAATTTCCAAAATATGTAAAGTACTTATGCAATCCAACAACAGAAAGAGAAACAATCTAATTAAATTACAGACAAAGGGTCTGAATAGACACATCTCCGAACAGGACACACAGATGACCAACAGATGTATAAAAATGTTCAATATCACTAATCATCAGAGAGAAGCAAATTAAAACCACAATAAAATTATCACCTCACACCTGTCAGAATGGCTACCATTAATAATGTGCTATTGTTTTAATACATTACATTTCGACATGGTTTGCTACACAGAAATAGATAACGTACAGAAGTGCATGTTCAAATATCTTAAACAATGTCAGTTTTTTTAAAAACTAATGTGACGTACAATCAAGAGTTTTATGATCTTTAACCCATGGTATAATGCCATACTCTATACTCTCCATAATCTAGACAGGGATATTAAAATATATTACTTATTTCTTGATAAATCAAAGATATCAAGCTACTTTTCTAATCTGATTTCGTTTTCCATATATTCAATCTTTTCACCACCCCCGAAGTAATGCTTTATATGCTACTCTGTCCATAGTAATTTTAATATCTCATATTATTTTCCCATTTGTATTAGCTTTCCACATCCTTTGGGAATCCAGTTCAAAGTTTATCTTCTTTGAAAACATTTTCCTTCAGGTACAGATATATTTTTGTATGATCTGTTATAACAAGAAAAATCATCAGTTGAATCTACCCTGAGGCTTTTTTTATTCAAAATCTTCCACAAAGTATTTGCCTTAAGAACTCTCTCTGGAGCCTGTGCCCCAGGCTCAGGCCATGACCCAATACTTTCAGAGCAGCAGAGGAGGGATTTCTGACCACCTTACATGAGAAAACTAAATTGTGTAGTTAGGGAAGAAAACTTACAACTACTGATTTATTTTACTCCTGGCATGTCGTGAGATTCTCAAGTTTTCTAATCCTCCAGTGTTAGTGGAATGTACCCCAGCATCTGTAACTACAGGTCATAGTTAATGGTGAAATTTACTTCAAAAATGTATTAAGACCTTTTTAAATACAAAAAGTTGCTAAAGTATTCTGATTCAAATGCATCTAGAAGTAGAACTTTAAGCTTATTACTAGAAAAAGAAGCAATATGAAATCTTTAGATTTTTCTAGACAACGTACAACTGCATAAAAGCCTATGTTTGTAGTCCATTATTTATCAGGAGTAAGTATTTATCAATGACTCTAAATAGTATAAACACTATAGTTTGTCTCATTTTGCATGGCTCAGTGGTTCAGCTGGTAATTCATAAATATTTTTTCTAAAGTTAGACAAATATGTTATTCACTAACACAGATCCATTATAAAGCCAAAGTCTTGGTGTTTGAATGTCAGTACCTTTGAAGGTATTTTCTTCCTAATAAGGCAATTAAGGCAATATCTCACTTTTCTGATTCTGTATATTTTGGATAAAATTAAAGAAAGAAAATATATAGATTAGAAATATAGTAGAAACAAGATTTATTAAGAAGTATATTCTATGTTATTCTTGTTATCAGTGGAAAATTTTATAGTATTATAAATGATATAAATATTATTATTGTTAGATAGATTCATGACGATGTCATTTTGATGACTTTTTTAACTAGAGAATTTGAAGTATTTTTAATGAAAGAAGTAACCACAGTCATGTAAAGAAAAAAACTCACTAAATGACATAAACCAAGTTATTTAATGCTGCTTTTATTATTGCCTAGTATGGAAATTAGAACTAGTACTAATGATACATTTTTAAGTTATCTTTGTACATCTTATAAAATTACAGAATGGAATGAGCATTGGATATGCTATTAATATAAATGTGTCTTAAGCCAAAAACCACACAGAAATTGATGTTTTACATATTTTAAAATATAAAATAGTTTTTGCAGATACTTTTATTTTTTCAACACTATCCTTTTTTAAAAATTTTAAAAATTATTTTTAGAGATAAGGGAAGGGGGGGAGTAAGAGACAGAGAAAAACATCAATGAGTGGTTGCCTCTCGTGTGTCCTCTGCTGGCAACCTGTCCTGCAATCTAAGGCATGTGCAATGGCTGGGAATCGGACGAACAACCCTTTTGTTTGCAGGCCAGCATTTAATCCACTGAGCCACACCAGCCAGGGTGTTTTTTTGCAGAGATTTTAGTAACAGCTTCTTCCTTTGCCATCTCTTCCACCGTTTAATTGCACAAATTTATATATTTGCACATAAACTATTTCCGCTGATTATACATCAGTAATTTTTCAGTTGTCATTTAAAATTCTTTTTTATTGGTGTTTTTTAAATGATTAAATACTTATTAAAGAATCTATATTATTTTAATATTTTAACTCTAATTTCAGGTAAGTTCTAGTTTCTAAAATGTACTAATATATGTGTTTTGTCTTCCTTCTGGATAAAGAGAGGCCTTTTTCTTTTAGCTTTTAACCCTGTGTCTATAACTTTGACCAAACACTATACTGCCTTCGGTATTTTCAGGGATAAAAGCTATAATTTGGTACTGTAGGTCACATTGAACGGGACACCTGTAGTTGCATTTGACAGTAATAAAATGATATTCCTCAGGATATTTAATTATCATGTAGAGGTTATAAAGTATTTAATGGCATTTCTCATCAAAATATTTCAAATTGCTTTTTAAATATTAACTCATTAATTCTCATAGCACTCGTGGGAGGTTACTTATGCACTCAAGGATACTTTTTCATTTCAATTTTATTCATGGTCATTCGTAAAACTTCTTCCTTATGTCCTAAAAATAAATATTTGTGGTTGTGTATTTCACAATTAATTAATTATATTTTCATATTAATTTTCCTGATACACAAAAGGTGCTATGCTAAGTTGAAGAAGGAAGATTGAAATAAAACTAAAATAAAGGTATGGCGTTTCTGTTCTCTGGATTTGGGCCTTGTATTGACTCACAGTCTCTCCTTAGGTGGTATCAGTTTTCCTGTGCTTTGCAGGGATAGGAAAGATAATGAACTTGGCATGAGTAAAATGATGAAATGTCTGGGTCCTGGAAGACAACTGGGTAGGACTTAACATGTGTTGCTATCAAAGCTCAAGAAAGCCCATTTATACTTTACCAATAAGTATTTTATTCAATTAAAACACTCTGAAGAATAATTATACTTGAGTAATAGTTTAGACATTTATAATTTAATATAAAATGTTTTAATATAATTATTTTATTCAGTTTTAATATACTATTTACTATTCCATTTAGATATACTACATTCATGAAGTAGAGTAAGATGAATAAATAAATATTTATTTAGTGAAATAAAATCAAGTAAGATACAGGTCCATTTTGAAGTTGGAGGGGCAATCTCTTGTGGAGTAAAAACTCAAAAAAATATAATATAGGAGAGGAAAATCAAAAGGATTGAAGGTATCAAAAGCCTTTGCTTTATACAACATTGTATCTGGAATTGTGGTAAAAGTTATAAAACAATTAAAAGCATACAATGGACTGTCTATTCTTGAATTAAACCATTTCATAATGCTCCAAACTTAAGCTTCCAAAGTTCTAGTAAATCAATAATCCAGACAGCTTAGCGCCTTTAATACTGTCTCTAGTTTTGTTGTCCTATTCACTTACTTTCCTTCAGAGATGAAACTATAAAAAAGCCAATGATGCAATAAGTAATATTTTTTGAAAGATTTTATTTATATGAGTTTTTAGAGAGGGGTAGGGAGGGGGAAAGAAAAGGAAACATCAATGTGTGGTTGCCTGTCATGTGTCACATATTGAGGACCTTGCCCGCAACCCAGGCATGTGCCCTGAACTGGGAGTCAAACCAGTGACCCTTTGGTTCTCAGGCTGGTGCTCAACCTGCTGAGTCACATCAGTCAGGGAGTAATAGCTAATATTTTTAAGTGCCTAATAAAAGAGAGCATGATGAGCACTTTGATCTTCTTTGATAGAGTGTTACTATTTTTAACCACCATACATATGAACAAAAAAATCTTAGAAAGGTTAAATAAGTTGTTCAGGATCATATCATCAGAGAATGCTAGATCCAGAATTTGAAGGCTCGCTGATTTCCAGACCCCACTTACACAGTAATTCATGCATTGGGTTCCATGAACCTGGCAGGAGCATCAGCTGACTCATCCTTAGGAATTTTGAAAGTTCCTTATGAAGCATTTTTAAAAATTCTTATATATGTAATTATTTTTCAATAATTACATATGTAAGTAATCATGTATACATATATGGAACCATATATACACACATATATATATGTAATTGGGTTATCTGGACAACCAGTTAAAAAGAGAAAGCTACAACTCCACATCAGTATGAATTTCTATTTCTATTTAAAATCATATTGGTGTCAAATTTTAATTTCATGTGTCAAGGACTATTGTAGAAGTGAGAAATATAAGTGAATTTAGTCCACAAGTGTACATCTAAATATGTAAACACAGTTACACTTTGTATAATGAAATTAGAGAACTGTTGAGGTGGAAATGAAAATGGTATTATAACATGCTAAACCAAAAGAATATGTTCATTGCAGTAAATATTACACAGTTTGAGGGGGAAACCATATATCACACTACTAATAGTGATGATTTGAATATGGTTTTCTTCCATATTCCTTGTATATAAATTTAATTTATATACAAAATATTATAATTACATAGTGTATAATATTACTATATATCTATATAATCATTGAATGAAAGCTGAAAGGAAAGTGTTATTAACTCTCTTTTTACTAATATAATACAATAATCAACAGATTTTTAAAAATATTTTTCTTAGAACTTCCAGGCATGGACAATGCAGGGGATTGACTATGGGAGTGGGGTAGCTGTGAGCAATGAGGAAAAAGGCAGGAGAACTGCAACTGAACACCAATAAATAAATAAAATGTATCTAAGTATTACTTAAAGGTTAGAAGCACTCATCTGTTATTTGCATCCTTCGTTTTTCCACATATGTTTTATTTGTATTATTTTTGTTGTCTAAGGCTAATTCACCTGCACAGCTGCTAGTAATTTATTTAAACTTTAACCAGATAGCTGATGTGAAAATATACAAGTGCAGCATAAAGTTCAGAATCCAATAATGAGAACAATGCACAGAACATGTTATTAATATCTTTTGGTTTACATGTCTTCCTGGAATAAGAACTACAACAATGATTTTAAATAGATAAAATGCAAGTTGCTGAGTGTATATGGCTTATTACATTTGTTTTCAAGGAGTTAAGTTTAAACATAATTGTTTCTATTACATCTGCATACATTCACATGTCAATATAGTATGAATAGGCTCTTTCAGTTTGTATAGATGATTCAGAAAGTGTTTTTGAGAGCATACTCTGCACTCATTGTTCCATATTCTCACACGCACTTCTCTTCGTCACATGTGTACTTCTTCCTTCAACATTCTAGTAAAACAGCCTTCACTAATATATTCAAAACTCCATTCTTAATATGCTCTTTTCTCTACTTATCGTACTGACTTCTCTACATCATTTCTCACTTGAGTGCGCCTACTGTCAGTTTCTGTGACACTAAACCCTTCCAGTATTCTTAAAAGATCTTTAGAGGCCTGTCTATTTTCAGTTTTAGTCACCAGTCTATTATTTTTTACAGGGTCTTTGAATATTGATATTTCTCCTAAGATATTATTATTGCTATCTACACATTTTATAGTGGACCTCATCTATAACTAGAGTTCAAACTACTACCCATTCTCTGAAACTATTGCCCCTGACCACTTAACACTTAAGCACTTAACATTTGGATGTCTAGATACACTTAAAACTCAACAAATACAAAAATTAATTTAATCTATTTTTCACAGTCTTTATTCATCATTATGTTTTCCTTGTATTGTAAATGGATTGACTATCATTCATTTATCAATCCAGAATCATGACAAATATCCTAGGTTCTTCCTCCTTTCTTATCTCCTTATCCACTACTTCTTTCCTGATTATTTAGGCTATGAGTATAAATCTTTACTACATCTTAAATATATTTCACTGACTCCAATCAGATTTTCACTATTCTTATTTCTGTCTTTCTTGATTTATTACTTAACATCTGCCTGAAATCCCTTTAATTTATCCTCCAAATTTTAGAAGAATGATTTTTATACTATCAAATTAGACCAGGTAGCACTGTTATTAGGGACATTTTAATGTTTCGCTGTATGTTTAGTCTAAAGTTCAAATTACTTATTTCTGAAAGCCTCTCATGGCATAATTTTTGCATGGTAGTCCACCCTCTAGTTACACCACTTCAAACCCCCTCTTTGTCCATTTACAAAGAATTAGTTGTGGTTTTACCAAGGGCTCCTGTGTTTTCTTAAAAGTGATTTTATTCCTGTTGGAATGCTCTTCTTTTACCACTGCCCCAAACACTTGTCAGGATGCCTCACAGTTATCACTGAAAATGAAACCCAAATGATAACCTCTATTATTTTTCCTTTTCTTATGCAGTAGAGTATGAGGATAGCTTCATACAACCTCAATTCCCAAATGCTTTTCCTTTGTCTTGCTCTATTATTAAGGATGGAAATCTAAGTGCTTAGCTAATCAAGCACCGCTCACTGTTAGAGTGAGCATGTGGTGATCCTGGCCAATGAACTTCAGTTGGAAGTCATATAGGTAGGATTCCCCTTCAGAAATATCAAGATAAAGACTCAGGTGGTGAAAGGGTTTTCTTCTTTTTGGATCATGGAACAGTACATGATGCCTGGAGAAGCAGCAACAACCAACTGTGACTAGAACCAAGAGGCAAAATATGAAATAATGTATTCACAGGATCTAATATTGTTAAGTTCCAAAATTCTTGCCAGAATCACCATTAGTAGTTTAAATCACCATATGTTAGATTTCTCTTATTTCTAGAGTAATGTATACCTAATATACCCTTCTGGTTTAATGTATTTGTCTTACCTCATAAAACACTCTGCTCCTGCTTTCTGTCACATAACAGCAAACTATAGTAGTAATATATTGTAGCAATTAATTTACTTGTCTGTATTTCCCACTTGATTTGTTAAGATCCAAATCAGTGTCTTACGACTCAAGTGCTTGGTCTTTTATCTGGAAGATCACATCCCCATAAAAGTTTAAGTAAAATTAAAAAAATATTCATACAATTAAATATGCAAATGGGTAAATAAATAACGTTGCATGTCTTTATTCACCAAATAATTCTTTAAAGGTAACTACCCATCACACAGTAAAATTCTTAATTTTCAATGGAATGGCTTTTACTCTTTTGTTGGTGTCCTTGCTCCAAATCATCCAGGTGTACTTACTGTTATTTCTGCAGAATAAATATCAGATTCAGCTTCATGGAAAGGCTCTATTCTCACTAAATATCCTTGGTAGCATCAATAATTGAAATATAAATGCTTCCATTAGCATAGAGCATGAGGTGCAGTAGAATCAGTACCAATACTTAATGCCTGGCATGCTATTTATTATATTAGGTATTTACTTCATTAACTATTTTAGTCTCATTTCTCACCAATAGATACCCTTTGTGATTCTTTCAAAGTAGGTACGTGGGTGTCTGTATCATTGAAAAATATGCAATAATATGTCATGGGCCATGTGGTTAAAGTTTTCACACACTATAAAACCTGACCTGTGATGAATAGTAGATAGTTCTAATTTTGGGTAACTTTTTCACAAAAAAAAAAAAACCCTTTTTTTTTCTCTTAACAAATATTTTAATTGCTTTAATACCAAATATACTCAATACATTTTTTTTCTTTTGTTCAACTTTATGTTTGGTTTATGTTCTTCTTTTATTTGTGAAACCCTAATCAAGTAACTGTCCAATTTTTATTTTTTTATTTTTACTTTATTTTTAATAGTTTATTTTTATTGTATTTTTCCATTACCATTTCTTAAACCCTCTTCCACCTCCATTCAATCCCTCACCCCCTGCATCACCACACTGTTGTCCATGTCCATGAGTTCTTTATATTTTTTGCTCAGTACCTCCACCCCCAATATGAAATGGACATATTGAAAATTTCCCCATTGGGCATATGCAAAAACACTTCCTAAAGATATCCATCCTTTATAATTTCTTACTCAGTTCCTGGTTATCTTAAAATCTATCCATTTTGTTGGGGTCTCTCCCTTCTATAGAGAAGCCTCTTAATGGTGACTCAAACTTGCTTAAAGCTAGCTCCCTACAATATGAACCATTCAAATTCTCATCAATCCTTTCTCATCAATACATTTCTACAACTGCCACAAACTAAGTGCAATCAACTGGGAATTGCTTTGCTATGGTGTGATTTCAAGCCAATGGCCCAAACCCTTATTATGAAATCTGTCTTATGTGTTTTGAAATTCCATATATATGTGCCCTGGTCTCCTGATGGTCTCTTTCAAATCTGGCTCATGTAACTTGAGGTGAGAAGGAAGCAAACATTTTCTCTCTTTTGAGAGAAAACATATTTTATAGCATTCCAAAAATGTCTTCTAAGTAATTTTCTCAGCTTCATTCAACAAAAACACTTTATATTAAGATGGGCTAAGGTCCACAGAATTGGTTTTAGGCCATTTTCTTACAGATTCTGCATAGGTCATCTGGCTGGTTGTGTTAACCTGTGGGTATAATTGCCATTTTAATCACAACTAAAGCTGTGAAGGTCACACAAGATGCACAGGCAGGTACATAGTTGGTAGATAGGTAAATTGATTTTTTCTTTAATTTTTTCCTTAAACTCTTAAATATGCTATTGGTTCTGCCTGGGAATCCTGCCCTGTATTATTAGTATTCATTTTATTCCTTCAAATTTAGTCAGGGAGGACATTCCTGACCTCACAGAATAGGCAATAGGCCCCTGTTCTGTGCCTCAGAGAACCTTTTCTTTTCTCACATAACAGATAACTCTTTTCTTTTCTCATATAACTCTTGAATGGAGAGTTTAATGATGGCCTTCTATGAACCAGAAAGGGGGGCCTCACCAGAGACAGAATCTGCTGCACTTTTTATACTTTTATAAATATCTTATTTAATTCCATATTCAGCTAAAAATGATTTGGATAACTATAGTAGAAGTTTTAGTTTTCAAAAAATTAATTTAAATTTAATTAAATCCATCAATTAAAGGCCCATCAGGGTTCAGGCCTAGTCCTTGGTTACTGTTCAGTGAAGAGCAATAATTTCTCTGGAAGGAAGAAAAATTGTGGACAAACATGTAATAGTCATTTTATGTAACAGATGTATATTACATGATAATTTAATATTAGAGAAAGTTTATGTGTATAATTTCCAAAAGGGATTTTATAATTTTACCACATAATAATTTCTCTAAAATGCCCTTGACATGTTTTAACAGAAGGGGAAAACAAAAGAAAAAAAACAAGAGAAATAAAGTGAGTTACTGAAAAGGAAGAGTGGCAAGTGGAACTAGTCCCATGTCAGAACCATTAGTAATGGGAAATGGCTTTTTAGTGCATTTGTTTTAAGATCTATACATTTGCTAAATAATATCACACATTGGCAACATTCTGGTCATGGGATAGAAAATAATGTGACCTCTCAAAAAAATCTTAAGATGTTTTTTATTAACCTATGAATGTGCTTATCATTATTATACTTGATTACAATTTTACTTGAGAATCTATTTATACTTCATATACACTAACTTACTCCATTAACATCTCACTTAAAAAAGAATTACATGCAACTAGAAAAATGCTTAGATCATAGTATAAAACACTTCTGTATTTATACAAATTTCACTTTTTATTTTCTACAATATATTGCTTTTGAATATTTCTTTTTGGAAATAAACATGAAAATAATTTTAATGGCAAAGTGGAGAGCCTGTTTACAGAGCCCTTCAAAATGTTGACATTTCAAGGACTGTATTCTTAATACAAGGATGAGGTAGAAATAAAAGTGCTTGCATGATAAATGCACACTGTTAGCACAGCCAAGAAATTGTCTTCCGGACTGGAGCTACATGAGAGAAAAATAGTTGCACAAGAACTTTATAATCAAATGTTGGTTCTTCTGACTGTTTGAGGTCCAAATTCACACCTCCTTGGATAATCCTAAAATTGTGCGCTAAGGAGTTCCAGTGGTGCCAGACTGTTAGTGAACCTAGACACCTGGCAAAAGTAAATACAAATCTTCTCTGAAGGACCCAACTTGGACATGGTCCTTAACTCTTGCAGATGAAATTCCAATGAGTATGAGCTCAGAGTAACCTATCAAATTAAAAACATATTCTATGAGGAAGATTTAACAAAAAAAAATACATTCAAACTAAGAAGTTGAAAGACATAAAAGGACTGAAAGCAAAAGAAAGACAATAAGAAAAAAATGTCATTAAAGAAATAGAAAACAAATATAAAAGCAAGACAATTTTAAGATTCTTTTAAAAGACTAATAAAGCTGATAAAGCTTTGGAAATTTCACCCATTAAAATTAAGGCAAATCACAAATGAACAGCCTTAGAAATGAGGAACAATACAGGGTTGCTGAAAAAATTAAAAATATAAGGGAATATTAAAAATGTGTCAAAATGTTAAACTCATTTTGTTATCTGAAATAAAGAAAAATAAGTGAAAGATCATGATATTTTGGTCCCAAATCATGTATGTGTGTAGCAAAAACAAGTACTGTATGAAAAATGACATTATTACATGGAATAAAATTAATGATAATGCTTGACATCAGCTAATCCATTCCATATTTAAATCTCTCCCTTTTTCTACAGTTGCTCTTTTAACAATTTGTCTTGATCAGTGTTCAATGCAGACAATGATACTTTGTCCGGGAATTCTATTTTTTTTTAATCTAAACTGTTGTTTTTTCAGAATATGACAGGAGAAATCCTCCAATTTTGTGATTTTATCTTGTTTTTCTATCTCATGTATTTCTTAAGCACAAGTTAAAAAAAAGTTGAAATTCAAGGGTTCTTGGTTCAAAACAACCAACATGGTATGGTATAATCATATTTTTTAAAAAATACCAGAAATAATTTTATCAATCACATGTGTTTATCCACTTGAAAATCATGTCCATTTGCTGATTTTAAAAATATTTTAAAGTATTTTATCTTTTGACACAAAACTCAATAAAATATTACACATTTATTTATTTTTATTAACATGAGTGATACTGTAGACCATGCTCAGAAGAGTGATTCATGTTTGGGTAATGTCAAGTCATAGGAACAAACAGACTTCCACCACTTTAATGTTTATTTTTTTCCGAAATATATTTGATTCTCATATATGCTTTTTATTTTTATTGAATTCATTGCAGTGACACTGGTTAATAAAATTATATAGGTGTCAGGTGTACAATTCTATAATACTTCATCTGTATATTGTTTTATGTGTCTCATGTAATTCATATCATATTACATCAACAGACATATAATTTTGTGCCTTACTACCATTATTAATACTAACATTAATAGTATTAATATTACCAACAAAGTTAGTGACTTAAAAAGCCACACAAATTTATTATTTTACATTCTGGAGGTCAAAAGTCCTAAAATCAAGGTGTCTGGTCTGTGTCTGACTAAAAGCTATGGGGCAGGATTTTCAAATCTTTCTCTGCATTACCTTAACTTCTGTTGTCACATCCCTCTGTTCACACTGAGCTTGCTGCCTTGGTCTTATTAGGACCAGTGTGGACTGCCTTGGGACCATCCTGATGGTTCGGTATGAGCTCCGCATCTCAAATAGTGTTGATTTCCACCAGCAAAGTCCATTTTGTCATTCAAGGTAACAATAGTCACAAATTTAGGATTAGGAAGAGGCCATTATTCAGCCTAGCAAAGGCCATTTGCGTGCATGTGTATATGTGAGGCTGTTGGTGTGAAATGTACATGCGTTTTGTCTTTTTTTAACCAGGATTTTCCCTATTATTAGGGTTATTCCTTATCTTTTGCTACAAGTGACAATTATTTTTCAGTATCTGTTTGACATTAAACATAGGTATTTTCTGTCATGTGATTTTTTCTTTTCTTCTTTTTTATTTTTGTAATGCAGTGGAGTTTGGTTTTTACTATTTTTAGTGTTTAAATTTGAGGCCATAGACAGGTCAACATTTTATGCTCTATTCTTATAGAACTGTTAATTATTATTTCTACATATTTGGATAAAGTAATATATATTCTGGTCTAGCTATTTGGTATACTGAGAAGGATTTGTAATGTCAATAGTCTGTTAGCTCCTAAATATAAAAAAAATAATTATCTGTCGGTTTCATATGTAAGAGGCATTTAATGATATAAAATCCTTTTAACGTGCTCTATCTCCTAGCAATTCGGCAGGTATTGCTTCATTACCATCCATGACAAATTTGAGGCCACAATGTGCTTTCCCCTTACAAATGACTTGTTCTCTGGTCTGCCTCCCCAAGTATTCAATTTATAATAGAATTCAATCACCGTACTATACTATAGCCAAATAACACAATTTGGGGGCAATTTTATCTGAATTTGGCATATGTTTCAATATGCACCAGCGAGTTTTATTTTAAATGTGATCTTGGTGTTTTTCCCTTTGAGAAGTTCAAGTGTAAATGTTCTGCAACTTCTTTAACTTTCATATGTATTATTTTCTCTGATCATTTTTTTTCTTTTTTCTTTTTTTTAGATTTTATTTATTTTATCATTAGAGGGGAAGGGAAGGAGAGGGGGAGGGAAATATCACTGTGTGGTTGCCTCTTGTGCATCCCCTGCTGGGAACTGGCCTGCAACCCAGGCATGTGCCCTGACTGGGAATCGAACTGCGGTCCTTTGGTTCGCAGGCCCGTGCTCAATCCACTGAGCTACACCAGCCAGGGTCTCTGATCATTTTTATCTCTCTATTTGCCTCAATCGTAGTGCCTGATTGACATCATTCTAAACTTTATGAACTGTATGGTTATTATTATAGTTATTATTATTTGTGAGTAATGACTAATTTCCCTTGATTCCCTTCCTGTTTTACCTTCACTGTTAAATGGTATTTGTTTTAAACATCTGTTCCACCTATGTTTCCTTTTTTTTCCTTACCAATCTGCTATCAATTCCCTCAAGTCTGTGTCTCTGTGTTCCTACTTCATAGAGATAATTTGATTAAGTCTTTTGGCTCTTGTTTTACCATAAACTTTAAAGATAAAGTTTATGGTAAAAACTTTCATAAGACTCATGGAAATTGTGTTGCTAGTACATATTCTCCCTCTGCCACGCAACTTTAGGTTCCTGGATTTTTCTTCTTCATTCTTTTAATTTGTATGTTCTGATACAGATTTTACACTTCTGGGAACCACTCTCATATAGGGCATTTCCTGTGTGCTCCATTCCTTACTCCAGTGTGTATTTACTAACCCACTGCTTCAACGTTTTAAAAAATTAGATTTACTGTCTCAGACTGTGTGTCTGCCAACTTTGGTAAGTAAAATTTAGAGTTACTCTAGCAATCTCTGAACTTGAGGCAAAGTACCTTCTGTCCCTCTACACTTCTCACATTCCTTCCAACGGAACAGTGCTCAGTGATTCTCAATGGTTTTTGAGCTTTCAACCTGTATTACAGTGTTAGATTTTAATTGTTTCCTTGTTTCACTGAGCAGAGAGTTAAGATTTTTGTTTTTTATATTATCCTGTAACTTTGGGATTATTGCTAAGAATCTAAGTTTGGATTTTTCGCTTTCTGGTGTCATCTCTGTACTGAAAGCTTATGCACTGATTTTAGATTTTTCCATATAAGGCACAAGAAAGTCTTATTTCATTTGAAAGCTAAATTTTCATCATTGTAAATCAAACAGCAAACAATAGAAAATGGCAATTTTGAAAACCATTAAGTTTTGATTTGATCAAAATATTTTACTGTAACTGTTTATTTTGAAGTTTATTCCAAAGAATAATGAAGTTTTAGTTTAGGAAATGAATTTCACATTATTTGATTGAGAAAAGTGAAATAGTAAAAACTGTCATTAATATTTTAGGTAAAACAAAAGCTACATCGTAAGGCAGCTGGTCCTTTCATTTTACAACAAATGTACACAGCCAAGCTAAAATATTTCCCAGAAAATCTAATATTATGCAAGTGAAGTTAGCTTCAGACGGCAGGGGGACTGGGAAGGAATGTGTCTATATTAGGAAGGAATGTGTCTATATTAGTACGTGAACAGCTAGGTTCACACTAGTAAGTTATTGTTGGAATTTAAATGGATGACCTCAAATGTGACTGCACCTAATATTGAATAACAGTGATAAGTGTTGGAAGAGGAAAATCCCATATTCTAGGTTAGTGGTTGAATGTGGGCACCACAACTGTGCAGAATAGGCAGGATTTAGTATAATTCCAAAAGAAAGGAAAATATGTTATTCAGATTTAAATGGAAAATTTAAATGAAATATTAATGTCCATAATACATTTAAATAATTTTTATTAAAACAATGATGTATATATAGTATTCTTAACTCCTTCATATTTAATTTTCCTCTGTTTATGACTTTGTTTTTTATTAAGATACCAGAAAACAACAAAAGTGAGCTGACTTGAATTTGCTTAACCTATATAAAATATTGTTTTTATAGTATTTGATATTAAACTAGCAAGAACAGCAAATTTATAACATGCTTTATAATTAATCACAATATATGCATATATTTACATGTTGTAAGAAAAAGTTTTAAGGATTTTTCAAATTCTGGTTATCAGATATTAATTTTAATAGTTATACAGGTTCCCCTCAGTACACATAGTTATCTTTTTTTATTTTCATTGTTGTTCTTGTACAGTTTTCTGTCTTTTACTTCCATTCCAACCCACCACCCCACTCCTCCCCACCTCCTTCCCATTTCCACCCCCCACCTAGTTTTTGTCCATGTGTCTTTTATACTTGCTGCTCTAAACCCTTCCCCTTTTCCTCTGAAATTCCCTCCCCCCTCCCCTCTGGTAACTGTCAGCCTGTTCTCAATTTCAGTGTCTTTGGTTATATTATGCTTGTTTGTTTGTTGTGTTGGTTACACGTTCCTGTTAAAGGTGAGATCATATGGTATTTGTCTTTCATTTCCTGGCTTATTTCACTTAGCATAATGCTCTCTAGTTCCATCCGTGCTGTCACGAATGGTAGGAGCTCCTTCTTTCTTTCTGCTGCATAGAATTCCATTGTGGAAATGTACCACAGTTTCTTGATCCATTCATTTACTGATGGGCACCTAGGTTGCTTCCAACACTTGGCTATTGTAAATTGTGCTGCTATGAACATTGGGGTGCATAGGTTCTTTTGGATTGGTGTTTCAGGGTTTTTAGGATATAATCCTAGCAGTGGAATTGCTGGGTCAAAAGGTAGGTCCATTTTTAGTTTTCTTAGAAAATTCCATACTGCTTTCCATAGTGGTTGTACCAGTCTACAATCCTACCAACAGTGTACTAGGGTCCTCTTTTCTCCACAACCTCTCCAACACTTGTTGTTTGTTGCTTTGTTTATGATGGCCATTCTGACTGGTGTGAAGTGGTATCTCATTGTGGTTTTAATTTGCATCTCTCTGATGGCTAGTGATGCTGAGCAACTTTTCATGTGTCTCTGGATCCTCTGTATGTCCTCCTTGGAGAAGTGTCTGTTCAAGTCATTTGCCCATTTTTTAATTGGGTTGCTTGTCTTCTTAGGGTGGAGTTGTGTAAGTTCTTTATATATTTTGGAGATTAAACCCTTGTCTGAGGTATCATTGGCAGTTATGTTTTCCCATACAGTTGGATCTCTTTTTATTTTAGTACTGTTTTCTTTAGCCATGCAGAACCTTTTTATTTTGATGAGATCCCATTTGTTTATTCTTTCCTTTATGTCCCTTGCTTTAGGGGACATATGAGTAAAAATGTTGCTGCGTGAAATATCTGAGATTTTCCTGCCTATGTTCTCCTCTAGGACTTTAATGATGTCACGGCTTGTATTCAAATCTTTTATCCACCTTGAATTTATTTTTGTGTATGGTGTAAGTTGGTGCTCGAGTTTTACTTTTTGCATGTAGCTGCCCAGTTCTCCCAACACCACTTGTTGAAGAAGATATTTTCACTCCATTTTATGTTGCTGTCCCCTTTGTGGAATATTAATTGACTGTAGAGACTTGGGTTTATTTCTGGGCTCTCTGTTCTATTCCACTTGTCCATGTGAGTGTTTTTATGCCAGTACCAGGCTGTTTTGATTACAGTGGCCTTGTAATACAGTTTGGTGTCAGATATTGTGATCCCTCCTACTTAGTACACATAGTTATCTTGACCAACTACTTTTAATCACAAACTATTAGTTAACAATTTTGGGAACTGTAATGATTTTAATTTTCTCTAATTTTATACATATAATTTTGTAAATATAATAAAATATTTTAATTTTCCTTAAATTTTATGCATATAATTTAATACATAAATTATTCAAGCTAAATAAAATTTACTCAGTAATAAATACATATTTTAATACTATTAAATACACACATGCACAGTATGAATGATATAAAGTTGGATAACACTATCACCTTTTATTTACTTTCCATTCTATAACTGGTAAAAGCACCAGTTATTCCATATGAATAAACTAAGATTTTGAGGTTGATACAGTCTTTATTTTGCAAATCTCCCTCTGTATGTTGTGTTCTTATTCAACATATTAGGACAGAGATTTATTAGTCTAAAGGGAGGACCCGGACTGATCCTAAATTAACACTAGTGATCAACTTTCTGGGATCTATTTGCATATCCAATTTGCATATCATGAAGAAAGCTTAGAAGAGAAAGCTTAATGCACTTGTGCTTAGAGTGAAAGACAATAAAAAAAAGAATATGCAAAGATATCCTGACATCATGGTCCTGTGAATCTAGAGTTTTATGGAGAGAAAACCCATTTGTGTTGAACACAGGGTGATCCAGGGTTGTTAACACTAAAATAAAGTAAGCACATTTTTAGTTCTGGACATCTCCTGCAGGTTTTTCCGGAGACCTGGCACTCTAGGCAGCATCGATCCTTTGCAAAGCGGTAATGACAGAGCAGCAGTGGGAACTCTTCTGTCCAGGATACGGACTGGATGCTCATCAGAAAATTGGCAGCAAAACAGCAGAGGCCACCTGTTTCTGATTTAGGATATAAATAATAATGTGAAATCATTACCACCCCCACACTCTTAATGACTTAGAAAATCTGAAGTACATTATTATTCTAAAAACTTATTCTACAAATTCAATTGCTTTAAATTCATATTAGATACCATTTTTGTTGCTATTTTTTCATAAATGCAGTTATAAGTATGTTTATTTTCTTTCATTATATTAATCAAAATATTTGCTGTTAATTTTATCTGCATGAGGCTACACATGTGCTTTATTACTCTCTATTGTATTATACAAAAACAATAATATATGCTATAGTAGAGAAATGCTAGATGCTAAACTTTCTTGTTTTCTCTGTTTATGCAGAAAGTGCACATATGCCTTTGCTGGCCTATCAATATTTGTGTTTATGTCTATATTTATATGAGTATCATCATCTGGATGCTATGAAATTAATTTCAGAAAATATAAGTTGCAGAAGTGATTTACACCAATTGTAAGACTAGTCTCTAAGATTCCATGATACTGAAAAAAACATTCAGAGATTGTCAGAGCTACAGGGTGAAAACAAGCAGGTTCCCTAAGAAAGAGCTTGGACTCCACATCCTCAGAAGAGATACCTGGCTTCTGCTTTGCTTGTGTTTTATGAGTAAGAAATAAATTTTTATTATGTTACATCACTAATATAAGTGTTGGTTATATTATCCAGTACTAATTTCTGATTACTACATGGTCCTTTGTAAGTTTTTCATTCTGTGGAAATAAAAAAAGTAACGTTTTTTTGTGTGTACAAGAACTTTTTATTTTCAGGTGTCTGCATATATATAGAGTAATCAATATTTTTAATTGTGGCAAATTTTTCATAAAGCAAAATGTACAGTTCTTAATATACAATTGAAATAACTTCTGATAAACACAGACACTGATGAACTTCATATAACCATTACCCCGATAAGTACATAGGACAATTCAATCACCTGAGAGCATTTCCTTATGCTTCCTCCCAGGTTACATCCCCATCCTATCCATTACTCCCACCACCATAAGCCAACTCTCTGCTGACATTCATTAACATTGATTAGTTTTACTGCTCTTAAACTTCATATAAAAGATATCTTACAGTCCACAATTTTTTTGTATCTGTTTACATTTATTAACAAAATCCTATGTGGATTTTATGATTTTGTGTGTGTCAGTAGTCTACTGTGTTTTATTGCTGAATAATAATCAGTTGTGTGAATACACTGTAATTTGCTTAGTCACAAACCTATTTTGGTTATTGTTTTCCCTCCCAGTTTCTAGGTATTGTGAATCAAACACTATGAATATTCATTACAGGATTTTGTATGAATTTAATTTTTAGGAGTAAAATTCCTGGATAATAAAGTTGGCAAATGTTTAACCTTTTAAGGAAGTTGAAATAGTTTTCTGTAATTGTTATAACATTTCTCGAAACTAAAAAAAGCAATGTTTGATAGCTCTATTTATCCACATCCTTGATAATAACTGACAATGTAGTGTTTGTTTTTTTTTACAATATTAGTCACTCTAGTGGGTATCTATATCAATGTGGGTTTAATTTGGATTTTCCTGAAGACCCATAAATGTTCTCTGTGTTATAAATTTATTGACCCTTTGAGCATCTTCATTTCTGAAATGTCTGGTTATGTCTTTGCCTATTTTAAAGTTAGGTTCAAATTACATTATTGTTAATTTTAGAAATTTATTACATATTTCAAGAGTAAATCCTTTTTTAGATATATGCTGTGATAAACACTGAATGCAATTCACCAGCCTTTACTAAGAGATTTTTGGCGCAACTGCTAAGGGACTGCTATCAACAGATAGCCTTGGTTGTCAACTTCTTTAGAAATTGCCTCGGCTGTACAAATCCATTTCACTCAGGTCCACATTTGTTCTTGGGATGGGTCACTTTCAAAGTTTATTCGACACCACATAATTCTTGGTACAGGTGATAAGCAAATCTTTCACTGTTGGTGAACTAGAATGGCATAATGGCAAAAAAGATACATTATTAGCTGTGATTATCTCAGCTTTTGATAAACATGGGAGAAACAGTAAGTATGAAGGCAATGGAATAGTCAGATATTGTTGAGCTTGACTAAGGCTTTGAAAATGCTAATGAAAAGCTGAGAGTAATTAAAGCTGTGTGAAAACTGGTCAAACATTTAGAAGATTGCAAATAGACTCTCACCTACTGTGGATGATAGAGAAATACAAAGTCCCGTTCCTAATCTTCAGAATAGCCAAGCTTTAGAAAACTTTATATTCTCCAACAAGACAGGTTTGCTATGCCAAGTTCACAGTCCTGTTTGGAAAAGAATAAGGTGGTGACACATGATGAACAGAGGTTAGTTAATGGCTCAAAAAACCTTGAATGGCCAGGTTAGTATAAAGGCTCTGAGCACACACAAGTGACTCACCCTTCCATGTTATGAACTAATACTCACCACTTGCTTGAAACAATACTGAGATTTACCCCTTCCAGATACGCATGCCTTACCTTCCCATAACTGAGTTTATATGATTTAGGCTTCCTTTTCCCTCACAGATATGGAGCCTAAAACTAAGATTTAGTCAAAGCATAAATGACAGGATTGTGCTGGGCCTGATAGGGAGGGAAAGAGGTCATGTATGCTCCAAAGTAGTTATAAAACCTGAAGTCCAAAACATATACAACAAGACATAGAACACAGTGCATGCAAATTGAGTTTGAGAGTGACTAAGAAGGAACTTCCTAAGAAGAAGGAACTTCCTTCCTAAGAAGGAATGTCTGGAACGAAAGGTTGGATGAGCAGGTGTTTATTGATTTAGAAGTAATTTCCTGAAATACAGAATTCAACATGGCAACAAGGACCTTTGGAGATGGTGTGAACTCTTTATTCAGATAGCTGCTAGATGTATGAAACGGTAACTGACACACTAAGTGGTAGAGGAATATTGTAGCAGTCAGTAGAAGAAAAGAATAAAAGGCCCAGGGTAGTCATGACAAAGTGGATATGTACTGCATGAGGGAGAGACAAAATGATTTTGTTCTGCAGAACTGCCAGAGGTACAGAACTTAAGAAGGCGAAAAGGGCATAAGCATTATTAAAAATTTCAGTGGTGTCTCACATCTAAGGATGATGTCTAGATGTAGAAAATAACATTAAAAAACTAGAGTCACTGATAAAAATAGGTCTAACAGGACTGAAATTATGAAGGTGAGTGGGTGGTACTTAACCAACTGTATCAATAAAAGAAAAATTATGATAAACAGTGGCAAGATGAGTGGAGCAGTTGGTAAAGGGTAGCAAGGGTACTAAGTATTAATAGAGGTCACAGGGATGTTTATTAGAGACTAACTTTCTATAAGCAAATCAAATGAATCCACAAGAATACTACTCAGTTTGTATCATCAAAACAAAGATGAAGGCCTAGTAGGTTTTCATATATTTTGGATATTAACCTATTATCAGATATATGTTTTGCAAATATTTTTTATTTCATTGGTTGCCTTTTCACTATGCTGATTATTTATTTTCCTGTGCAGAAACTTTCTAGTTTGATGTAGTCACCTTTGTTTATTTCTGATTTTTGTTCCCTGTACTTTGGGTGTCATATCCATGCAAATATCGAGAAGCTTTTCCCCTGTTTTTTTTCTTTTTTTTTTTCTTTTTCATTCTAGGACTTTTACAGTTTCAGGTCTTTCCTTTAAGTTTTTATTCTGAGTAGTTTTTTGTATGGTAAAACTAAGGGTCTGGTTTCATTCTTTTATATGACATTTCTTCAAAGAAGGCATACAAATGGCCAACAGGAGTCTGAAAAATGCTCAAGATCACTGATCATTAATTTAGGAGGTGAAAATCAAAATCACAGGATGGCTATTATCAAAAAAGGAAAACACAACAAATACTGACCAGCATGTGGAGAAATGAGAATTCTTGAACCCTGTTAGTGGAAATGCAAAATGGTACAATTGCTAGAGAAAACAAGTATAAATATTCCTAAAAAAAAGAATTACTGCATGCTCCAGCAATTCCATTTCTGGATATTTGCCCTAAAGGTTTTAAATAAGGCTCTCAAAGCACTATCAGCACTCCAGTGGTCATTGCAGATCTAGTCACATGGGGCCAAGGAGTAGAAACAACGTAAGTGCCCATTGACTGATGAATAGACAAACGGTGCTACATACATACACTGGAATGCAATTTAGCCTTACACAGGAAGGGACGTCTGCCATGTGTGAAAACATGGTTGAACCTTGAGCATAACATGCTGTAAAATAAACCAGTTACAGAAAGACAAATACTACACGATTCCACTCATGTGAGGTATCTATATAAAATAATCCATGTCATAGAGCAAAGAATAGAATGATTGCTTCCTGGAGCTAGGGATTGAGGGAAATTGGGAGCTACTAATCAGCTGGCAAAATCTTCATTTAAGAAAGATGAATAAACTTTAAAAATCTGTTGTGGAACAATGTATTTATAGTAATGCTGAGTTGTACACTTAAAGATTTAAGAGGGTATACCTTATGTTAGGTGTTCGTGCCTCAATAAAATAAAATAAAATAAAATAAAATAAAATAAAATAGTCAATATATTTGATATTCTCAAGTGAAAATTTCTGATACTTCTCAGCCCTCCAAAGGCCAAAGGAGTAAATTAAACATATTGTATCCTAAGATTTTAGCCAGTTTTAAAGAGCTAAAGGATGCATACTGATGGCTGTCATATAATGTAAACCAATGGCTTACATTATAAATATAAATATAAACGTATAGACAAAACACATCATTTATATAAGTTCTAAACATAAACAAAAAGATTCTGGTAAATCAAAGCAAATTACCATAAACTCAAGCAAAATCAATGCAAATACTGGCCATACATATTGTATTGTACCATGATTTGATGAATTCATTTTTTTCTATCACTATCAGGACTGCACAAATTTACATGGAATTAACAATATACATTTATAATTCTGCTCTTTTGCTTCTGTACTCTCTTGCTATCTTTCAGAAACAGTCTTAAGAGACCCTGGACATTTGAATAGTCCAAAGAATATCACCTCGAACCACTATATTTACCATGACATGCTAATTTCACAAGAGGAGGAAGAACATGATATCACGTTTAATGCCTTGGTATGCCCATGTACAGAAAGTGGGATATGAACCACAAAAATGTTCAGGAGCCTGACATTTCCATACATTGTGTAGGGTTTGAATGATTATGGGCACAGCAGGAAAAACTAACAAGAGAATGGGATGCATTACTGTGTCTTGCACCTGTCATCGTGATGGAGGAAGCACGGTGCCTAATAAGCCTCTTTGGGTTTTGGACCCAGCATATTCCACACCTGAGAATACTACTCTGACTTATGTGCTGGGTGACATAAAGTTTATCTGAATCGCATGGGGCCCAGGACAGGAGAGTGTTCTGTAGTAAAGTCAAGGTGCTTTTCAAGCAGCCCTGAACTTGAACTACAATCCATGCCAGATCCATGGATAATTTTTACACTACTGATTTATATTAGATACATCAGTAGTGTAAAAATTATCATGCAGAGTATACAGCAAACCTCTATGGGGATATCATAATACAGATCCCTAGATTTCCAGAGAAAGAGTCTACATAAAATTACACAGCTTTTGAAAATCAGCAAGCATTGATGAGTCTTGATGAAGAAAAAGTTATTGACCATGTGGCATTAAATGACCATGTGGCCACAATTGCTTATTGTGACCTACCTTTAAATTCTAAAATTGGACAGGCCAGGTGACAGTCCATTGTAAGTCAGGAGTGGTAATTACAGAACTTCCAGATGAACAGGACAAGAGGGCATGAGTGCGCTTCTGGAGTGTGTAGGAGACACCTGTGTCATTCATGAACATAGAAACACACACAAAGTTTTATGGGGAACCTTTTATAACCAATTGATGCAGAAGGAAAAGTTCAAGCCTGACTCACAGAGGAGCACACTTAATATATACGTGTAATTCAGAACAGCCGCACAACTGTTCCACCTAGCAATAATATTGCAAGAGGGTAGCAAGGGAAAATGCTCCCAATGGGTAGAGAATTGTGGACCTGGCCCTCTAATTTATATGGAAAGAGAAATGCCTGGAGATTAGAATATACATGGATCCAAAATTCAGATGTAAATGGCTTGGCTGGATAGTTAGCAGCCATAAAAAGAAAGCCTAACATTAGAAAGATTGCAAATAATTTTTCTAATTTATATATACATTTATAACAAAGTATTAACATCTTAGTACCACATATTAACCTTCAATAGAGAATATTCTCTAATAAAGAGGCACATAATAAGTAGGCAAAAGGACTAAGTTGTTTTTTAAAATTTTCTACCTTAAAAAATAGAAATGACATAACATATCATAGAAAGTAGGCAAACTGATATGAACTGAAGTAAAAACAGAGATCAGTACTACATACAGGCCTGAGTATTTGCACAGGACTTTTCCAAGATTCTCAGGCAGGCAATCAGTTCTCAGGCTCCACGTAGCATTAAAATCTAGCAAATGTTTTGAGATGAGACCACCATGGATTTGGGCTTCTGAAGTTTCTAATTTTATTTCCTGCCTGTCTCAGGTGACTGTTGAAGCTGTGATGGTTTTACTTCCCCCAAATTCAATGGGCATCTGTTGCTGGCAAAAAAGGCATGGAGAAGAATGATGCTGATCTGCACACCTCAGAGAGTACCACTTTCTTTTAAATTTCAGCATTTTTCTTACAACTTTGAGATACATTTAAAATACGATTTTTGTAATACATCTAATTTTTCCTAGTTTTGCCAGGAAAGCATTGCCCTGCTATGCTCAATCATATTATAGAATGAAGTGGAAATTATTTTTACTGATTATAATTTCAAAGTAGAAGCTCAACTAGCAGATATTTTTGACATACAAGACAGATTCATCTCCACATAGAACTAGATTTGACTTCTTTTCTTTATAAAAAAAAAAAAGATACAAGGTGGAGGATAAAGTCAATAAAGTATCTTTTTCCATAGTAGTTATTAAGTATAAAGGGACTCTGTTTGTACTGCCTCCACTGCAAGCCTTATATCATTGCCAACCAAGCAAAGTGTTTGAGAAATAGAAAGGCTGTTAAGAATTGTACTTTGAAATATTTTATTTAGATCTGTAAAGAAGAGATGCTCAACATCCCATAAAATTGAACATAATCAAATTTATTATTTGAATGCTCTGAAGTTGGTCAAGCACTGAGGAATACAAGCAGCCTGGAACTTGAGGCCAAAGAGTTCCATGGAGAAAAAAAAAATACAGAAAAAGAAAAGGACCGACAATGTCATGAGATAGGAAACAATAGAGCCAGTTATTCATGCCATCTCACTATAAAGCCAGTTGTATCCCTGTAGGACACTTACAACAAATGGCAAATAAGACCAGCTAATGACAGAGAAGGGAGCACAGAAGGGAAGTGAGCAGTATTAAGACAAGACTCAGAAGAAGCAACAATGTCAATTTTTATACATCGAAAGTTTTAAAAGAGAAAAAAGTTTTGAGAAGAGGCTAACATTCCACAAAAAAGAGTTGACACAGAAGAACACAAATGGATTACAACTAAGACTTTTTGATATTTTTATTACATAAACTTTTAAAACTTGTTTATAGGAGACTGAACTTAAAATCAAGGGGAAGAGAACATGAGAGAAAATCTTTGCAAGTTTAGTACAGACAAAGGGTTGATTTTTACCTATAACTACTTCTTAAAATCGCAGAATAAAATGGCAACAAATAAAGAGCAATAAAGAATATTGTGAAAACTACAGACAGAAAAAATAATGGGTTTTAAACATGAAAAACTGCTCAATCACACTAGTAAATGCATATAAAATTGCAATTGTGTTATCGTCGAACTGATTAAAACCAAAATGTTGACAAGTCGATTTGTTGTTGTTCACGTACAGAAATTCATATGTTGTTAGTAGGAGAGTAAACTCTGTGGAAAACAGTCTGGCAATATCTACTGAAATGGAACTACACCAGCAGTTATACTTCAAGGACTTTATCTTACAGATCCACTCGTAGATATTTAAACTTTCGTTTGTGTAAGCATTGCAGCATCTTTTGTAACATCAACATTGCAAAAAAGTGATTTTGATGTCTGATTAAATAATTGTAGTACAACTATACAATGGAATACTATAACATTTTCAAAGAATGAGGCAACTCTATATTTGCATTAAACTTCTAGACGATGTTAATTACAGAAGAGGAAGGAAAACATGGGCATAGAACACAAACAGTTGGTTACCTGTGTGCACTTGCTTCAGTGTGTGTTTATTCTTTTAAAATTTTTTGATCTTTGTACCATAAATTCAACTTTATAAAACAAAGCAACTAAGAAATCTATTAAAACATTGTAAGGATGTGTAGGCACTGAACCTCAACTTATCTTTAAAATTGGGCCTCTTTATTTAATAACCAAGTCATTAACAGTTTTATAAGTGACCGACCAAAGTTGTGAGCATCTCATTTTAATTTTCTTAATGAATGTGGAAACTTGAAGATCTGATGTTTATCTTATTGAGTTATGTCAACCACATAGATTAGAATGTTTTTATAATAATTTCATCTGACATTTGGGCAACATATGATTGTTTACAAAGTGCTTAAATGTTATTTTCTCATGCATTATGACTATTTAATGAATCAGTTCATGTATAAACTTAATTAGTATCTTTAATACTTTTATGCATATAGATTCATAGATATTTTTAAGATTTGTTTATTTATTTTAGAGAGAAGAGAGGGGAGAGAGAAAGAGAGGGAGAGAAACATCCATGTGTGAGAGAAATATCAAGGGGACCTGGCCTGCAACCCAGTCACATGCCCTGATGGGAAATCAAATCTGGACCTTTCGGTTTGTGGGATGACACCCGACCAACTAAGACACACTGGTCAGGGCTATACATATATATTTTTATTTGAAGGCATAAATATGATACTAGAATTTCATAATTATAAATAACAATAATAAAAATGAGTCAGTACACACTGTCATTTTATGGTCTACTGTAATAAAATATTGACTCTGTAAGTCATTAATGCTCTTTCCTGGTCAAAAAAAAAAAAAAAATAGAAATTGTGCTGTTTCTCAGAGCAAAGAATTTCTTGAGTTCTGATGGCTTTCTGCTGACCAACAGATGGATCAGTAAATAACAGATGGTTTTATGAGCAGTTCTGTCATCTTAGCATCTAAAATGCTTTACATGCCAAAACTGTAGAAGTCTGGCCTCTGCTCCGGTGCAGTAAGCCTGCTGTTAGCTTGGTTCTTGGTAGCTATTAGCACTGACTGGATTCCTCAGCAAATTATTGTCCTCTGACTATCCTATCCATGCACATACACCTTCCCTCCGTATTCACGTATTGTATTCACATATTGCACAGAATGGCTTCTTCTTGTACAAAGAAAGAGCCTTACTGAGACTTTATCCTAGTCAATATATATGTAAATTAAATATTTCTGTGCTATTTTATGGGGTTATTTGCTTTTTATCACTCTGATTTTTATACCAGTGTCAGTTTTTAGACTAAGAATGCTGGCTTTTAAAATTTTAATTTTGATAAACTCAAGTAGCTACATTGTAGGTTTAAGGATAACGTATGCTCATTTGTAAATATACACATATACACACACACACAGAAAGGTATGAAGAAACTAGAGTTATACCACTAGCTAAATTAAAATAAATTACAGTATCAAAACACTGATAATCTTCAAAACTCCTTTTATACATATATACATTTATACATATGTAAACATATACACATTTTTATAGTAATAGAAATCTTTATAATGATATTTTCTAACTTACTTTACTTAGTTAAGTTTTAAAGCAACATATTTTCACGTTAATAAATTAAATATCTGTATTACCATGTTAAGTACTGCATGTCATTGCACTATATACGTTAATGATGCAAATAATTCTTTAGCATATCGATGTCTGCACTACTCATTCTCATAGAGACTATGTTAAACATCTTGGGACACATGCCTGTGTCCACTTCACTTATGGAGCACTTACTGTATGCCAGATGCTGTCCTGAGGACTTCAAATGCATTAACATGGATTTCACTCAACAGGTTTATTAAATAGATCCTGGTGATGAGGAAACTAGTCTTACAGAGGTAGAAGCATAACTCAATCAATTGGAATATAAATTTTAGGAGTGGGGAAACTCTATGCATGGGGTTATATTATTAAAAGTTCCAATTTTATCAAATTTAGGGGTGTGGTCATGTTTACTGTCATGTTGATACATCTCTAACTGAGTAGAAATGTAATCATTTTTCATCTCAAATAATTTTCTATTTTTCAAATTAGTCTGCTACAAACTACCATTTTATCTGCCAATGTTTCTGTTTAAAATAGCTGGAATTCCTGGTACATATTGTGGCACTTTTTATTCACACTAATGTAGGTTTTGCTTACTGAGTTTGCCTGGTACACTCACCATTTGGCAGAGAGGCCCTGCTGGTTCTAGTTAGCCAAGTTTTAGCTATGAAACAACAACAAAAAATACCACTGTGTTGGTATTTTATCCTTTCTAGTTCTGTCAGTATGCATCAGTATGCTACTTTGTCATATTAAGTAACATGGCTAGTTGATGTCAAAAATCTCTCCTTCTATCATCCCATACTCTCCAGCCCATGCTCTTTCATTTCAGGTGATTGTTCTCAAGAATGATCTCCATTCATTTTTAAGTTTATTTTATTGATTATGCTATTACAGTTTTCCCATTTTTTTATCCTCTTAACAACTACCCCCCACCGCCACTCCCCTCAGTTCATTCCCATGGGTTTTACATATAAGTTCTTTGGCTTCCCTGTTTACTAAACTATTGTTAACCTCCCCCCCATCTGTTTTATGCCTACCCATAATGCTTCTTATCCCCTGTACCTTCCCCCCATTCTTCCCCTCCCCATTGTTTCATTCATTTTTATTGTTTTTCTATTACAGTTGTCCCCATTTCCCCCCATTACTCTCCCCCTGCCCTACCCATATTCAATCCTCTCCCCACTATTGTCTTTTTCCATAGGTCCTTTATACATGTTCCTTGAGGATCCTTCCTTCTTTCCCCTGTTATCCCCCTCCTTCCTCCCCTCTGGTTACTGTCAGATTGTTCTTTATTTCAATTTCTCTGGTTATATTTTGCTCACTTGTTTGTTTTGTTGATTAGGTTCCACTTATAGGTGGAATCATATGGTATTTGTCCTTCACCACCTGGCTTGTTTCACTTAGCATAGCATAATGTTGTGAGTTCCATCCATGCTGTTGCAAAGGGTATGAGTTCTTCCTTTCTTTTTGCTGAATGGTATTCCATTGTGTAAATGTAGCACAGTTTTTTTTTTTAATCTACTCACTTACTGATGGGCACTTAGGCTGTTTCCATCATTTGGTTATTGTAAATTGTGCTGCTATGAACATTGGGGTGCATAGGTTCTTTTGAATTGGTGTTTCAGGATTCTTAGGGTATAATCCCAGCAGTGGAATTGCTGGGTCAAAAGGCAGTTCCATTCTTAGTTTACTGAGGAAATTCCATACTGTTTGCCACAGTGGCTGCATCAGTCTGCATTCCCACCAACAGTGTACTAGGGTTCCCTTTTCTCTGCATCCTTTCCAACACTTGTTTGTTGATTTGTTTATGATGGCCACTCTGAATGGTGTGAAGTGATATCTCATTATGGTTTTTATTTGCATCTCTCTGATGGCTAGTGATGCTGAGCATCTTTTCATATGTCCCTGGGCCCTCTGTATATCCTCCTTGGAGAAGTGTCTGTTCAGGTCCTTTGCCCATTTTTTAATTAGATTCTTTGTCTTCCTGGTGTGAAGTCACATGAGTTCTTTATAATATCTTGGAGTTCAAACCTTTGTCCAAGGTATCATTGACAAATACATTTTTCTATATGGTTAGTTCCCTTTTCATTTTGCTGATGTTTTCTTTAGTTGTGCAGAAGCTTTTTATTATGATGAAGTCCCATTTGTTTATTCTTTCCTTTATGTCCTTTGCTTTAGGGGACATTTCAGTGAAAATATTGCTGTGTGAAATATCTGAGATTTTCCAGCCTATGTTCTCCTCTAGGATGTTTATGGTTTTGTGACTTATACTCAAGTCTTTTATCCATCTTGAGTTTATTTTTGTGTATGGTGTAAATTGGTGGTTGAGTTTCTTTCTTTCTTTCTTTCTTTCTTTTCTTTTCTTTTTTTTTTTTTTTTTTTTTTTTTTTTTTTTTTTTTTTTTTTTTTTTTTTTTTTTTTTTTTTTTTTTTTTTTTTTTGTATGTAGCTTTCCAGATATCCCAACACCTTTGTTGAAGAGGCTATTTTTATTCCATTTCATACTCCTGACCATTTTGTCAAATATTAATTGACCAGTGAGACTTGAGTTTATTTCTTGGCTCTTTGTTTTGTTCCATTGATCTATGTGTCTCCTCTTATGCCTGTACCAGACTGTTTTGATTACAGTGGCCTTGTAATACAGTTTGTTATCAGGTATTGCTATCCCTCCTATTTTGTTCTTCTTTCTCAAAATTGCTGAGGCTATTTGGGATCTTTTATGGTTTGCAGATGACATGAGAATGTACACAGAATACCCTGTAGACTCCACCAAAAACTACTCAACCTAATAAGTGACTTTGGCAAAACAGTGGTATACAAAGTCATTATTCAGAAATGGAAGTCATTTTTGTGAACCAGTATTAAAATATTAGAAACAAAAATCTGGAGAAAAATCCCATTTTCTATAGCAACAAGAAAAATAAAGTACCTAGGAATAAATCAAAACAATGAGGTAAGAGATCTGTACTCAGAAAACTGCATAATAGTGGAGAAAGAAATTGAGGAAAGCACAAATAAATGGAAGTGTATACTGTGTTCATGGATAGGAAGAATTAACATCATCAAAATGTCCATACTACCAAAAGCAATTTACAGATTTAACACAATTTCTATTAAAATACCAATGACATATTTCACAGATATAGAACAAACATTTCAAAAAATTTATATGGAATCATAAACACCCTTCCTTCATTTTTCACAACATCATAACCAGAAGAGAAATTGTTTCTCCTCTCTGTAGATGAGGGAAAATTAATTTTAAACAATTTAAAACTTTTTATGAAGGGGAACCCCCCCAAAACAACAAAAAAAGGGAATTATCTTCTGGAGGGTGGTCCCTTATAGTCTTGCACCTCTAGTTGAGTGTACAAACCCATCTGTAGCTGTGCATGAGTAGGCATTGTTGTGAGAGGCTGTGTTCAGCTTCAGTGAATTTTTTGCAGACTTTTTCAACACATTTTCCCATTTCATGATGGGTGATTTACAAATGTACCTGTCCTGAGCATGCTGAATGTTCATCAATTTTTCAATAAAAACAGAATGACCTATGTGCCCCACCCTCCCTATTCATGCTGTCTTGCCCCAAGTATCTTTTCTTTTGTTTCCCTGGATGAAAACAGTCCTCAATCGGAAATATTTTGCTGCTGTGGAAGAAGTAAAACAAAAAATGGCAGTATTAAAAGTGATCAAAATTGAAAAGTTCAAAAACTTTCTAGCAGTAGAAAAAAGATGTCTCAATATGTGTATTGCATTAGATGGAGTATAATTGAAGGTGACTAAAGTATAAACATGTAAGAACAAATATATATATTTTTATAAATAAATTCCACTTTTGGCCCCCCAATCTGTATCTAGTATGTGTGTGTGTGTGTGTGTGTGTGTGTGTGTGTATACATATATAATATCACATTTTGTATACAACTGTCAATGTTCCTAAATTTTTGATTTGGTAAAGCTTCTACCTTTGATCCTTCCTATTTTGCTTCTAAATAGTAATTCCTATGCAAATATTTATCAAACTTTTCTTATGGCACCAAATATCCTGTTTCACTTCTGGATGTCAACTGTAAACAGCATTAAATGCAATGACTTGGTATATAAAGTCATTGCCTAATTCACATTGGTTTCAAGAGAGAAAAAGTAATAGAGAACTACATTAGTGTCCTAAAACTCAGTAGCAACTGTAAATATCTTGACAAAGTTATGCCTCAAAAAAACCTCAAAGCAAAACAAAAAAATCCAAAACACAAAACAAGTACTGTACTCACTTAGTACACTCTTATACATTCTCTATGAAATCTATAAATAATATAGAATAGGGACAGGAATACTTACAGTAACCATCCATATGTATGAAACTTCATCAGTATGGTGTTAGGTATAATTTAAGTTGGAAGAGACTGAGATAAAACTCTAAGGATCTTATTGTAACTCCCTCATTATAAAGTTGGTAGGATTATCTAGTGTGTGGTTTATCCCGAATCACTAAGAAGTGAGTATTCCAGAATAAAGTTTCAAAAACCCAGATAACTTGTGAGTCATCATGTTGCCCAACTTTAAGGGTGTCATTCACATTGTGTTTACGTGCATAGTGTCCCCTGGAACACCAATCAGTTTAGAAAAGTTAGACCAAGAATAAAGTGAGTGAGAATAGCTGCCAAGGCAGTTAATTGATCTGATGCCAAAAGAAACTAATGAGATGGAGTTGAAAGTGTAATCTGTCTTCACATAAAAAAAATAAAAATAAACATTTCATGATTTATGACATCATCTGAAATTTCAATTAGTTATGACTGATAGGAACTATTAGCTAAGGCTCACGATTATAAGCCTATGGGGAAATACCAGATACCATTATGACTTTTATATTTATATTAAATTTGAGTAATTTTAAAGCAGAATGATGTAAATGTCAACAAATTATCAATTTTTACACAGTTGATCTAGAGTTTTCTGACATGAATAGGATATTTCCCCATTAGCTATTGTAAAAGATAACTCTTAACCAGGACTTCAGTTTCAAAAGAACAAATGGCTCTGAAAAACTGTATGTATAATGGACATTATTAGCTGAATACCTAGCTTATGCAAGAGCAGGGGGAATATCTCTTGCTTTTGAAGTAGTAAACATCAACAACTGTTTGAATTTCAACAACTGTTTTCTACCAATATGTGTGTGTCACTTAACTTGCTTTCCTTTGTATTCTCTTAATTACAAAAGAGTAATCTTTAAATATTGTTCTTATAAAAATTTTGAATAGCATATATTGCAGCACTTTGAGCATCACCGTTTCTCAATAAACACTACTATCAAAACTGTGTACCTCTAAGCCTGCCTGGCAACTTCAGAAGTATTAGCAACAACAATCATAATCACAACCACAGAAACACAATCAATTAAACCAGAAGGATAGGCTATGATTTTAGAAGCAATGCAATGAAACTGGAAGATCTTGGATTCATCCCTATTATTCTCATTTTTATCAAACAAAGGGGGTGTTTTGCAGAATATCCATATTACCACATTAATTCTGTGAAAATTCAGTTTTGACAACTATCTTTGTTTGTAATGAATTTCCCAAGGATATGAACTAACTTGGTCTGATAACCATGTAATGAACTGTGAGTGACTACTTCCACTATGCAAAAAACTTCAATTATTTATAGATAAATTTAAAACATGTAAAACTTGGAACATTCACAGAGAATATACTCATTGCCTAGACATTTAATGGTTTTAATTATAAATTCTAAGTATCAGTAAAGGTTGTGGCTATAAACTTAATTTCCTTGCTTATTTTCTGAAATATATTTCAGCCTGGGTCTCTGTAAATAGATCCTAAGACACAGGCTTGAATGGAACTAGTTTACTCCTGAAATGATTACAGAAAGCAGTTGTAAGTAACAGAGGATGTAAAACAAGAAAGGTTGAGGAACCAGTTCAATAATGCTTTATGGTGATAGCCAACTGCTCTAAAACCAGTGTTTCCATATGAAACCTGCTAAGTAATCTGAAGAGCATCTCAGAATGATACACCCATTGGCATCCATTCTACATTGGTCAGGGGGTCTTTAGAGATGGCTGTGAACTTTCAAGTTAGTCCTGAGTAGGTTATCCCAGATATCCTACTTCCCTACTTCAAAGAAGTAAAGAAGCAAAGAGTATAAGAAGCATAAGATTTACCTGGCTCTAGTTCAAATGAAAAGAATTGCTGCATTACCTTGAAACTGGTTGAAGCAGTGGGAAAAGTACAAGGGAACAAAAAGATTTGGAATTATAAGAGTTGTCAACGCAATTAGATTCTTGTGATAATCAGGATATTAACCATAATATAGATTATATTACTGAGGTTAGTTAAATGAAACTCTTTTACTATTACTATTTACTTTTTACTATTGAGGTTAAAACTTCTATAATTACATTTATATGGAAAATTATTATCTAAATGTCTATTTGCATTCTTCTTGAAGGGCTATAATTCAGACTTTTCTGCCTATGGGGCAATTTCTAGCATCTCTTATCAGTTACTTTCCATCCTTGCTTTCTAGTTAGAATTCCATAAATGTTCTGCTTGGGGTGTAGTACATTCATTTTAGCACTTTTAACTACAATGAGACAGTTTCCTTTGTAACTCTGTCCTAGATTTGACTTAGAATCTAATTCAATATTCTAATTAAAATTAAATACTTCAGTTTTCCTTAATATACTACCTAGGGTTTGCAAAGAAATCTCTACCCTTAGAGCCAATTTAAAGCTTTCATCTGAGTATTTTTCAGCCTCACCAGCAGTGCAAGTTAATAGTGGGTGATCTTTCATCCTGAAAAATGAATCCAGCTGTGTTACTACTAAGAATTGTTGGTGTACAGTCTGCTAAATAGCATTCAATTTCACTAAATCCTGATTAAAATGTGCAAATAATAAGATTACCATAACTATGTTAATTATGGTCAATTTGCATGATACTTTTATTAGAAACATATTTTGTGCAATTTTAAACCAAAGTTTCCTCCAGTATGAGATTATTTGTTAAGATGGAATTTGCTCTAAGAAAACCATAACAATCCCGTTTAAGGGTCATATCTCTCATCTTGAAAAAACATAGTGGGTTTTGGAGAAGCACAGTCTATGACTATTAGACTCATTTTCAATTTATATAAGCATTTTAAAAATAGATGCTTGAGTTACATTAAAAATAATAGGTATATGATCTTAAATGTAGATAAAGTGTATACAAAACTTTGTAAAACAGCAAAAAATTAATAAGTTTTTCACATCTAACCTAAAAACCTCAGTGCTGAGGCAGCCTCCACTTCTAAACATACCACTGTACAGATCTATGTAAGTTAACACTAATGTTCAATTACGTTTACACTAGGAATCCAAAATAATATGCTAATCAGCATAATTAAAAACAACCAGCAGAAGAAGCTGTGGTCTTATACTCCTCATGCCAGCTGCACTTGCAATGAAATACTTCACAGAGCTGAGGGCCGTTAAAATATTGGTACAGTGTGGAAGTAGAACAACTTGCTTGTGTAATCATTCATATTAATCATTCATATCTTTAAGTTCTATAATAAATGCCTATAATTTTGATTTTAAAGGTATCAATAAACTTTTGTTATGATATTTGATTAACTGAATCTTGATAAATGAAATTTATTATTATAATTAGAATTACATTACCTGGTATCTATAATGCCAGCCCTGAAATAATCTGAAATATGAAATCTAACAGGTTTAAATTCCAAAATACTTTATTATGTATCAACTATGAGTCTTTTATTTGTTCATCACTTATGAATAAATGATGGATAAAAAATGCTCTACAGAAACACTACTACTTTCATGTTGTTAATAATGGAAAATATGTGCATAGTGTCAGAGTAAGTTCTTGAAATCAGGCTTTCTTATATCCATACCCTGAGGGGTTTCCATAGGGTCACAACCCCTGGCAAATTATAAGAATAAACTACTTGTTGGAAACAACAGAAAGCAATGAATGGAGGGATTGTAAAAGAAAACAAGAAATTTGGAATATAATGCAATAGGAGTGGATAACTGGGAAAGAGAAAGAACATTGAGACAAAGCATTCAGGCAATGGAAATGCGTAGCTAAATGTACAAGAGGGAGAGGTGGGGAGCGCTTTCTGACAAATTGGAACTTACTTCATCACAGCCAAAAGGGGAGGAGTAATGCGCCACATGTTAAAGAAGAAGACCAGGGCTTCTGGAATTCTGTCTCTAAGTGGCCAAAATAAGAGGTTGAATAAAATTATCATGTAGTTTTATTTTATTGTATATTTTTATTTATATTTTCTCTATACAGTTTTTCACAGAAATAAGCTAATACTATAGTCATTGTAATTTATTGTTATATATTTGTAGTGGAATTGAAATTGGACTCTTTTTATAAATTAAGACAATTTGTATCAATTAATTGAAGTTCAAGATCTCTCATTATTTTGTAATCAGATGACATTGACTAATACATATTTTGAGAATTTAGTATTTTTAATATATTTTATTGATTATACTATTACAATTGTCCCTTTTTTCTCCCCTTTACTCCCCTCTATAATTTTGTATTTGATATGAGCACTTACTGAAGATAATAAACAAGTTCACATATCAGGAAACAAATGGCCTGCTATTTGGTAAATGGGGTAACTTAATCTGTAACAATTCCTAAATATCTTAAATGCCATTTAATACCTGAATGAGCTCTGAACAAATATTTATTAGTAAGATTAAGGTATGTGTGTACATGTCTGTGTTTGTAGATTTATTTGTGTGTAAAAACACATTTTATGCAACAAGTAATATAAAAATGCAAAATATACATTTAATCAACCAAAATCTGTGTATGTAAAATAAAGGATATAAAAATATATCTTTATGAAATGCGTGTTTTATTATAAACACACATATATGTATGTGCATATTATATATATATAATTACATATAATTAAAAGGCTCAACTATAGTTCTTATAAGAGAGTTTTTGAATTTTTAAGAACTCACACATGTATATCACATTAGTGGCACAAAAGAATTTTGTGCTGAGATTTTTAAAGAAGTAGGTTTAGCAAAGGGATATAGGATTGAACACTAGAAAGCATTAAGAATTTAAGAATTTCATATCTTAATCCTGTGCCTTTGGCCCACATAGGACAAATTATTAGTAAGAATTTTTGAAAAAAAATTTAAAAACTATATTTGACATCAGAAGAAAAAACAGGGAATATAATTGCAACAATATTAACTTCTGTACAGAGTTTCACTGTTGCATTTAAGAACTGTTAAAATTGGTTGAAATTTTATCTTAGATAATTTTAAATAGGAAATATTTGTAATAACTAAGGTAAAGATATTCCACATGGAATAGTGACATATTGATTCTGTGGTTTAAAATATGTAGAATTCTTTTTCAGTGGGATGGTGGCAGAAAAGAATTCAAAACTAGTTCTTGAAAATGTGAGGAGACGGAAGAGGGTCCTAGGCTTACGTTTCCCCCACTTATTACCAAAATATAACAACTAATTAACTATTTATATTAAATTGTTGCATTTTTAGATATGCACATTAAAAAAGGAAACAAACAAAAAAAACTTACTAGTTATCATTGAAGATCCCTAAGCTTCCCCTTCAAGCTGATACAATTCTATAAAGTATCACTGGAGAATAAACTGCAGTCTGGAGCTTACAGAAAAGCTCCTGGTGTTCATGTGAAAATTATAAGGTAATGTTCATTTGCCTGTAATCATCCACTAAAATGATGCCCAGGGATAGCTGAGAAAACAATATATTTCAAATTATTTACCTACTTTAATAAAATGATTCCTTTATGTATCATCAAATACATAGTCTAACCCTCTGAAAGAAAACTTTATCATCAGCTTGAACTATTTCTTCATGAATTCTGCTGGAAACAGAGTTTATAGAAATCGCATTGTAAACTTGTTTGATGTATGATAATAATTTTTGGAGACTATTCAAATTTGAAAGCTTTTCTTTTCTATGCTCCAGTTCTTTCTGGAGATTTTTTCTTAGGGGAAAAAGTGAAACAAATGAAGGCCCAGAGGTGGCTGTTTTGTGGTTTTGGTTGTACAGTCCATCTGTTTTGGTAGTATTGCTTTTTTTAAGTAAGATAAAAATAGCATTTGGAATTGTCTCTGATGCTTGTGTTCAAAGAGCATTGCCTTTACTGGATACAATGAAAGCTTCACACAGAAACATAAGGGATTTTCTTAATTGAGGTTTTCTCTACCTTATAAGTAATGTTCTTAAAAAACCCCAATAATGTAAATGTCATTAAGTCTGATGACATTTAAGGGCAAATGTTTTGTCAAGATAGTAATACAAGCATTTATATAACACAAACATTGTGTGAGTGTCTGTTTATGCTTATGTGTGTGCATACACATGCATTCAAAACAAAAATTATGGTGGCTTTAATACATATTGCTTTACTTTTTGCTAGAGTTCATATTTTGGTACACTGATTGCTGAAAAAACCTTAATGCACTTGTCCCCATGCTTCAGTTATTTCACATGAAAAATTATAGAGCTGCATTACGTATGGACTGACTCCTTGCCATTTTGACTGAGGGTTTTTACTGGCACGTCTATACCAGCCCACAGGAGCAGGGTAGAACCAGAGAAACTCCTGGGCTGGTTATTGGAATTCCAGTCTGCGTATACCATAGTGGTAAGGTCCACAGATATGAATAGGGACATTAACAATGTGTACCACAGCACTAGTACATAGGTTCTATACTATTCATTGTGATTGGGCATGTATCAATTGTTATTGAAAACAAAATGTACAAATGTTTGAGATAGTTTTTTTACAGTTCATTTTTTAAGAATAAGAAAGTGACTATATGAATAAACAAATGAAAGTGAATGCACATAATCACACATGGGGTATTTTTGGTTGTTATATTGTAATTAATATTCTAGTTAATATCATAGATAATCAATTTTGTATATGAATTTGCAAAAACATTCTTGTATATTACAGAATATCAATATGTATCCAAAATTGTCCCTGTCCATTTTTCATGGATATAGATAAAGCCACATCAGTGTTAATAAATGTATTCTGCCACCACAGTGATGCACATATATAATCCAATGTAGGGCATTTTGCTAAAACTCAATTAAGTACTTATGTGAGTGCACAGCTGTGTAGCTTAATGTATTAAAATTTCTCATTCTCTCAATTAATTTCTATATCTATTTTATCCCCATGGTTCTGCTCCCTTGAGCACTTTCCAATTCCATTGATAATTGGTTGTTCAAACTGGTGATTTTCTTTTTCTAATGCTGTTAATCTCATCCTAAGGACTTGTTTATCTCCCTGTGCATTTCAACCTCTAAATTACCCTGGAGGGACAGAACATCACTTCCTCTTCAATACATGCAGTGTCCTCATTGAAACTCCTCTAGCATTAGCCTTTAATGTTACAACCCCAAAATGTGGAGGAATTTAATACATAAGACTGCATAAGACATCTTCCAAAGTTATTACAAAAGATTGTATTGTTAAAATAAATTAAAATAACAGATATATTACTCAAATTTAAGCTTTACTAATGATCAGGGACACAAGGAACCACAAGGCACAGGTAGAGTAGAAAGTGATCAGGATTACCAATATGATTTCCTACTTTCTTGAAGCATCAGCTGTGCTCTGGGATCAAAATAACATATGAAATCTCTAAGAATTGCTTAAACAAAGACCTTTCTATTAATAAATACCATTGTCTTATTAGTCAGTGATCTGACATTATTATATTAACAAGGAAGTTTGATAGAATCATTGGCTATCTTTCTCATGGGCATCCTTCAAAAAGGAAGAAATGGAATCAAGACCTGCCATTTAGCACAATTTGTCCTTTGTCAATATGGCTTTTCTACACAATTCTTATATATCTTTTCATTATTTTTCTTACAGTGACTTCTGCAAAACATTATACAAAAGAGCAATCCCACAAAGACTCCAGTAAACACTGGGAATGAACAATCCAACATGGAGTAGGGATTTCCTCTACAAACCATGTCAATCAAGATTGGATTTCTTTACTGGTCTTTTGCTATTGATTTATTAGGTCATTTATTACTTTTTTTATCAGCCATAATTATTTAAATATTTTAATATATTGTTTTTACTGCATACTTATTTTTATGGACAAAGGTTTTCCACAGTTATTTCAACAACTGTGAGCTTCAAATAAACCTATCCATATGTTTTCTTACCTTGAAAATGATGTCAGTAAGACTTTAATTTTCACTTAATTCTAATCATAAAATGACAGAAAATATATTTTAATGATGTATAATTGAGGCAAAGGGGTTAAAATTTGACTTGCCATGCCTCAGTTAAAATTTACCAATATTCCCTATAACCAATTGTGTCTTGAGATCAGTGTTCAGTAAAATCTGGATTCTCTCCATTTGGTGAGGACAGCTATATATCAGATATCATGGCACAATTTTCTGACAATACTGGTGTCTAGCTGTTATATAATCCCACTTATCTACTTCTGCTAGAGATGGTTTTGATCTCTATTTGTCCAATGCCAAATATTAGCAGCACTGTGAAGAGAGCCTTTTTAAATTTCTAGTATCTGGATTGTTAGAGAGCAACAATAATAACCATGTTAATTAGTGATGACCTCCTAAAACTTAGCCGTAACAGAGTACATTATAATAATGTCACTTTTAGCTTGGTTCTTCAGTACTCACAGCCACTGACCTTCAGAATCATCAGATCCATAATTTCATATCTAATAGGTCTTCCTTTGTGAGGATATAGGCCCTCCACATCATTGTTGATGGGTATGGTCATCTAGTAGAGCATGAGTTTTCAATTAGGGGCAATTTTGTTTCCAGGGGACACAGGCAATGCCCAGGGACATTTTCAGTAGGGGCTACCAGGGCTTTGCTGTTGGCATCTAGTGAGTTCAAGCCAGCAATGCTGCTAACATCCCACAATGTGAAGAAAAGTCATTCACAATAAAGAATTATCTAGTCCAACATTTCATCAGCATAAGGTTGATAAATAATGTGGTAGAGCCATTATTCAGAGTCTTTATTAATCTTTTCACTTCTGGCCTTATTATCCTTCCAGACTGATTTTCAGCCACAGCCAATCTCCCTTATTTTCAAAAATACAGTTTCCTCTGATATTCTCAAAAGTGGTTGTTTCCTTAATATGGTTTCTGGCCTCCAAAAACATTATGACAACCTGACATAATACCCCATAAACAGCTGCTAAAGTCCTCTCAAAATATATGGAATTATTGGTTAATCTTCTACATACATTGTTTCTTTGAACATTAATCAGATCATGCAGTTTGAGAACATTGGCTATATTTGAATTGCTGTTTGCACTCTCAGGCTCTCTATGTGCACCATAGTTTTCCCATAAATGTCTTTTGTGTAACTATGAGTGGTCATTATAAGGTATTAAGCCACAGATGGACCAGGGGAATAGAACAGAGAGCCCAGAAATAAACCCAAGTCTCTACAGTCAATTAATATTCCACAAAAGGGACAGCAACATAAAATGGAGTAAAAATAGCCTCTTCAACAAATGATGTTGGGAGAACTGGACAGCTATGTGCAAAAAAATGAAATACGAGCACCAACTTACACCATACACAAAAATAAATTCAAGGTTGATAAAAGATTTAAATATAAACTGTGACACTATTAAAGTCCTAGAGGAGAACATAGGCAGGAAAATCTCAGATGTTTCATGCAGCAACATTTTTACTCATATGTCCCCTAAAGCAAGGGACATAAAGGAAAGGATAAACAAATGGGATCTCATCAAAATAAAAAGCTTCTGCATGGCTAAAGAAAACAGTACTAAAATAAAAAGAGAACCAAATGTATGGGAAAACATATCTGCCAATGACACCTCAGACAAGGGTTTAATCTCCAAAATATATAAAGAACTTACATGCCTCCACCCTAAGAAGACAAACAACCCAATTAAAAAATGGTACATTTACACAATGGAATTCTATGCAGCAGAGAGAAAGAAGGAGCTCCTACCATTTCCGACAGCATGGATGGAACTGGAGAGCATTATGCTAAGTGAAATAAGCCAGGCAGTGAAAGACAAATACTATATGATCTCACCTTTAACAGGAACCTAATCAACAAAACAAACAAACAAGCACAATATAACCAAAGACACTGAAATTGAGAACAGGCTGGCAGTCACCAGAGGGGAGAGGGGAGGGAATTTTGGGGGAAAAGGGGAAGGGTTTGGATCAACAAGCGTGGAGGACACATGGACAAAAACAAGGGGGTTGGAGGTAGGAGGGATGTGGGAGGGCTGGGGCAGTGGGCTGGGAGGGGAGTAAAAGAAAACTGTACAAGAACAACAATTAAAATAAAAAAAAATTAAGCCACAAATTCACACCCAAACACACCTGCTTAAAGTCTGTTCAAGTTCCATTTCCAACGTCCTTAAATAAATTTCATCCAAATTCACATTTGATATATTTAAATGAGCATACTAAATTGTAAAATATCAGGCCAGCAGCTGCAATATGCTTCTCATCATATTCAGGCAGCTGTCTTAAAATTATAAAATTTTGAACTTTGGTTTTATATAATGCATAAGCTTTGCTTTCCATTACTGCCTATCCTATATGATTCATTGGTACTACTTCACAGGATCATCTGAAAAATAGTCAGAATGGTAAATTAGGATATTAACTGGGAGCCAAGCAGTAGCTGAGGCTCATAATTCAAGTCGTCAGGATATACTTTGTCTTTTTTGTACTACAGATTATGTAAGCAGAATCTTTAGATAGAGTTTATAAATCAATAGTGTAATTTTCCTACTCTGTAGAAACCAGGTCCTTTGTCCCTGGCATAGTCATCAAAGAGGTAGGAGAGAACTATGGGTATTATGCTCTATTTCTGAGGGCTCTCCTAGAAATAGCATGATTATATCCTTAAAAGGCACGGTGGTCTGATTTTCAGGACAGCTCTCATTTGCTGTAATCTCCTTTTATTTCTATTTGTTACCTGTTTGAACCTCTTCTTCCCCACCCCTCCCTACCTGCCTCCTCATCCACTTTTCCTCATGATTTAGCTTTCAAGTCTAGGGGAACAGTTGAATCACAGAGTTAGCCATACCAACATCCTTGCTAATGCTTCTCCTTTGCTCCCCTTGCCTGGAAGACACATTAGGATTTCACAGATGAAGAATCAAATGACTACACTTAAGTCATGGTAATAGAACTTAACTCACACTTGATCTTTATTTGGCTATATGAATGAAGTTATGGCCGCTCCAAGGTATCTTTAGGAAAATGCACTGTTTATTTTAATATTAGCATTGTGTCAGCAACACTGAGTATATACAAATTTAAACCCAGACCAGATACAGCCAGATAAAACAAAAAGAGATTATTTTTGTTAGATAAGTAATATACATAGTTCCTTCACCCTCAATCCAAGAGATTTAAATGGATTGCTAACCCTAAGATATTTTCTATGTCTTATTAATTAGCAAGCATTTCAATTAAAATGTAATATGTTCAATATAATACTGTATATCAGCTATAATAGAAAATAAGTAAAAAATAAATACAATATATTATCAAGTAATATGAAATTTCCATAATCATTGCTTCGTTGTCCATTTCCTTACCATAGTGGTAGTGAACCATTCCAAACATTTAGGTTTAATTTTCAAGGCTGCTTCTGTTGTGGAATAAATGAAATCTACTGTAGAATAGATCCATTCAAGAGAATATTTATTTAAAACCACTGGGTTTACTCAGAAAAGTCCAATGGAATCCACTTGGCAGATGTGCATTGCCCTTGTCCTTGAGGAATTATTCCACAGTTTCAAACAAGTTTTGACATCAGTGTTCTCTCTTTTCACTCACCTGTGGTTGATTGGGCTGGGTTTCCCTTTGCCCTCCTATGTTCCAAACCCCAGTAACTAACACAGGGTACCAAAAAACAGCATCCTAACCTTCATTCCAATCTCTCAAAACCCAGAATATCTTATTTATTTTTGTTTTGCTTTTTGTTGGACTCTACCTAACCCACACTAATGTTTCCACTAAATTTATGTTGACATTTTTGTAGCTGAATTTTCTTTTATTATTGTTCAAGTACAGTTGTCTCCATTTTCACCCCACCACAGCACCCAACTCTCCAACCTACCCACCTTTGGCTTTGTTCATGTGTCCTTTATACATGTTCCTTGATGGAGCTGAATTTTTAAATTTAATAATATGTATTCAAGAAGGATCTAAGTCTTTTCATGACTTGATAGTGTGGTCCCTTTTACCTCTCTCTGGTTTTGGTTTTAAAGTAATGTTGGTCTCACAGCACAATTAGGAAGAGTTCCCTCTGCCTCTGTTTTTAAAAGATTATAGAGAATAGGTATTAATAGAATTCACCATTGAAATCATATGGGCTGTTTTTTTTTTCTTTTTTTGGAAGGGTGTTAGTTATAGATTCATATTCTTTCGTGAAAATGGGTCTATTGAAATTATCTGTTTCTTTTGCAAGAGTTATTATAGTTTGTGTATTTTAAATAATTGATCCATTTTACTTAAATTATTAAATTTTGGGACAGAGAATTAACAAAATTCCTTTGCTATTATTTTAACGTAAAAAAAAAAAAAACAAAACAATAGTGGTGACCTCTCTTCCATTCTGTTATTTTTTGTATCTTCTCTCTTTTTTCTTATTAACCTTGACAGAAGTTTATCAATTTTATGTATCTTATTAAAGAACCAAGTTTTGGGTTTAATTATTTCATCTATTGCTTTCCTGTTTAAAATTTTATTGATTCCAGCTCTAATTTTTATTATTTATTTTCTCCTGCTTGTCTTACTGAATTCTTCTTTTTTTTAATTTTTTTCCCAAGATGGAGGCACAGGATATTTTAGGTCTTTCTAATTCTCTAATTTATGCTTTCATGATACAAATTTCTAAATGCTGTTTTTCCTGCATGCCACATATTTTGAGAAGGTTTGTTTTCATTTCATTTTAGTTTAAGTGCTTTAAAAAATCTTCTAAAACCTCTTCTTTGACCCATGTGTTATTTAGAAGTTTGTTGCTTAGTCTTTGCATAATCTGGGGTTTTTCAATTATCTTTCTGTTATTGATTTATATTTCAATTCCATTGTAGTTTAATATTCTCTACATGGCACCATCTTTAAAACATTGCTAAGGTATGCATCATTGCTCAGAATACATCCTACGTTGCTGAATTTTTCATGTAGGATTCAGAGGAATATGCATTACACCGTTGCTGGATGTGGTATTCTATAAATGTCAATTACATCGAGATGATTGATAGGACTGTTCAGGTCAACTAACCCCTTGCTGATTTTCTGCCCACTTGAGCAATCATAAACTGAAGAAAAGGTATTCAATTCTCTAAGTACAGTTTTGGATTTGTGATTTTTTCCTTGCAGCACTATCACTATCATGTATTTTAAAGCTCATTTAAGTACATATGTGGTATACAGGCATAATTACATGCATACATATGCATATAGGTATATATATACATACAGGCATAGTTATGTCTTCCTAGAGAATTAACTCCTTTATCATTATATAAAGTCTCTTTTTATCCCTTAGAGTTTACCTTGTTCTAAAGTCTGCTTTGTCTCATATTAGTATGAATATTCCCTCTTTTTTGATTAGTGTAATGAAGTATATCTTTTTCCACCCCCTTACTTTTAACCTGAGTCATTTTAATCAAAGTAGGATTATTTTAGACATCATATATATTTATCTTTTTATTGATTCTAAAATTTAGTCATAAAATAATTATTATGTAATTAGATTAATATTTAACATGTTTTAATGGTTTTATATTTATTACATTTGTTCTTTGTTCTATTTCCCCTCTTTTTCTGCCTTTGCATGTTTTTTTATTTTATTTTTTTAGATTTTATTTATTTTATCTTTAGTGGGGAAGGGAAGGAGAGAGGGAGAGAAATATCAATGTGTGGTTGCCTCTCATGTGTCCCCTGCTGGGAACTGGCCTGCAACCCAGTCATGTGCCCTGATTGGGAATCGAACCGCAATCCTTTGGTTCGCAGGCCTGCACTCAATCCACTGAACTATGCCTTTGCATGTTTGAACTAAGCATTTTATGTGATTCCATTTTATATTCTGTTTATCATTTGTTATATTTCTTTTTGAAAATTTGATAAGTAGTTTCCCTAGTATTTAAAATACACATTGTCAATTAATCTTTTCCTTTCAAATAGCAATATACTTCTTCACACATAGTGTAGATATTGTATAAGAGAGTATTTCAAATTCCTTTCTCCAATCCATTATAATATTTCTGTGATTTACTTCGCTTATTCATATGCTCTAATCACCAATACACTGATAACATTTTTATCCCAAACAAAATTTATCTTTTAAATAAATTAAGAGAAGTAAAAAATGTTATTTTACTTTTATTTAATCTCTGATGTTATTCCACTCTTTATGTACTTTGAAGTGTTTGACTAATCTCGTTTTCCTTCTACCTGAGTTTGGTTTGTTTGTTTTTAACAGTTTTTAAAGCTGTTCTTTTAAAACAAATTCCTGCCTTTTTTTTTCATTTGTCTGACAATTTTTTTTTTCTCCTTCACTTTTATGGATTATACACTTGAATAATTCTAGGTTAAATAATTCATCTCACTTTCTTCTTGCTTGAGTACTTTCTGAGAAATCTGCTCTAATATTTTATTCCTGTTGCTTGATAGATAAGATGTGCCCCTTCCTCCATATTCCTTTAAGATTTTATTTCTGTGTTTGGCTTTTTACAGCTCAAATATGATATATTCAAGTATAGACTTTCTGGCGTATAGCCTGCTTAGTGTTCTCTGCGATTCCTAGATTTTTGCATTTATTCTTGTCATCATTTTTTATTCATCTACTATTACTTCAACGAGTTCTTTTGTTTAGTTTTCTCTCTTTTCTTCTGCTGGTACTCCAATTATGTGTTTATTAGAACTTTTTACATCCCCCCACAGTTCTCTGATGACAATAATGATTTTTTTTTCCTTTTAGTTTAAAAAGTTTCTGTTGACCTCTTTTTTTGTTCAGTGATTCTTTCATAGCATTGGCTTGTATACTAATGAGCCCATTGAAGAAACTTTTTAATCCTTATAGTCGATAAAGGGATTTATCATTTATGTTAATGTTTTTGTTTCTATCATTTTTTATTATTTGACAGAATTTCCTTTTCTTTGCATTACCCATCAGTTCTTGCATGTTATCTACTTTTTTCTTTATAGTATCCCCCACTATCTACAGTTTCATTTTCCATTGTTACTGTTACCTGCAGTAAACCACTGTCTGAAAATATTAAATGAGATATTCCATAAACAAAGAAGTTTGTTCGCACCCTGTTTTAAATTGCACCTGATGAAATCTCAGACTGTCTTGCTTTCCCTGCCCTGGGACATCCCTTTGCTCAATGTACCTGTATTATACACACTACCTGCCAATTAGTAGCCATTTTGATTATCAAATCCATTGTTGTGGTACCTCCGTTGTGTTTAAGTAACCATTGTTTTGCTTAATGATGACTTCAAAGCTCAAGAGTAGTGAGGCTGGCAACTGATGTGTTAAAGAGGAATTGTGATGTGCTTCTTTTAAGTGAAAAGGAGGAAGTTCTTAACTTAAGGAAAATTGTATGCTGAGGTTGCTAAGATCTATGGTAAAAACAAATCTACCAAATTGTGAAAAACAAAAATGAAATTAATGCTAGTTTTGCTGTTGCAACTGAAAAACTGCAAAAGTTACAGCCACAGTGCATAATAAGTGCTTAAAATACAAAAGGCATTGCATTTGTAGGTGGAAGACTTGAACAAAGAGAGTCCACCTTCACATAACCTTTTTTACAGTATATTGCTATAATTGTTCTACTTTTAGTTATTGTTATTCTCTTACTTGCCCAATTTACAAATTACAATTTATCATAGGTATATATATATTTGTATATAAATAAATATTTATATGCATTTAATATATGTAATATGTTCTAATATATTTACACACTTTTATATATATAAATATTTTACATAGGGTTCAGTGTTATCTGTGGTTTCAGGCATCCATTGTCGGCTTGAAATGTATCCACCACAGTTGAGGAAGGACTACTATATATACCTTAACATGTGAATCATAACTGTTTTAAATTTTCTTTGAATTTCAAAAATCTGTCATATCTGAGTCTACCTAAAATGATTACTTTGTATCTCAGGCAGAAATCTTTTTTCTTTTTAATGTTTTAATAACATTATAATTTTAATTTTATAAAATTATATTTTTTTTGCTGAAAGCCAGACATGATATACAGGGCTATTGAAATGTGATAAATAGTCTTTTAGTGTGAGGTTATGTTAATTTGGCTGTGAATTGTGGTTTGTTTGATGTTCTATAATGGCATGTGCCAGAGGTTTTAAATATGTATCTGTCCATTTGCCATGTTTTTATTCTTTCTTAGAAATTCCTTCTCTAGGCTTACATGACTCACTTCTTCTTGTTATCTTTGGTCTTCCTAAGGAACTTGTCCTCAAATACAGTCTGTATGCTACAAACCTTTCAGCTATAATTTACTCCTGTTATGCTGGATTGCTATAGGTATGGTAGTAAAATGTGAGGGAGAAAATAGATCCTATAATACTATGATAAATTCTCAATCTCTAAGTGTGCCTGTGGGCCTGAGCTGTGAGATGTACATGTACTTCATAATTTCTTTTTTCTCCTTATCTGTGATAAGGAGCCTAGAGTTGGCTGGATTTGGAGAAATGTCATTCCTTGGGGTAGAATAAGGCTCTGGTAGAATCTTTCCCTCTAAGTTTACTCTTTTCTTCCCTTTCCAGGGACAGAAGAGGGTCTTCTTGGCTTATCATCATGAGAATCTGGTGGGTTTCATAGAGTTAAAACTTACAAAAAATGTTAGGGGGTTTCTAATTCCAAGGTAGTCCTCACTGAGACTCTGGAACATCATTCAAATTAGCAGGAAGCAGGCTAGATGAAGCAGAGGATAGGATCAGTGAGCTGGAGGGTAAGGTAGAAAAAATTCCCAAAAAGAGCAAGAAAAGGAAAAGAGACTCAGAAACAATAAAGAGATGTTAAAGGAGCTGCAGGACAACATGAAACTTAATAATATCCATATAATAGGGATACCAGAAGAAGAAGAACAGGATTGAATGATAAAAAACCCATTTGAAAAAATAATGATGGAAAACTTCCCTAATTTGATGAAAGAAAAAGTCACAAAAGTCCAGGAAACACAGAGGGTCCCAGTCAAGAGGAATCCAAAGAGACCCACTTCAAGATACATCATAATTAAAATATTTCCCTAATTATTAAGAGTCTACTTTAAAATTATTTGGTATCATCGCATCCTGACCAGGTAGGAAGGAATAGTTACTGTATGCTTTGGAGAGAAGTAAGGTGATTAGTCCTGCCATAGAACCCCACCCTAAACCCCAGCAAAGGATTAGTTTTCTTACTATCAGAATTGTACCAAGTAAAAAAAAAATTCTTCATAATGAATTTTTTAACCAAAAATGACAGCTTTATAAACATGAGTGATTTAGAATTTAATAGCTCTTCAGACTTGCCATTTCACAGAGGTAAAGATGATTTAGAAAAAAAAAAAAAGAATAGAGTTGTATAATATCTCTGAAATAAAGTGTTTTAACTTTTATCACATAGTGTTGAATTTCTAGATGCATTGATTCAACACTGACATAAAGTCCATAGGTCCCAATTACAATTAGTCTTAACCTTTTTGCCTCTGACATTGTGAAGTTTTGGGTCTTCATTAACAAAGTTGTCAACCATCAACCACAAATACTGGAGTAAGAAAACCAGTAAATGATTCTTAACTGAATAAAAAACATGAAGTAGTGATAGTTAAAAAAGAAGCTTCATGTTTTAATTTTACATATATTGGTTTTGTTATCAATGTCATTATTTCATGAATCTTGTAAAGTTTTCATTACAGTATAAAATGACACTAAAGCACTGAATAAGAAAAAGCATGTGAAAAAAATGTTTTCTGTAAAAAAATTGAAAGTATTTCTAAAAATACCTTAAATACAAATATATTGGTTAAAATATACTGTACTTATTTATTTATTAAACTTTGAGAGTGGATAATTTATTTCATAGTTTGAAATCTGGGGAATGGTTTAGAGGAACAAGTATAAAGGACACATGGACAAAAACTAGGGGGGGTGGAAATGGGAGGGAGGTGGGGAGGGCTGAGTGGGTGGGCTGGGATGGGAGTAAAAGACAGAAAACTGTACTTGAACAATAATTAAAATAAAATTAAAAATAAATCTGGGTATAATACATGATTTTAATTTTATTGTGCTTTATTTCCCACCATATAGTATTAACTATAAGCAATTACTTTTGTGTTGGTATATAAGTTTGCATACATGTATCTATATATGTGTGTTTATCCAGTATTTTCAGGTACTAATGAGAGCAGGTGTTTGTTAAACATTTTATTTGAATTGATTTAAATTCAAAACATGGCAGAGAATTTGGGTGCACTGCCTTAGCTTTTGGTTACAGATTTTTACTTATGACAGTGTTTCCATTTTATATAAACAAATTAAAAATATCACTTTTTAAAAGGTTATTACTTCAACCAAATGTATCATGGTAATACACAGTATCTGCACCAGCAATGTTGAATCCTTTAAAATCACCTTTACTTATTCAACTGTAATATTTTCTGAATGATTCCATTTCTTTTGATATTTACCCATGTCACCTATGCCTTGGTTATGTTCAATTTCAGGGAAAAGCAATATGTATTTTGAGAGATGGTAAATGTCAGGAAAATAACAAAAAATCACAAGAAGTCATCTCAGTCTTTTATAAAGACATTTTTCTCATAGACTTTCACCAATCTTGATTTAGAGGATGGATTTTTGGAAGTGAGCATTTCCCTGAAATACAGCTTAAATCTACATTATACTGCCAAGATTGTTCGCATATTTTGTAAGTGAAGGTAAGGCAACATAAAGCATATGGTTTTATTGTATTTAGAGATGATGTTATCATATTAAAGGCTTCTCCATGAATATTAATTAATTGAAATGATACTTAATGCAGGAGATTTTATATGAAATATAAAATATTTATGAGGCTCACATCATATGTATGTTTATTTTTGCAGTAGTTTTTGTTGTTTGGTTTAAAAGCCTCAGATTCCCCATTAATGATGTTTTCATTTCTGGAATATATTCAAGTATTAATATCTCATGTACTCTGATGTAGTGTTAAATTGTAAAAAAAAAAAGAAAGAAAGAAGTTGTCCTGGTATATTTTTTTCTGAATGCATATATTTTTGCAGCAAACATTATGAAATGAAGCACTTAGAAATCAACCTTAGAGTGGAAACTGTTCACAATAAAACTGGTTACAGAAAACTGAGCCTCCAGATTTATTTTCCCTTCATTCTTCTTCTTTCCAAGTACATTCCCATATAAAAGTTGATAAGGGTACAAGACTCATTCATTCATGTATGAATTTGTTTAGGCTTTGGCTAAAACTTAACTTAAATCATATCTGTGACAGAGTAATCATATCAAAGAGTAGCATTGCTAATATTTTGGAAAACAGTCAAATTCCTAAAATTTTTTATACATTGAAATCTTTTCATTCAATATTAAAGTATATACCAATGTCCCAAATATATAAGGAAAATCTTCGAGGACTTCAAGAAAGATATAGATGGCAACACACTTATACTAGGGGATTTTAACACCCCACTGTCAACAATGGACAGATCTTCTAAAACAAAGAATCAACAATGATATTGTGGAACTGAATGATGCTCTAGATCAAATGGACTAAACTGATGATATATACAGATCCTTTCACTACAAAGAAGCAAAATGTAACTTCTTTTCAAATACACATGGATTATTTTCAAAGATAGACTACATGATAGGACATAAAACAAGACTCAACAAATTTAAGAAAATTGAAATCATATCAAGTATTTTCTCCAATCACAATGCCTTGAAGCTAGACACCAATTACAAGGAAAAAACTCAAAGACAATCAAATCCATGGAGACAGAATAACATGTTATTAAACAATAAATGGGTAAACAATGAGATCAAGGAAGAAATCAAAATGTTTCTGGAAACAAAGGAAAATGAATGCACAACAGCCCAAAACCTATGAGACAAAGCAAAGACATTCCTGAGAAGGAAGTTCATAGAAATACAGGCCTACCTAAAAAAGATAGAAGCATTTCAAATGAACAATCTAACCCTCTGTCTATGAGAACAAGAGGAACAACAACAAACAAAGCCCAGAGCAAGTAGAAGGAAGAAAATAATCAAGATCAGAGCAGAAATAAATGACCTAAAGACTGTAAGAACAATACAAAGGATAAATAAAAGGTGAAGCTGGTTCTGTGAAAAGATAGATAAAATTGATAAGCCTTTAACCAGACTAATCAAGAAAAAAGAGAGAGGACCCAAATAAATAAAACCAGAAACAACAGAGAAGAAATTACAACTGATACCAAAGAAATACAAAGGTGTGGCAGAACCTTCCGCGTGGTGTGGGCCCAACTCCCACTCGGAGATGCACAGGACCCACGCCCACAGATAGGTTCTCTCGTGGGTAATCAGATTTGCAATATACCTAAGCTGTTGTGAAGTTTGCTCTTTGCTAAAAATTCCCTCACCCTGCAAATGCTTACTGTAACTTCCTAAAATCCATGCTGAGCCTTGCACGGGCCAGTATGACTGGCTTAACCACTTTTGCCTTTTCATTTGTTAATGTCCTTCTTCTGTGATGTAATGAGGGGCATTGGCTCCTTTGTTGGAACCGGGAGAGTGAGGAAGATCCATCTGGTAATGTAAGGAGCTATAGAATAAAGTCCTGTCATGGTGGAGGCCACGGCTTTTGCTCCTCTTGAGAGAAAAGCCATGCTGTTGTCCTTATTCCTCCACCAGACTCGGTAGTCTGTGTGTATGTTTTGATTCATCCATAATGATGTGGACACTGCTGGCCGGAGTCTGCCTTAACTGGCACCCCGGAACAGGGACTCAGAGGCCACTACCCATGGTCATTATGGACAGCACACCAACTTGGTGGGTATTCACGTGCATTCATCCCAGGTAAGGGCCGATGACCCTGAGTCCTATTCGGGAATTCTGTCAGGTGTGTTGGATTCAGGGGAATAGGATTTTCTTCCTAGGTGGCTCTCTTTTGTGACTGCCTTGCAACTCTATCTTTAGTAAGCGGAAGCTTGGCTCCCTCTCCCAAGCTCTTGCCAGGAGGCAACCTCAACCAAGGTCTGGGCTTGAGAGAAAGAGCAAATATTTTCCTTTTAATCAGCTTTAAAAACTTCAACTAGTTATAGGACAGTTTACAGGCATCTCAGTAAATTCTTTCTTTTAAGCCATGTCTTGGGACCCATTAAAAAAATTTCTTTGAAGGTTTTTGTGCTTCCTCAGCCATGATGAAGAGGCTCTCTAAGAACTAGAGAAGTGTTTTAGGTTCAGTAGCATCTTGGGGCTGCTGATTTTCTCCCAGATAAGGGATCTTTACATTTTGGAATTATGAAAGGGAAGGGCAGGACACACCCATCCCCAGGGCGGGGCGCGGTGCATGGGACCGCTGCTGGGCAGCGACTCGGCCGGTGGCTGGACCAATGCGGGGCTCACTTGGGGCTCCCGGCTCGGACACCTGGCTGCGGAGCAGGGCCCACAGCCGCCATGCCTTCAAGACCAGTGCCTCCAGCGGTGACCCGCAGAATGCTGCAGCGTCACCCACCATCACGTAAGGTCTCTTTGCCAGTCCGAGCCAGCTGTGCTGGGGAGGAGACCTTCCCCGAACCTAGGCACACTGGCACACTTGCAACCATTTAAAAAAAAAAGATAAATGTATTTGTCAGTAGAGAAAAGACTGTTTTTGAAAGTTGTGAATGTTCATAAATTTGTCAATCTATAGCATGCTATAAGTGGGATGGGGGTGCCATGTGTTAAAAAATATTAAGACTCCTTCTTGTTTATGCCACAGCTGTGACCTTTATTGTAAAAATGAAATATAGGTATATTGTCTTCTGTGTAAAACTAGCCCTTTTACACAGAAAACAAGGTACAATTTTTTAACTCAGTATATGTAAATACTGATTGTTTCCTTGGGTAAGAACTGGCTATTCTCCTGAAGGAAATGGTTAATTATTCAAGTCACAAAAGGCCCTTGGTGTGCAACCTTTTTCTTTTGTCTGAAACATATTTTTTCAGAGCACCTCCCCGCCTCCCATTGCAGCTTGCAGAAACAGCAGGGGGCCTGTCTGTCCAAGCTAAGCTAAAATACACAAGCCCTTTGGCTTGAGGCCTTTAGTTAGTCAGGACCACCTCAGCAAATTAAAACTGATAATGGCCCTGTATAACCTTACAATCCAACTGGTCAGTAGAATGGGCTCTTCATATTTTTAAAAAATCTTTTTAAACAGAAAAAAGGAAGAGTCATGAGTCCTTCCCCCTGAAAATTTGATTATGTTAGCTATGTTTACCCATAATTTTCTAAATTGTGATGAATGTCTTTGTACTCCAATTGAGAAATATTTTCAGAAGAAGGAGCCAGTCATCTTATACTCAGGTTTTATGTAGAAATTTGCTGAGAGATGGATCTTGGCAGGGCCCTTAACTTAACTTGGGGAAGAGGGTATGTGTGTTTCTATCCCTACAGGTCCTGTCTGGCTGCCAGACAAAAGAGTATAAAGCCTTATTGTGAGTGGGACAGACACCAAGCTCTGCTACCTGGAACTGAGAATCAATTTACTGACAGACAAGATGGCCCAGCTGACCCTAACCACCAGAAAGAAAACGGACACTTACACCATCACTCACGGGCCTGCATCTGCCAACAGAGGAGGTTGGGACCTTCCCCAATGACAGGGGCCAAGGCCTGGGTGCCTCCTGTAGAGAGAAACAACCCCTCAATGCCCCATAATGTTCAATGGTTGAACCCTAAAAACTGTTTCTATGGACCATACTTAAAAGTTTGGGTCCTAGCAGCCCTTGTATCCCTCTTTGTCTTAATCCTTATTTGTGCTTTAAGATATATATAAAGATTGTATTCAGGAACAGCAAATAGTAGATTTCACAGGTTTAACAGTTACAATTTCATTTACAAAAAAAAAATGGGAGATTAAATGTTGGGAACTACCCTGACTGTTTTCAGAGGCTGTAGCACCCCATGGCTAAGGCTGAGTAAGAGACCAAAGGACCTTCTTCTTCTGGGTCTGTTCTGTCAAGAGGATCTGAGCCAGTAAGGAGACAAAGCTTATCTCCATGGCAGGAGTGCTGCTTCTGCTCCATTCATATTTGGCCTCCCAATGTTACCCAATGACACATAAGATTCCCTCAAGGGAGGGGTCACCTAAGACAGGCATGATCACGTGGTTGGTCCTCATGGAAGGACTTGGGGGACCACAGCAAAGAGAGGGTGATGGACCCTTAACCCCTGGCTATGCTGACATAGCCCGAGTCCCCATTTCCATCTGGGAGGTGACTTCCTGGCTCTAATCCACCTACATCTGAGACAATGCCGGAGGTGGATGCAGCCTTGTGCTGGATGGGTAGGTTCCCTGGGGAAATCAGGCCTAACAAAGAAAGCATAAAATCCTGTGAAGCCTACTTCGATGATACCCTCAATTTAAATGATAAGGGTCCAAGCCTGAAATACGCTTGTTTCCCCAAAATTTTATGGCCCTTTAGCTATTTAACCCTGACTCAATAGGCCCTCAGAGTTCTTTGAATGTTATCTATTTGACTCTTACTGCCTAACAATGATTGATTGGGATTAACCTGAAAATGTGGGTCTTTGGAACCACTAGTTGCTTACTGATTATAATAATGTTCTATGTATTTTGATATATTTGCAAATTATTTTCCCAGGGTCATGTGGGAGCCCAGCAAACAGTGAGCTTTGTGGGATCATAGTGGTTTTATTAAAATGAAAGGGGGGAGATGTGGCAGACCCTTCTGTGTGGTGTGGGCTCAGCTCCCACTTGGAGATGCACAGGGACCATGCCCACATATAGGTTCTCTCGTGGGTAATCAGATTTGCAACATACCTAAGCTGTTTTGAAGTTTGCTCTTTGCTAAAAACTCCCTCACCCTGCAAATGCTTACTGTAACTTCCTAAAATCCATGCTGAGCCTTGTAGGAGTCAATGTGACTGGCTCAACCACTTTTGCCTTTTCATTTGTTAATGTCCTTCTTATGTGTTGTAATGAGGGGCATTGGCTCCTTTGTTGTAACCGGGAGAGTGAGGAAGATCCATCTGGTAATATAAGGAGATATAGAATAAAGACCTGTCATGGCAGAGGCCGCAGCTTTTGCTCCTCTTGAGAGAAAAGCCATGCTGTCATCCTTATTCCTCCACCAGACTCAGTAGTCTGTGTGTATGTTTTAAGTCATCCATAATGATGTGGACACTACTGGCTGGTGTCGGCATCACAAAGGATTGTAAGACACTACTATGCATAACTCTATGCCAAGAAATTTGAAAACCTGGGTGAAATGGACAAATTTCTAGAAACATATAATCCTCCCAAACTGAGTCAAGACGAATCAGAAAGCCTGAATAGACCAATAACATCTGGTGAAATTGAAACCATAATCAAAAAAACTCCCAGCACACAAAAGCCTTGAATGGGATGGCTTCACTGATGAACCTTCCCCAAACATTTAAGGAGGAGCCAACAGTATGAAATTTCCTCAAAAAGCTAAAAATGGAACTGCCTTTTGATCCAGTGATCCCACCACTGGGATTGTACCCTAAGAATACTGAAGCACAAATTCAAAGAACCTATGCACCTCCATGTTCATAGTAATATTATTTACAATATCCAAGCACTAGAAACAGCCTAAGTGCCCATTAGAAAATGAGTGGATCAAAAAACTCTGGTACAGTTACACAATGGAATACTATGCAACACAAAGAAAGAAGGAGCTCCTACCCTTCAGGACGGCATGGATGAAACTGGGGAGTATTCGGCTAAGTGAAATAAGCCAGGCAGTGAGGGACATATATCACATGACTTCATCTATAAGTGGAACCTAATCAACAAAACAAATGAGCAAAATAGAACCAGAGACATTAAAATAAAGAACAAACTGACAGTGACCAGAGGGAAGGGAAGAGGGCATTAATGGGGAAAATAAGGGAAGGGTCACAAAGGAACATGTATAAAGAACTGATGGACATGGACAACAGGGTAGGAATTGACTGTAAGGGGTGAGGGGCAAGGAAGAGCAACAAGGAAAAAGTTGGGCAACTGTAACTGAACAACCTTAAAAAAAAGATCCTGTAGGGCAAGTCATGTTCTGATGCCCGTAGTCAATGTCATGGTACTTGTCTCACAGCAGGTATTTAATAAATATTGATTTTATTGAGAAGTAATATAAGAAGTACTTCAGAATTAAATTGACATAGTAACTTGAATTTCAGATTACTTCTTAATTTTTGGTAAGTTTCTTCAATATTCTAAAGCTAAAGAGAATATTCAACTTGATCAACCCTCAAGTATTTGCAAATAAATATACAAGAATCAATACAATACAAAAGATAAGGCAATGGATAGCAGTATATGAAGAAAAATATTAAACTAACATTTAACTTGAGATATTAATACTTATATCAACAAGTTAAGGTTAGGCAGTTTGCAGGTCTGAGTCACATTAATAAAGGAATAAACCGGTGCCAGTGTCCAAGTTAGTCTTTTTTTTTTTTAAGATTTAATTTATTTTTAATTGTTCTTGTACAGTTTTCTGTCTTTTGCTCCCATTCCAGCCCACAGCCCCAGCTCTCCCCACCTCCCTTCCATTTCCACCCCTGGCCAGTTTTTGTCCACATGTCCTTTATACTTGTTGCTCCAAACCCTTCCCCTTTCCCCCTGAAATTCCCTCCCCTCTCCCCTCCGGTGACTATCAACCCCTTCTCAATTTCAGTGTCTTTGGTTATATTGTGCTTGTTTGTTTGTTTTTTTGATTAGGTTCCTGTTAAAGGTGAGATCATATGGTATTTGTCTTTCACTGCCTGGCTTATTTAGTTTAGCATAATGCTCTCCAGTTCCATCCATGCTGTCGCAAGGCCATTTTCTTAATCAGGTAGTTCCTGTGGTTTCATAGTCAACTAGATGATCTCCTTTAACTATAAATATATTAAGAATTATAAAGTTAGATACTTCTGACAGAACTCTTTCTACTTAGATGTAGCTTGACTTGGGTACATTTCTTTGCAGATTTTTCCAAGAATACTTGTTTTAAATTTAGCAGTGTGTGACACAACTGTTTTGTCTGTTTGCTTCAGTTTTGAATACACCACAAAGTTACATAAATTAAATTATACAGTATTTTCACTTTTAGTCTAGCTTCTTTCACTTATCATACTGCTGTTTTAATTGCATTGTTTTGTTTGTTTGTTATTTTTCTGATTTGTTTTCTTTCGGTTCCTTGGATACTTGAATTTGTGTTTTGATATCTTTACTTATTTTTGAAAAATACTCTGCTGTGATTGATTTAGATGTTTCTTTTTAACCTTTGTCTTCCTCTGTGTATTCTGGAAATTCAATCACACATGTGTTAGACAGTTTGGTATTGCACTGCAGCTCTTGGAAAGTATTATTTTTTCTTACTCTATTTTTTTATATTTCAGTTGGACCATCACTACCAGTCTATCTTTAACTTCTTTGATTCTTTCCTCTGTTATATTTAGTTCACTGACGAGCACCCTGAAATGTATTTTTAATATGTTTTACCACATTTTAATTTCTTCTGTTTGATTAATTCTTATAATTTGTATGTTTCTATTAAAATCCCCCATTTATTCATGAATATTGTCTATCTTTTCCATGTAACATCTAACATATCACTCAAAGGTAACAAATTTTTTCTCTGATAGTTCCGTCAGAGGTGTCTATCTGAATCCTGTTGGGTTAAATGATTTGTCTATTAATATTTTTTCTGTCTTAAATTTTTATCTATCTCATAAATCTTGAATTAAAACCAACATTGTACGTAGGATAATAGACTGAGGTAAATAACACTAAATGTTTCACTTGCTGGAACTCTGGTAAGCCCATGTTTGCATGCCATCTCTTCTTGGTTTTGTTGTTGTTGTTTTGTTTGTTACTCATATTTAATCACAGTTCATTGTCTTGCAACTTCAGCTTCTTGATTGGTTCACGAATGCAATCGTCTTTTATTCAATACATTACTTAAGTTTGTTCATTGTTAGTGCAGGAATATGTGCAGTTATATCTTATACCTCTATACCCATCTCTCTATCTAAAATCTATCATCTATCTATCTATCTATCTATCTATCTATCTACCTACCTAATCATTTTTATCTTTACCCATCTCTCTTTAATTTAAGTGAATATGTTACTAGTCTGATTTTCTGTATTGTTTCTGTCATAATATATTAGATGTAGAATGTATCACTCTGTATCAGAGTGCTTGATGCAACTTAATTATCATTACTAGAGATAAAACATTGATCAATGTGTATAATATTTTATTATTTATTCTGCCTCTGCAGCTACATTTCAGTTATTTCTATTCTAATAACTATATTGGGATCAAGTAGCAATAGGAGCAAAACTCAACAAAATAGAAATTCAGGGACATTATCTAGGTCTGTTTACACTAACATATCATAAGAACCATGATTTGTCTTTGCCTTTTTATTCTTGACAGTAAGGCTCCTGAATGACAGAAACTGAAATGTTTACCAAGGATGAAAACTTTTTAAACAAACCAAAAATTTGTCTTTTTCTTGCTCATTTAAAAGGAAAATATCCATACCAATTTATATTTTCTTAATAATATTGTTTACACTATTTATTATGTTCTTGTAACACTATTTAACACTGTTTATGTTTTAAAACTTTTAAAGTTTTATTTTATTCAATTTCCCTGTTTGGCCATGAACTTGCCTATTTCATTGTTTCTTTAATACAATTTACTGATGCAACAAACCAAACAATTATATGGAGTTAATTAGTGTTCTCAGTGTAATAAATGTAAATGTTCCATTCAGTACCTAAAAACAGTGTATCTATTACAATGTATACCCCAGATTCTACAACATTATGAGCCATTTCTCCTCATAAAATAAGAAAATTTGCTGTTAATATAAATTGATGGTGATTTTTATAAATGACTATTAAAAGACTTCCCTTCAGAATTTGGAAGATGTCTCCTGAAAAGGTGGTACCTGACACAAATTATGAGTTCATATTAATATAATACTGTTAAATTAAAAAAATTAATTACTTAATGTTAGCAAAACCTTTTCAATCTTATTAAAGACATTTGTTTGCACATGCCTTTCTCTGTATTCTTTAATTAATATCTATGGCTCCTAGAGAAAGTATCAATTATCCCTCTATAATTTTGTGGTGATGATTTAAGTTAATTACCATTAAACATATTCCAGTAGTCTTTTCAAATTTAATTAGAAAATGGCATCCACTCAAGCATTTAGTTTCAACTGAAGTAATTAAGTCATTACTATATTGATATCTCAGACACATTTTTTGCATGAGACAAAAGCAAAAGCAAGAATGTAATATACTTTAAAACTTCAACTTTTTGAGAAAATGTTGATGTATTCCAAAATTTTCTCCCATTGTGAATCAATAGCATTTTTTTGCTAACATCTTCAGTTCAGAGAAATTTTATTAGTCCCCTTGAATTATCAAATAAACTTTGCTACATCATTACCTAGGAATTAGCCAGGAAAAATATCATTTAAAAATATATATTTTCTCTCAAATCCGTAAGAGAATTTTCACAGTTGTGTGTAGAATTAAATAACACAAAAAATAAGAATAATCATTTTATCCTGTTAGCATAAAGTCTAAGTAATGGCAAAATGAAAACAAAAATCACAAAGGAATAAACAAAACTGTAGCCAAGTACTAAAGTCTACATCAGCAGTATCTTTTTTTCTGGAAATTTCACATAAAAATTCTACAGGAATGAATGATAAGATGAATTGAAATAACATCAAAGTTAGTTAGTTAATAATTGAATAATTTAAACTTTGTATGCACTGATAATATAATTAGGTTTTCCTTTCAGTATAATCTGAGATTTTTAAAGAATTTTAAAGAATTATTTTTACTTAATTCATACTTGCAGAATATGACTTTGTATGCATATGGATTATGGAATACGGGGGATGGGAACCCACAAATGAAGAGAGATAGATATTAGGGAAGGTCTGACATATCACAGTGATTGCTGCTGGTATTTATACTCAGGTTGTATCAGTGGAGCTAGATATGTGGTCACATTTGGATATGTTTTAGAATTATAGCCAATAAGACAAAAAATTTTTGTTGAGATGCTAGAAAATTATGAGTCTAGTATTATGTCATATTTCTGTTTTATTCTAAGTACTATAACCTGGGAAATTATATGCTTAAATAAAAAAATCTTAGGGAAAATTTAAATTGGTGGTGGAGGTTTTGATAGAAAATTATTAATAATTTAGTTTTGTATGCAAAATAGTTTTAATACTTTTAAATGTCCAAATGGAAGTGTTCAGTAGGCATTTTGATATATAAGGTTTATAGTCAATAAAAAATTATAGGGCTGGGATGGGAGTAAAAGACAGAAAACTGTATAAGAACAACAATTAAAATAAAAAATAAAAATAAACAAACAAACAAAAATTATAGGAGGAAGATAAAGTGAGCGTATAGACTAAACTTCAAGATATGGAATGTGACAAGGGGTGGCTTAGGGATGCAGCATGATGGAGAAGATATCTAAGGTCTCTAAAATTACACATCTTGTTGAAGGATCACCCAATAACACTGGTAAATAGTGACCAGTATGTTAGCACAATGGGGATAATAACTTCTGATAATAAAGTGTTTTATGAGAAAATAGTGTTGTGATGAAATTAAAATCAGTGAAGGCAGCCAGATTCAAAAGAGCCTGTAGTATGGAATCCGCCTTTACAGTTCTAGCCTCTGTATGGATTAACACCATTTATCATTTGAGAGGCACATTATTACTAATTAGTTACAATGTCATTAAGTTATATGTGATTAAGAATAATTTACCTTTAGTTTTGCTATTTCTTATAAATTAAAAATGATTGTATTATTATAATTTAATGCTGTTACAAAATAAAAGGGCCTTAATGTATATTTCACAATTAATAAATGATTTCATTTACCTTTGATAGTTTGATTAACACAAGAGGAACAAGTGCTTCTCCCAGCATCTCCTTCATAAGAATCTATTTAAAAAGAGAGCGGGAAGGAGAGAGAGAAGAGAGGGGAGGGAGAGAAAGAGGGAGGGAGGGAGGAAGGAAGGAGGGAGGAGGCGATAAAGGGAGGGAGGGAGAGGTGAGGGTAGAGACAGGAGAAGGGAAAGGAAGGGGAAGGAAAGAGAAAGGAAGGGAAGGGAAAGAAAGTGAAAGGGCCCTGACTGGTGTGGCTCAGTTGGTTGGGAGCCACTCTTCAAGGAGAAAGTCACTGGTTTTGATTCCTGGTCAGGGCACATGTCTAGGTTATAAGGTTCTGTCCCCAAATCTGGATGCCTGCAAGGGGCAGCTTGTCAATATTTCTCTCTCACATTAATATTTACTTTCCTCTCTTTCTCCCCTTTCCCATCTCATTTAAAATAAATAAGTAAAATCTTTTGAAAAAGAAAATGACAAGAAGAAAAAGAGGGGAGGAGGGATGGAGGGAGAGAAGTAGTGATAGAGGTGGAAAGAATGACAGAGAAAAAGGAAAAAGGAAGAAGGAAAAAAGAAAAGAAAAAAAAGTAAGAAAAAAAGAGAAAGGAAGAAACTCCATTGTATGTATATAATGTTTCTACATTCATCCATACATGAACATGTGGGTTGTCACAACAGAAATTAAACAAATACATAGAAGCAACCCAAGTGCCCACCATTTGACAAGTGGCTAAAAAAGTTGCAGTACATATATACAATGGTATATAACTTGGCCAAGTAAGCTTCTGGTCTATTAAATATATGTATTATTTATTTATATTTTGATTTGTATGACAGCATGGCCTCAGAATGCAAGCTAGCTACTTATGTAAGGTCAACACTAAAGGATGCACGCACTGCTGTTTGTCAGATGCATAGTCAATTCCACAGTGGCCTAGTACCAAGGGTCTTACAAATAAATTGTTTTTCCCCAGTGATCCCACTTCTAGGAATATATATGAAGAAACCAAAAACACTAATTTGAAAGAATATATGCACACCAATGTTCACTAAAGTGTTATTTCCAAGTAAAAATCATTACATGAATAAATAAAATAGCTGTTGTACATTTACAAAATGGAATACTACTCAGCCATTGAAAAAGGGAAAACTTACCTTTTGGAGCAGTGTGCATAGATCTGGAAATTACAATGCTAAGTGAAATAAGCCAGTCAGAGAAAGACAAATATCATAAGTTCTTACTTATATGTGGATCTAATTCACAAAATAAACTAATGAACAAAATAGAAACAGAGGCATGGATATATCCAACAAACTGGCAGCTGTCAGAAGGGAGGAAGGTTAAGATAATAGAAGGTTTATATATAGATATATAAATCATTGTATATATAAATATATATGCATACGCAGGTATACACACATATCTTACATACATGTGCACACACTGCGTACATGTGTACATACGTAGATGTGTGCACACACATGTATATATGTGCGCACAGATGTCTGTGTACACACACACACACATAAAAAACAATGTGGTGATGCTGGAGCAAAGGGGGGTGGAGGGTGGAGGATTAGGTGGGGACAGGCAAAGGGAAAGACACTGCTTGGTGTGATCAGTGCACCATGCAGTGTGTAGTTATATTTGATTGAGTTGTATTCTTGAAACCTGTATGGGTTTGTAAACAAATAGCACTGTAACAAATTCAATAAAAATAAAATAAAATAGTGTGGAAGTATAAAACACATTCTTTTAAAAAATATTTGTTCTTTTTATAGGACATAATCCCCAAATAATATAAAAGTATGCTATGCATGATTTTTGTTTTGTTTTGTTTGTTGCTCTTGGCTCACTGAAAAAAATTAGCAGTTGCACATTAATAATAACCTCAAATTTGATTCGGTTCAAGAGGTTTGAAGAATATATTTAGAACTGCAAGTCTGCCCCATCATCCCTTTTTCTACTTTTTAAACTATTCTCAATGATATTAAAAATTTTAATGGTATGCTTCAATCAAATAGAAAGTTATTGTATTATCAGAGTAAAAACATACGGGAAGTGAAAACAGCAAGTGAATACAACAGAAAGCATTTATGTGTTTCCTTCTACCTATAAGAGCTTCCCATACATACTAGTATATTGTTAGGTACACTTGCAAAACATGCACTGGCCAAACAGGTGAAACAGTATCTTACGATTTTTAGCATATTGAAAAAGTGACCCTATTGATAACATTAATTTTCTATTATCGAATGCCATAGAAATTTGATTGTACTTTTGGATGGTTTTGTTATCTGAAACTGACTAAAGACATTTAAACTATCAGAAAAGGGGCAATATTGTTTTTGTACTAAACCTGCCAATCCCTATTTGGAATATCTTTCATTCATCCATGCATTGTGCACTGTGAAACTATGTGATGGTATATGATTAGAACTGTCAAAGTTTTATGTGCTCTTTTGAATTTATAATTTACCCCTTTTTAACTTGACAGGTGATTATTCCTTTTCATATCTTTAAGACGCTGATGAAAATATTTATATACTAAAATCCCACATTTCCCAACACTTCTTACAAATGATGAGTACACAAAAGTGACACTGTGTTTGAAGTCACACATCACAGCATTTGATTCATCTTTTTTCAGTCCTTAGTCTTGACAGGTGCTGATGGTACGCTTCCTATCTTAGTAACTGCTGCAAGCTGTCACATCGACTTCCAATTAATACATATCTGTTACAGTCCAGCAGCTCTAACAAATGCAAAACTACAAAATATTTCTTCAACTTTCACTAACCAGGTGTTACCATGGTATCTGGTCTAGCAGGAAAAGGGATGTGTCTTGTTTTTAACAAGTATATTGTCAATCATTAGACCCATATATTTTACTCATAGACTAAAACCATCAGTATAATAATAGAACTTTGACATACAATGTAACTCATTGGGAAAAAATACAGAAAATATTCAGTAAAATTTTACTTGTCTTTACACTAATATTAATTTTTTGAGATTGCAATTTGAAAAGTTGGTCTTTGATAATGTCATTCAATATTTCATAAATTCCAAATGTTATGCTTCTTCATCTTTATTTTCAGAATATTAAAGCACTAAAGCCATTGGACATCTACCAGTATGTATTAAATTCTCACTAATAATTATTAGAAAAAAGCATAGCTTAAATGAAAATATTATACTGTTTTGTAAGGAAAGTTCAAAGTAATATTTTAGGAAAGGCAACATAGATAGATAAGTAAGTAGATGATATGTAGATAGATTAGATAGATAGATGATAGATAGATAGATTAGATGGCATACAGGTAGAAAGAAAGAAGAGGGAGAGAGGGACTCTATTGTTTTAATGAGCAATTTTTGAAAACTAGAAGCTATTAAATCATTTTGACTGATAATCTATGCTAGTCATACTCAATTAAGGTAATATCAATTAAGCTCTTTATAATTAAAATGAATAAGTTTAAGAAAAAATTAAATTAAGTACAGATGGCATTCTCCAATTTGATATGAAAAGAATTCATGTTGTAAATTATATTGAAATGGCCCTAGGATCTGGGGCAGTTTTCATAGCACTTTACTGCATGTAAATGAGAGAGATAGACATAACTGTTTGGTCCTTCTTGGAGTAAGAGAACCTCAGTTTGAAGGGCATAGCAATATTTATATTTTCTGTCCATTTTGTCATAATCAGCAGATAAAACATAAGGGATTCTGTAAGAGATTGGCATCTGAACAAAGAGCTGACTATTGTTGTGCTTGGAAAGGTGAGGCCTGGTGAGATAACGCCTGTATCATTTGTACTCGGTAATATGGGGTTGGCCAAAAAGTCCGTTTAGTTTTTTCTGTAAAATGAAAGACACATTTTTAATTTTCACCAATAACTTTATTGATTTGGATATTTTCAGTATGCTGGCTATCTCCCACTATTGGCTTCTAGTGGGTACAGGCCAGGGGAGCTGCTAAACATCTTCCAATGAGTAAGACAGCCCCACAGCAAAGAATTATTTGACCACAATGTCAATACTACCAAGAAACTTCGCAAACCACATTTGACACTTTTAATCAGTCACAGCATCTTCTCCAATACTGCATAGATCTTTTCATTTTCATTTCAGTTATGTTTATGCCTTTTTTGAGATAATAAGGCATAATTTGCTGGATATGTTGCATATTTTCTATCTTCAATATTAAAATGGCTACACAAAAATACACCAATTTTGAAAAGTCTTTTTTTAATGCATGATCATATGACAGCTGTCTCAATACAATCTAACAAAATTGTTTCAAATGAAGTTAAAGACAACTAAGCACTACTAGAGCCACTGTATGAAAAAAAACTAAACAAACTTTTTTGGCCAACCCAATATTTGCCTAAACAAATGACATAAAGTGGAAGAGAACACCAACACCAATAGAAAGAAGGCAGAGGAGAAAAGATCTTATACTTTAGAGTATGAATACAGATAGTTTTGCTCAAGTAAGAAAAAAAGAATACTAAGTTTTATGATGCCAGAAAACATATTTTGTAAGTGGTTGGTGTGTCTAAGTGCATTTTACTCAAATGCAGTGCAGTGCAGAATGCCCGCACAATTCATTGTATTCTTGCACTTGACTGTTTCATAAATACTTCAAGCCACTACTATATTCAGCCCCTGTGTTCAACACTGGCTAAATAGTGACAACATAGTATAAATAACAACTCTATTCATTTGCTCAAGACACATTATTCATTGACTGCTGTTTCACACATTTTGAATATATCAGTGAAAAAATCTAACAAAAATCCCTGCCTTCTTACAGCTCATATTTTAGCATAAAGATGGAAACATTAAAACTGTCAATAAATAAGTAAATAATGCAGGATACTAGCAGGTAATACATTACTATGGGAAACAAAAGTATAAAAAGGGTAAAAATAGTCAGATTCAGGAATTATTTTGAAGGTAGTATATACAGGATTTTATGCTTGGTTGATTTCAAGGAGAAAGAGTGGGAAGAAGAGGTAAGAAGGAAGGGAGAGGGAGAAAGGCAAGGAGGGAGGAAGAGAGAGAGGGAGAGAAAGAAAGGAAATAAAAGGAATATTATTCAAATGTGAGTCTAAAGTTTTTGGACAGAACACATGGGAAGATGATGTTTCCATCAACTAAGATAAAACATCTGCAAATAAAGATGCTTTTTGTGAATGAACAAGAGTTCAATTTTAGATTCAGAATTTGACATTTGAAAGAAATATTTGGAGATGTAAACAAGATACAAGCATAAAAATGCTGTTTAGAGTGATAAGACTAAATAAGCTCATCATGTAACTGTAGATATTAAAAAAAATAGAAAGAGGATTAAGGTTTAAACTTATATAATGAGTACATACTAAAAAAATACAATATATACTATATGCATATAAGTGAGTAGGGGCAATAATAATGAGCAAATAACATGCTAGTAAGTTCCCCTTAGACCAAACATAGCATTTTTAACAAAATAATAGCTTTTTAAATTAGTCATCATAAGGAAACATAATTATGAACATTTTGGGTGTTAGGGTATTTATCATTTATTTAAAAATATTTAATATGCATTTACAATATTAAATACATTGATATTTTACATATATTTATTTCATGTTACATGAAGTGACACCTTTTATCTTTTCATAAAACATTTTTATGACTTTTCACAGAAATTGTAGAAACTGTGTTTATCAACATTATAGTTGTTTTCCTGAGTGAGCTAACGCAAAATCTCCAGAATCTTATTTTACAGTTGAAAAATATGTCTTGAGAATTCCCTGTTCTCTGCATACTGTCAAAAGATTTTCAAGAAGAAATTCTTTCAGTTGTGCTTATCCTGAGAGGAAATGTTGTACTGTGGGACAACGTTCTGTGCTTGAGAAGTTTATGCAACACTAACAGATGTGGATGGTTATTGCTAATGCTGAAGTATTGGTGAAAGTAACAGGAGTATTTATTATTGGATTCTGTTTACAGCACTGGACCTTTCTAAATTTGTATAATGAAGGTGACAAGTTTATTGTCAATTATTTAATTTATTATATGTATTGGAATGACATTGGTTAACAAAATTATATAAATTCCACGTGTACAATTCTGTAAGACATCAGTATACTGCATTGTGTTTTTACCACTCAAAGTAAACTTTCCTCTGTCACCATATATTTGACCACTTTTACGTTTTCTACCTCCCCACCACCTTCCCTCTGGTAACCACCGCACTGTTGTCTGTATCTATGAGTTTTTGTTTGTTTTGTTTGTTGCTTTCAGTTTTATCTCCCACATAGGAGCTAAATATGGTTCTTGATTTTACCACCTGACTTACATGCTGTAGTGCATGTCCATGAGTTATTTATCTTTTCTCATTAGCTCGTTTCCTTCACCAGCTGCACCCCCCACCTCTGAGCTGTCAGCCTGCTCTCTGAATCCATCTCTGCTGAGCTTGTTAGTTTGATTCGTACATTAGAGTGCACATATGGCGAAATCATATGGTATTTGTCCTTCTCTGACTGGCTTATTTCACTTAGATAGTGTTCTCCAGGTCCATGCATGCTGTCCCAAAGTGTAAAATTTTCTTCTTTTTTACAGCCAAGAAGTATTTAATTGTGTAAATGTCCCATAACTCTATTTTTCATTCATCTACTGATGGACACAGGGCTACTTCCAAATCTCAACTATTGTAAATAACACTGCAATGGGCAGGGGGTTGCATGTATTCTTTTAAACTAGTTTTTTGGGTTTCTTTATATTTTATCCTTTTTTAATAGGTAAATACTATCATGTCTGTTGTTTATTTAGAATATATAGAATGAAAACTTCCTTTTTCGCCTAAGCTAATTTGAGTTGGGTGAATTTCTAATTCATAGTAAAGTCACATTGGAAACTAATTATAAGGCAATTATTTTTGTTTCCTAAAAAACAACTGCTTTAGTGGTTTTAACAACATAAAACTACAAAAATAAACTTAACGTGTTTAGTTATCTATATATTTTTTGGAAATTGTGGCTTTTCCCCATATAACACATATTTATAAATTATTATTGTTTGTATTCATGGCACAGTGAAATCAATTTCAGAGTTCTTAGGTAAAATATATTAACTAAAATAAAAAATCATTGTCCAGAGTCATAAAGCTTCTTAGAAGTAATAAGAATGAAAAAATAGATTTTGAGGGTGGACAAAAAAATACAGTATCTTTTATATTGTTTTAATTTGTACAAATAGTACTGGATAAAGAAGATGTGATATATGTATAATAGAATACTGATCAGCCACAGTATAAAGATGAAATACTGCCAGTTGTAACAACATGGATGGACCTTGAGAATATTATGCTAAGTGAAATAAATCAGAAAAAGCTAAAAAACATACAATTTCACTCCTGTGTGGGATATCAAACTGAAACTCCTCAACAAAGAAAGCAGTATGATGTTTACCAGAAAAGGGGGCAGGGAGTGGAGGGTAGAGGGGGCCAAATATATGGTAATGGAAGGTGGTTTGACTTTGGGTGGTGGACAAACAATAAAGCATACAGAGCACGTATCGTAGAAATGTGCACTTAAAACCTATATGATCCTATCGACCAATGTTTACCCCAATAAATATAATAAAAATAAATAAAATAAAATAGATTTTCAATAAGGATTTTTTTCCAAGAATATGGTAGATCTGAATGTTTTCATCAACAAAACAGATGTTGCTTTGTTATAATGCTATATGTCATATAAATAATAGTCATCACTTGTGCTGCTTTTTATAATATATAGGTTGAGTTATTAAATATTATGTACTTTGACATGCGCTATTTGAAATAAATGGAGACAAAAAATTAACTTTCATTTTTAAAATATTTTAATATTATTTGGGCATTGCATTAGACACAGAATAAAGAACACAAATGTAGTACAGTGTCCTAAATGTTGTATTTTGTATGGCCTAAAATTTTTGCACCATGGTAAATAAAAGAACCACATAGTTTGATCTAGAGATGGGGGGAAGGATTCTCAAATGTGGAAGACTAACACAGACAGGCCTGTGATTGCCTAGCCAACATCAGTCTCACTAAAAATTATGCTTAAAAATGAACTTATTACAGCAATAATGCAATGATTACAGCCATTCAATATTTTCTAAACATTGTGATATCTATAAAAGTCATTCCATCACAGGACCCAGGAAATAATACAAACAGTATTGAAACCTGCCCATTATTTCCTGCGAATGCATCTCAAAAGGCAGTGAATCTTCAAGGCCTTCACAAAAGCTATCTGAGACACTCAAACATTAAGTCTACCAAATAAGCTTCCCAGGCATCTTTTCTGTACATATCATTTCTGATAGGTGAAGAATTTGACAACTTAAATTAGAAATATGTAAGAAGTGGTCTCTGCTCACATAAACACAGAGCTCAATTTAATATTAGTATATAAATAATAAATTATTTAGAATACTTTATTAATCATTCTTGCCTCTTTAGCAGATAGTTTTGTAAGTCTTCTTTTGCTTCTACAAACTAGCTCATCAAAATTATAATATAATTAAAATAAATTTTATGTCTATTCTACATCTATGTAGCTAATTAAAGCTAGAGAAATAAATATACCAAGAGGGTGTTCTCATTTTAAATTTATTGTCATAATACTACAGTTTCTCTTCGGATTGTATAAATCTTTTGCCTTTTAAATTAATTACCATAAACTTCAAATTGCCACTTCGTGTAGCCTGAAAAACACAGTTTCCCTTGTCCACTTTTTCAATTTTCTACAGGGATGATTTTTATAATCTTTTTTTAAAAACTCCTGATACCTCAATTTCTATTTTCTCTCTCAGTACATGATACAGCTTTGTACTTCTAAAATAAAATTAATGAGAGAGAAATCACAAATTACTTTATAATATTTTCTTCTTAATTCACTGCTACCTGTACTGATGAATTGTTTTTGCACCTGTCAAAAATAGCTCCTCCTATTGTGCACTAAATCACAACCTCTTTCACTCAGAGTCTGCCTAGAATTTTCTGCCTTGTCTCCCAGATCCTAAACACCCCTCTAATTATTCCCATGAATTTACAGATCTGATATTGTCAATTTCTTTTGTTTAACATTTTATTTATTTATCTTTAGAGGGAAGGAGAGAAGGAGAAAAGGAGAGAAATAGCAACGTACGGTTGCCTCTCATGCATCCCTTGCCAGGAACTGGCCTGCAACCCAGGCATGTGCCCTGACTGGGAATCAAACCGCGATCCTTTGGTTCACAGGCCTGCGCTCAATCCACCGAGCTACACCAGCCAGGGCTGATATTGTCAATTTCATTAAAACATCATTCCTTGACCAGCTATTTACTCTCCATGTGTTGGTCCATTTCTTTGTTTCATTTCACAGCAAATTCCTTCAAAATAATTTTCCATATAAAACTTCTCAAATTACTCTCTTTCCCTCCTTTCTTAAACTGACTCTAATCAGCAGTTTGTTCCCATCACTGCACTGAAACTACACTAGTCAAAGCCACTACTTAATTATGTAGTGCTAAATTCAAAGGTCAAATTTTAGTCCTCATCTTATTTTAACTATCAGTAGAATTACCTGTAGTTGTTACACCCACTTGCAAATACATTATTTTGGGGGCTGTAGCTGTATCACCTGGTTTCTAAGATTCTATGCTCTCTTGTTTTTTACTTTTATTGAATTAGCTGCTTCTTTTAGATTCTTTTAGGTCTTTTTTCTTTTTTATTTCAAACTCTACAATCACTGGAATATCTCAACACTCAATCTTTAAACATTTGTCTTCTACTTACACTTTCAATGTAATGAATTCTCTAAGTTTCGTAGCTTTAAATAATTAGCTCTTAACTCACAACTTTCATATTTATATCTTTCTCCTGACTCACAGCCTCTTCTGAATTTCAGACACATACATCCAACTTCACATCTCATACTTGACATTCACAAGTGAATATACACCAAAGAAAGTTTCTGAACTTCTTTCCTAAACTTACTCCACCAATGATATTTCCCATCTCAATAATAAACCCATCTTTCCATTTCCTCTGGTTCTAATTGTTCTCATTCTTCTCCTCTTCTCTCAATCTTTGACTTCCATCAGAAATTCTACAGACTTTACTTCAAGAATCTGATCACCATTCACCAGGTCTGTTGCATAAACATCTATTGCTTACTATCTCAATGTGTAATATTTCATAACTACCCTACTACCCACTCTAGTCTTACTCCAGAGCCTGGATCATCCAATTATAAAACAGTCAAATTGAATCACTCTGTTCAAAACCCTCAGTAACCCTCTAATTATCTCATAATAAAAGCCAAATACTTGAAAATGGACCACAAGGCCCTGAAAAGCCTGACACAAACCCAACTTCCTGTTCTCTTTGTGTCTCCTCTTACGGTCTTTCCTAGAACACTACCTCCTTGATCTTGAAACAGGCCAGGCTTGTTCCCCTGCCTGGAGTATTCTTTTCCTATATAGCATTGCTCCCTCTCTGCCTTATATCTTTTGAAGTGCAGATAAAATTTCATTTTCCCAATAACACTTACTTGGATTATACTAGAAACATTGTAAAACTCTCTTGAATACTTCCAAACCTCTTTAGATTATTTTTATCCAGAACACTTCTTTTAGCACACTATAAATTTTACCCATTTTTAATATTGCTTATTGTCTATTATTCTAGAATGTTTCACATGAGCAGATTTTTTCTTGCCTATTTTGTTCACTGATGCCTTAAATAGTACTTATTAATTTCATAACAGATAATTAGTTAATGATGGATCATTGGCATGGCTGCTGTTACAACTGAGGGACAAACACAGAGAAAGGAAGTAACATTAATGGTACCACCAAGAGTATGTAACAGTTTGGAATTGTGATTGCAGATAATTATATTACTAGATTATCTTGCTTTTAACTGCTTCACTATTTTTAAGTCCAAATAATAAGTCATAACTTTCATCATTTCTGTCTGTTGCAGTCACCTCACACTGTTGCATTTGATTTGTTTATTTCCTTCATTGTCCTCAAATGGTAAACTCTGTAAGTGAATATTTTAGGATTGATACTATTTGGAGATGGTATATAAGTCGGTGACATACTTTTTAAACAAATACTAATAATGTAGTTTGTTCATATCTCAACCAGACAGCTTGTATCTGGAAGCCATGTTAACTTTGGGTATCAGAATTATATTATATATGTTCTGGAATCCTTAAATTCTCATGAGTCTTTAGCAAAATTTGCCTAAAGTAAAATCAAATAATCTGTGATACATGGTGAAATCCTACACATCTTTGAAAAATTACCCTAAATGCCAGTTGTTTAAGATATTTCCTGTTTTTTTCAACTACAAACATTAACTGTCATTGTCAAAGCCTGCAACACTTTTTTGTACTGAAAAATTTATATTTATTTGACAAAATAATCATATGCTAAGCAGATTATCAGTTATTAAGAAAAGATGTTTATTTCTGTGTCCCTCAGCACCTAATACTATATTTTATCCAAAGTAAGTCTTCAGTAAATACTTGTTCAATTGAGTGGATTAAAAAATGGAACAAAGTAAATTCCATTTGTATGGCACATTAAAGCTAAAATAGGTAAAATTAACCTGGTTATTTTTAAAATGATAATTGTAATCTTCTGTTTTCTGTACATCCCTTTCAACCAATGGAGAAGACAAGCTGTGCTGTGAGGTGTGAATACTGAATATAATCAAATACTTGAAGAAAGATTTTTGTCCTGCTTGTCATGGAAAGAATTATATATTAGTCATATGATGCTCTTGGTTTACTTCAGAACTTTATTGTTTGGTTGCTTCAGAAAAGGTTAGGAAACTTCTCCATTCATCAGAAATCTTTAAAATCCCATGTATTTAGGAGTTTTCACATCATAAGTCAAGCAGGATTTTTCAGAGAAGTAACACATAACATTTTAAATTCATTAAGCTTGAAAGTAGTTGAACTCTTCTGTTTAAAATTACTAAGGTAAATAAGTTATAAAAATAATAGTTTTAAAATAAACTTTGGCAGTTGGTGAATTAAGATATTGAAGTTTTTAAACTTATACTGCTCTATTTGCTGAGTTATTAGACTTATAATATTTTTTGCATGTGAAAGAATGTTTTTCAAGATCTGCATTCAAAAAATTCTGCTTAGAATATTACTTTCATAATGATCAACTAAATTCCTAGCACTTCTAATTGAAAGATTGATATAAATTTAGTTGCTATTTTAACTATGAAAGTGATACATTATCATAATAATCACATTTTTGTCATAATTATTCATATGCCAGCTGTATGGAGCATTTTCTTTTTGTCTAATATTCTCAAGTGTGAATGTCACAAATATATAAGTGGTTCATGTTTTCTGTAATTTCTTTTATCTTGCTTGTCATAATTTTGTCAGAACTCTGAAACATTCCTGAAGTGAACAAAACATTCGTGAAATAGAGAATTAAATGCAAGAGAAATGTAAACTGTTGGTCTCAATAATAAGATTCCACTAGTTGTAAAGTTATGTTGATTTCTAAGTAAACATTTAAAGAATTTTTACTACTCATTTTCTATTTCAAATTTTAAATTCCATCTTATGTCTGTATTCATATTCTCAGCAGCTTCTGAACTTTCTATTTTTTTGAGCTAGAATTATATATTTCAAAACATAAAAGGATCTTTATAACTAAAATACAATGGTATCTTTTAAAAATTTAACAGAACTGAATAAAAACAAGGGTCTTGACTATGTATGACATACTTGTCAAATTGAAAGTGCTATATGAACTATTGAGAAGTACAAATATACAATGGAATATTGTATCTAAAGAACCAATTACTCTACATTTTATTAGCATATGATCTTAAACAACATTTTTATCTACTGAAAAATCCATTCTTTAACATTTGGTTGTTGTTTATATTTAATATTCAGTTAAGTCTGTATTTGCAATTGTGGCTATATTGAAAAGATTAAAAATGAAAGAAAATTACAGATTAAGTTCATATAAACTTTAACAAAATCTGTATATATTTTCTTCCAATATAATTAATAAATTATTACATTTTTTTCTCCTCTGACTCAGCCTCTTTGTTTAGTAAGTAAGTAGAATATCTTCACTGTCAGCACACCCTGCACAAATTTCATTTGTGGATTGTAAGTATGAGGCTTTATGACTGTATACATAAATTCCTCATGAGAGCTCTATCTATGGATATCCAATTAATGTCGCTTCAATACCTCAATTTGATATACCACGGTGTTTCTATGTCTCATCAAGGTTTATTAACATTTATGTTTTCTGGTTGCCTATCATCTGTGGCCTCATGTTATTATCAATGTGATTATCAAGCTCAATTTAACTTCTACAACAATCCCTTTTAGCACGCATCTGTATCTTAAATTTTGAACAATTTATCATGCAGATGGAAACAGGTTTATGTCACAGTAATAAAACAACAGTAATGGGCACCAGAAGCATCATATTTCTTAAAATGCCTTCCACTTTTGAAAACTTATGGAAATTTTACTGTCCTTGAATGTAATATAGGCATCTTATCAGTCTATCATTTCCCCTTTTTCCTCTATTCCCATTATCGGGTATCTCTCTGTCTCTGTCTCTGTCTCTCTCTCTCTCTCTCACTCTCTCTCATGATCTCAGAAGTAAAACAAAGAAGTGTCTTCCCCTATGGCATGCTGAAGCTTACTCTTGCCTTTGAGGTTAAGATGAGGAGGATAGGATTTTTTTTAGCATCAACTTTCAATATTTTTTCATGGGCATAGAAAGTTATAGAAGGCTTTTATTTTTACATTTTAATTGCATTTATTGGAGGTAACATTGGTTAATAAAATTGTATAGGTTTCAATTGTATAATTCTATATCATCTATATATTGTATTGTGTGTTCACCATCCAAAATCAATTGTCTTTCTGTCACCAATTTATACCCTCTTTACCCTCTTCTACCTTCCTCATCCCCTTTTCCCTCTTGTAATTAAAATCTGTTGTCTGTGTGTATTTTTTTCTTACTTCCTTCTCCCTTTTTTCACCCAGTCCACCCACCCCCTCCCTTCTGAGAGCTGGTATATATGAGTTTGTTTCTATTTTGTTTGTAGTTTATACTGTTTGTTAGGTTCTACATATTAGTGAAATCATATGGTACTTGTCTTTCTCTCACTGGCTTATTTCACTGTCATAATACCCTCCAGTTTCATTCATGCCATTGCAAACAGTAACATTTCCTTTTTTATGATGAAGTAGTATTCTACTCTGTAATGTACCTTAGTTTTTTATCTGTTCATCTACTGATAGACACTTGGGCAGCTTCCAAATCTTGACTATTGTAAATAATGCTACAATGAACACAGGGGTGCATATATTTTTTCAAGTAGTGTTTAGGGTTTCCTCAGATATATTCCCAGAAGTGGAATCACTGGGTCATAAGGGAGTTTCATTTTTAATTTTTTGAAGATTCTTAATGTAGTGTTTTCACAGTGGCTGAATTGATCTGTATATCCACCAACAGTGTGCATGAGTGTGAATAGAGGAAACATACCTTAATGTAATAAAGGCCATCTATGACAAACCTACAGCCAACATCATACTAAATAGTCAAAAACTAAAAACATTCCCTTAAGATCAGAACAAGACAAGAATGTCTGATTTCACCACTCTAATTCAACATAATATGGAAAGTCCTAGCCACAGCAATCGTACAAGAAGAAGAAATAAAAATCATTCAAATTGGAAAGGAAAAGGTAAAACTGTCACTATTTTCCGATGGCATGGTAGTGTATATGGAGAACCCTGAAGATTCTATCAAAAAATTACTAGAACTGATAAATGAATTCAGTAAAGTATCAGGATACAAAATAAATACCCAGAAATCAGTTGGATTTTTATACATCAATAATGAACTATTGGAAAAGGAAACTTAGTAAATAATACCATTTATAATTGCATCAGAAAATTAAAACACCTAGAAATAAATTTAACCAAGGTTATAAAATACCTGTACTTGGAAAATTATAAGACACTAAAGACAGTAATTGAAAAAGATAAAAATAAGTGGAAGCTTATACTGCATTCATATAGGAAAAATTAACATAATATTTAAGCAATCTATAGTTTGAACACGAGTCCTATCAAGATATCAATGGCATATTTCAAAGAACCAGAACAAATATTCCAAAAATTTATAAGGGATCACAAAAGACCCTAGATAGCAACAGCAATCTTGAGAAAGAAAAACAAAGTTGGAGGAATCATATTATCTGAAATCAAACTATGCTACAAAGCCATAGGAATCAAAACAACATAATACTAGCATAAAAATAAACATATGGAACAAAATAAAAATCCCAGAAATAAATCAACTTTCAGTATATATCACCATACTCATCTAAAAATTTTAGTATGCTTACAAATGAAATGTAATTAATACTTTTCTCTATTTGTTGCAATAAAAAGTGAGGTTGCATTTCTTTAAATATAGCAAGTACATATTAATGTTTAAAATTTCTTTAAAACAATAATTACAACTCTTAGGACATCATAGGGCACTAGGTAATTTCCTGTGCTCTACTCTCTTAATCTGAAGCACTTAATAGAAAATATTCTTAATTAGAAATGAAAGTATCATTTTAAATAATTTCTAACATTAAGCATATCTTTCCTGGTAAACTTCATGAATGTTTGGACTTTCTGCCTTTGATAATGCAAGATAACATTATTTTGTTAAAAATATATTGTATTAATCAGTTACCTGTTGTTTAGACATGATAGTTGTCATCATTTTCCTCTGGAAAAATATCTAAATAAAAATTGGACCTATTGGAATTCTATATTCTTTACTCTAAAATGTTTTGAGTTTAAATGCCAAGTAGGTCATTATAATGAATGTTCTGGTCCTATTACTTGGATGTAAACATCTGTTTGGCCCTAATGTTATAAACATCCTAAGCTTAGCACCAATATATTATAAGATATGAAAAATAGTTTTTTGTTGAAAGTAAAGTATAGAAATGGGAAGAGAATTTAGTCATTTCAAATGCAAACATGCATGCACAAGATTCTCATTTGCATGTATGCAATTCTAAAATGACTTTATGTATTTGAGGAGAGCAGATGAAGAATCATTTGGTATAGAAAAGCATCTGCTACACATACATAAAGATATTATTCAACTTGAAGAAAAATTTACTATATGCATCAAACTGACATTATAGATGTTGTAAAACAACAAAAAATGAAATATTATCAAATGAATTGCATTAGTTTAAGAATATTTACAATGATAAAAGTAGCTGGGTAAAAGTCATTTCACTCATCTGTTATCTAAATTTGCATACATCATATATATTTTATTTTTCCTTTAGTATTCATGATTTTAAAAATTAGAAATAACAAGAAAACTAGGCTTTTATGTTGTCTTCCACATAACTGTATATTTTTTAAAAAGATCTTTTATTTTTTTATGTCTTCAGTCGCCACCTTTAAATATATTACTATCTGCAAGTATATGTTCTGTAAAATGTTTGATTTCTTAACCAGAAAACTGCAATGTCAATTTGTTCAAAATATAGTATGCTAGATAAGGAAAAAATATAAACAAGTTTAGAAAACAAACAATCAAAGCTGATAATACCTAGAAAACTTGCTATTTTTAAGGAATAGACTTACAACTTCTAAAAATATATGTGTTTTAAAGTTATTTCTGAACCCTGGCTGGTGTGGCTCAGTGGGTTGTGCACCAGCCTATGAACAAAAAGGCAGCTGATTCAGTTCCTGGTCAGGGCATATGTGTGGGTTATGGGCCAGATCCCCAGTTACGGACATGTGAGAAGCAGTGAGTTGATGTTTTTTTCACACATCAATGTTTCTCCCTCTCTCTCCCTTCCACCTTTCCCTCTCTCTAAAAAATTAAGTAAAAATCTTTTTAAAAAGTTATTTCCCAAATTATTAAAAATGAATATATATATATATCATTTTGTCAAAGAGAAAAACAGAAATGTGATTTTAAATTTATTCTTCAACTTGGGTTATCTTATAATTTAGCATGTATGATTTGTGCAGATACTATAATAGGCAGTCTGTGTATACAGAGTTAAATATTAGGAGTGTAAAACACACTCAATTGGAAAAGAAAAGTATACATACACAATTGCAAAACACATGATAGTCACTTTATTTACCATCAGAATTTATAGAAGAACAGTATCACTGAGAGTGGTATTGGTTTAAGACAAAGTACCAAAAAAATATAACCCATCTTTTATCTAGTTCTCAATCATAGTCAAGTATTGTTCCATTTCTTTGCCTGGAATAACAGGGTGAAACAGAATATTGGACTAAATGTTAAAAATAAACATTCTATTTTTAACACTGCCCCATGTTAGATACATAGATATAGTTATGTTACACCACCCAGATTCCTCTTCAGAGAAGGACTTGTCACTCCAACTGGTATCTTCATTAGGGTTTGACTCTGCTACAGAGAACATTTCACCCAAGGCCTGTTTCTCCTGTGTGGGCCATGCGCGATGATGGATCAACCTAGTCTATCCCAATGTCAGACAGTTTTGACAGAACATATTCATTCTGAAGTTACTTAGGAGATTGGCCAACTTTTCTAGGCCTCCCCTCATCCATGTGACCTCTCCTTGTGCCCAGTGGTTATTCCTTTCTTATGTGTCCCCAGGAGTCAATCCTTAATTAATACTCAGGATGATAAACTCTCAGCTTCTGCTTTTTCAGAAACAAATTGAGACACAGTAATTCTCTGGAGTGGTGCAGGAAATAAGGTGATGATGTTCATAACTGGATCTCTCACCAGCCTCCTGGCTAGTGATGAGGAACCAGCCCTTCACAGGTGATGAGTGGAGCACAGACAGCCCCTGATACAAGGTGGTGTTAAGAGTCACCCGGGTAGTGAATTAGCAGAGTTAACAGTGGAAAGGAATGTGTTAGCTGGTACAATTTAGAGGCATAAGGGAAATAGTAAATACAAAGACAATGGGATAGAATAGCTATTGCTAGGCACCATTAATACTCTGCAAAATGGTAATGAAAACCGCAGGAGACTAATATGTAATTGGAAAGCGAGTGTGAAAAACCAGAAGGTCCCCATGGCAACATGTAATGTGATTCTGATCCTGCAGCTAGAGGACAGGAAAAGCTGAAGCCAGGCCAAGGACTTAATCATGGGAATGACTGAGGTAGAAAAGTTTAAAAACACAACCAACTTATGTTTGCTATGCCAAGGTCAGAGTCATTTTTGAGGAAATGTGGAAACTCACCTTGAAACATGGCCACCAAATATTGAATCTTCAGGTATGTTTACTAGCCCTAAGCCTGCTGTAGTTTCTCAGCCTTCTCTATTGAGAGCTGGCACTTTTTCATTTAAAATCAATGAAAAGACTCCTGCCCTGAAAGACAACTAACCTCCAAAATTTGTCAACTCCTCAAAATGTTAAATGTAAAATTACCATGTGATCTGGCAACTCTAGCTTGAGGTATAATCTCAAGATGAGATATATTCACACAGAGCTGGTACACTAATGTCATAGTATCATTATTCATAATAGACAAAAAGTATGGAAGAAACCCTAATGTGCAACTGATGAAGAGACAAAAACATGTTTTCATTATCTAACAGAATGGATGCGCCATGGGATGAAAATCAATAAAGTATAGGCTAATATATGTTGCAGCAGGGATGCACCTTGAAGACATTATGCTAAGAGAAAGAAGCCAGTCATGAAAGGCTATGGTTTGAATGATTCCATTTATGTGAGACATCCACAATAAGGAAACTTAGAGACAGAAAGTAGGTTAGTGATTGATTAGAATTGGGAAGGGTAATGTTGGAAAAGAATGAGAGATGACTGGTGATAAATACAGAGTTTCTGTTTGGGGTGATGAAACATTCTAAAACTAGGTTTTTATGATATTTGCATAATTCTGTAAATGTACTAAAATTATTGACTTGTACATGGCAGAATTACAGAATATGAATTATATCTCAAACTATTTAAAAAATAGGAGAGTTCACAAACAACTCTTACTCATCTCCTCATGTGATTCACTCATGTGACTTTCCTTACAGTATTCAATACCAGTAAAATGACAGAGTTTATTTCCTAAAATACTCTTTTGGTCCCAAGATCTAATTCTGAGTTCCACATTGCATTTTGCTGTCATATCTCCTCAGTCTGCTCCAATCTGCAATGATTTTTCATTTTTATACTATATTACTAGAAATTATTTATTATGCCTAGCCCACAATAGAAGAGACAGTAATTGAGGTAATTGAACTTTCCATTCTTGATAGACAGGTAAAATAATTTATGATAATTTTTAAAACCTTCAGAATAATTAGAAAATTTCAAGGGAGTTATATTAGGGTATGCAAACAGCTAATTTCTCTTTTAATTTTGTCCACTAATATTTTCATTCACCAATGGATTATGATTGCAACAGTTATAACAATAAGGTTTTCGTGATGACTTTCTATTTCTCTTATATCACGTACACTGTAGTGAAGGGTAAAAAAGCTTTGCCTTCTTCCCTTCTCAGTTCATGACTGAGGTGCTATAAAAATACAGGTTAACAAGATAAAAGAATACACATTTATTTAATGTGTTGTGCAAGACAAGAAAACCTTCAAAAAGAAATGAAGACATGCTAGGTCCTATTCCTTGAATCTCACTTTTCCATAAGTATCAGAGTAAAACACTGATTGTCTACAAGTGACAAAAGGCTTAAAGATGGTTAAAGATGAGGAGACTTCATTTTATGAGAAAATGTAATTATTTCTGTGGCATACAACATTTTACAATAATAACCAGAATAATGACTGATAACATTATACAGGGTCATATCAGATTTCTGGAAATTTCATACAATTTTTGTAACACATGTTAAAAACATCTGTCTATACAATATAACCTAAGGTTTATTATGACCACTTATCTAACAATGTTTGCCATGTTATTTAATATTCCAAATAAACCTAATCAGTTTAACATCTCTCTTGTACAAGGCCAGAGACAAATCCTTTGAGATTTTTAAGACCCTCTGGAAAATCTCAAAGTTAATGTGAGACCAAAAAGACACCATTAGGGGAGAGAGAAGATGGTGGCACGGTAGGAGGATGTACATCCCTCTTCCCCCTTCACACAGGTGCAAAACCTGGTCAATTTACAGTGGAGCACAGCAAACAGATACCAGAAACACAGCATATTTGAATATAGGAGATCGAAAATTGCAGTGGACATTGAAAAACCAGACGGTAAGGAGAATACTCCAGCAGTGCAGAGACCAGGGCGGGGGCTGAGGTCCCCGGCCAGTGCTGGCCATTAGACTCTAGGGAGGGAGCTGGGTCAACCACTCCCTGATCAGCCAAACAAGGTTTCTGGCAGCACTGAGATAAACCTGGTTGCTTGAAATCTCACAGAGAGGAGTTAAGATCTCATAGCCCTAGGAGGACTGTGCGTTGGATCCCAGCGCCAAGGCGCCATTGGAGGAACCCGTGCTACAGTCGCTCAGTGCTACAGTCTCTTAGCACCTGAGCGCCATCAGGGAGCTGCAATAGGATACGGTCTCTTGGCGCCCACACTCTCACCAATAGGGAGCTGAGATACAATACGGTTTCTCCATGCCCGCATGCCAACAGGGAGCTGCAATATGGTCTCTTGGCACCCTTGCCCCATCGGGGACCTGAGTGGGCTGCTGGGAGATCTTAGACACCAGTATGCGACCAGTGTGGGGGTCCATTTGTGCTCACAGGACACTTGGCACCTGTGCATGGAAGGCTGAAAGATCATTAGCACTTGCACGCATGTGACCGCTGTAGGCACCTGCCGCTTCAGAAGACACACCTGAGGCCCTGTAGGGAGAGGCCCTGGCCTACCTCTGAGAACAGTAGGCCAAAGATAACTGAGTGCTGAACAGGAAAAAAAAAATACAGTCACACCTCAGCCACTGCAGGAAGCAAGGCCAAAAAAACCAGCTTGGCAAGATAGATAACAGAAAGAGTTGGTGGTTTTGGTGTTTTGTTTTGTTTTGTTTTTTGGTGTTTTTTTTCTTTTTCTCTTTTTATTATTAATTTTTCATTATTTTGATCTTTTTTACCCCTCAACTCCTTTTGCTTTTCATTACTTCTTTCTTGTTTTATTCCTTCTTCCTTTCTTTCCAAGCTTATCTCTTCTTCCTTTCTCTTTTTTCTTTTTTTATTCTGCTTTTCTTTATTCTCTTTTCATTTTTTTATTTCCTTTTCTTTCTTTTTTTTCTTTCCTCCTCTTTTTCTCTTTTTAAACACCTACAAGTGAGACAAAAACAAAACAAAACAAAACAAGACAAAATAAAACAAAACAAAAAAAACACTGGAACTGTGGAAAGACCAGAGTTGGTCCCAAAGAGGGGGCATTTGAACAGTAAAGACACCAGAAGCCGTGAACACCAGGATACCAAAAGGAGAGAGCACCACTGAATCTCACAGGTATTCTACCACAGAAGGTAACACCATAAACCCAGGGAACCAGAACAAATCAATTTAAGAAACTGAGGCTAACAAGCAGCGCCTCACAAACAAAGGGAAGACAAGGAAACAATCCCCAAATGAAAGAAAAGGAGGAAGCCCCAGAAAGAATGCTAAATGAAATGGAGGCAACTCAACTATCAGACTTTGAGTTCAAAGCAATGGTTTTCAGGAAGCTCCAAGAGCTCTCAATGAGCTACCAGAAACTACAGGGAAGCTATGAGGAACTCAATGCAAACTATATCAACATGAAAAAGGAAATAGAAACTATCAACAAGGGCCAAGAGGAAATGAAAAACACAATTTATGAACTGAAGAACACAGTGGAAGGAATAAAAAGCAGAATTGATGAAGCAGAAGATTGGATCAGTGAGTTGGAGGACAAAGTAGAAAAAACTATCCAGAAAGAGCAAGAAAAGGAAAAGAGGCTCAGAAAGAATGAAGAGGGATTAAGAGAAATACAAGACAATATGAAATGTAATAATATCCATATAATAGGGATACCAGAGGGAGAAGAAGAAAAGCAAGGGATAGAAAACCTATTTGAAAAAATAATGATGGAAAAATTCCCTAATTTGATGAGAGAAAATCACACAAATCCAGGAAACACAGAGAGTCCCAGTCGAGAAGAACCCAAAGAAGCCCACTTCAAGATACATCATAATTAAAATGGCAAAATTCCAAGACAAAGAGAGAATCTTAAAGGCAGCAAGGGAGAAAAAGGAAGTAGCATACAAGGGAGCCCCGATAAGGTTAGCAGCTGACTTCTCAATGGAAACATTCCAAGCCAAAAGGGAATGGCAAGAAATATTGTAAGTAATGAGAACCAAAGGCCTGTAATCAAGACTACTTTACCCAGCAAGGCTTTCAAACAAGATAGAAGGCCAAAAAAGGAGCTTCCCAGACAAAAGAAGTCTCAAAGAGTACACCTCTACCAAACCAGCTATGCAAGAGATACTAAAGGGCCTGCTTTAAGGAAAGGAAGGAAAGGAGAAAGACAGGGAGAGGAACACAGGTACAAAAATGGCAATGAATAAGTGTTATAATCAATAGTAACCTTAAACTTAAATGGATTAAATGCTCCAATCACATGGCATAGAATAGCTGAATGGATAAGAAAGCATGACCCGCTCATATGCTGCCTACTAGAGACCCTCCTGAGGATGAAAGACCTACACAGACTCAAAGTGAAGGGCTGGAAACAAATTTTCCAAGCAAATGGACAGGAAAAAGAACCTGGGGTAGCAATACTCATATCAGATGAAATAGACTTAAAAGAAGAGCCATAAAGAGAGACCCAGAGGGTCACTTCATAATACTCAAGGGAAGAATCCACCAAGAAGACATAAACATTGTAAATATATATGCACCCAACATAGGAGCACCTAAATACATCAAGAAAATCTTAGAGGGCTTCAAGAAAGATATTGACAGCAACACAGTTATAGTAGGGGCTTTTAACACCCCACTGTCAAAAATGGACAGATCTTCTAAACAAAATATCAACAAAGATATTGTGGCTTGAACACCACTCTAGATGAAATTGACTTAACTGATATATATATAGAGAGAGAGCCCTTCATCCCAAAGAAACTAAATACACATTCTTTTCAAATGCACATGGAACATTCTCAAAGATAGACCACATGATAGGACACAAAACTAACCTCAACAAATTCAAGAAAATTGAAATCATACCAAGCATTTTCTCCGACTACAAGGGACTGAAACTAGAAACCAACCCCAAGGGGAAAAACACAAAGTCCTCAAAATAATGGAGATTGAATGGCATGCTATTAAACAATGAATGGGTCAAAAATGAAGTTAGGGAGGAAATCAAAAAGTTTCTGGAAACAAATGAAAATGAACTCATAATGACCCAGAACTTATGGGACACAGCAAAGGCAATCCTCAGAGGGAAGTTCATAGTGATACAGGCCTACCCAAAAAAGATAGAAACGTCTCAAACAAACAACTTAACTCTACACCTACAAGAACTCGAGGAACAACAACAAAGACAGCCCAGAGCAAGTAGAAGGAGGGAAATTAACAAGATCAGAGCAGAATTAAATGACATAGAGACTAAAAGCACAATTTTAAGGATCAATGAATCCAGGACCTGGTTCTTTAAAAAGATCATCAAAATTGACAAGCCTTTAAGCAGGCTCATCAAGAAAAAAAGAGAGAGGACCCAAATAAACACAATCAGAAATAAAAGAGGAGAGATTGCAACTGACATCACAGAAATACACAGAATTGCAAGAAAATTACTATGAAGAACTGTACGCCAAGAAATCTGAAAACCTAGGTGAAATGGACAAGTTTCTAGAAAAATATAATCTTCCAAAACTCAATGAAGAAGAAGCAGAAAGCCTGAGCAGACCAATAACAGCAGATGAAATAGAAGCAGTAATCAAAAAACTCCCAACACACAAAAGTCTGGGACCAGATGGTTTTACAGGAGAATTTTACAAAGCATTTAAGGAAGAGCTAACCCCTATCCTTCACAAACTTTTCAAAAAAATCCAAAATGATGGAAGACTCCCAAACTCTTTTTATGAAGCCAGCATCATTCTAATCCCAAAACCAGATAAAGACATAACAAAGAAAGAAAATTTCAGGCCCATATCACTGATGAACATAGACACTAAAATCCTCAACAAAATATTGGTAAACCACATCCAACAATACATTAAAAAGATCATACATCATAACAAAATTGGATTCATCCCAGGGATGCAAGGATGGTTCAACATTCTCAATTCAGTAAATGTAATGCATCACATAAACAAAAGCAAAAACAAAAATCACATGATCATATCAATAGATGCAGAAAAAGCATTTGATAAGGTACAGCACCAATTTATGATAAAAACACTCAGCAAAGTCAGAATTCGGGGAGCATTCCTCAACACAATAAAGGCCATATGCGAGACCTACAGCCAACATCATACTCAATGGGCAAAAATTAAAATCTTTTCCACTAAGATCATGAACAAGACAAGGTTATCCACATTCACCACTTCTATTCAATGTAATATTGGAAGTATTGGCCACAGTGATTAGACAAGAAAAGGAAATAAAAGGCATCCAAATCAGAAAGGAGGAAACAAAACTATCATTATTTGCAGATGACATGATAGTGTACATAGAAAATCCTATAGACTCGGCCAAAAAGCTGCTTGACCTAATGAATGAATTTGGCCAAACAGCAGGATACAAAGTCAATATCCAGAAATCAAAGGCATTTTTGTATACCAACAATGAAACAACCGAAGCAGAAATCAGGAAAAAAATTCCATTCAATATAGCAAAAAGAAAAATAAAATACCTAGGAATAAACCTAACCAAGGACGTAAAAGGCCTATATGTAGAAAACTACACAACGCTGAAGAAAGAAATCAAGGAAGACACAAACAGATGGAAACATATACCATGTTCATGGATTGGAAGAATTAACATCATCAAAATGTCCATACCACCCAAAGAAATTTACAGATTCGATGCAATACTTATTAAATTACCAATGACATATTTCACAGACATAGAAATTAAATTACCAATGACATATTTCACAGACATAGAACAAACACTTCAAAAATTTATATGGAGCCATAAACGACCTCGAATAGCTGCAGCAATTTTGAGAAAGAAGAGCAAAGTAGGAGGGATCACAATACCTGACACCAAACTGTACTACAAGGCCACTGTAATCAAAACAGCCTGGTACTGGCACAAAAACAGGCACAGGAACCAGTGGAATAGAACAGAGAGCCCAGAAGTAAACCCAATTCTCTACGGTCAATTAATATTTGACAAAGGAGGCAGCAACATAAAATGGAGTAAAAGTAGCCTCTTCAACAAGTGGTGTGGGGAGAACTAGACAGTTACATGCAGAAAAATGAAACTTGAAAACTAACTTACACCATACACAAAAATAAATTCAAAGTGGATAAAAGAGTTAAATACAAGCTGTGACACCATTAAAGCCCTAGAGGAGAACGTAGGCAGGAAAATATCAGACACTTCACGCAGCGACATTTTTACTGATATGTCCCCTAAGCAAGGGGCATAAAGGAAAGAATAAACAATGGAATCTCATTAAAATAAAATGCTTCTGCATGGCTTAAAGTAATGGCTTTTTACTTAAAAGTATTAAAGTAAAAAGAGAACCAACTGTATGAGAAAACATATTTGCCAATGATACCTGAGACAAGATTTAATCTCCAAAATATATAAAGAACTTACATGACTCCACTCTAAGAAGACAAGCAACCCAATTAAAAAATGGGCAAAAGACTTGAACAGACACTTCCCCAAGGAGGACATACAGAGGATCCAGAAACACATGAAAAGATGCTCGATATCCCTTGCTATCAGAGAGATGCAAATTAAAACCACAATGAGATACCACTTCACACCTGTCAGAATGGCCATCATAAACAAAGCAACAAACAACAAGTGCTGGAGAAGTTGTGGAGAAAAGGGGACCCTAGTACACTGTTGGTGGGACTGCAGACTGGTACAACCACTATGGAAAGCAGTATGGAATTTTTTAAGAAAACTAAAAATGGATCTACTTTTGAGCCAGCAATTCCACTGCTAGGATTATATCCTAGGAACCCTTGAACACCAATCCAAAAGAACCTATGCACCCCAATGTTCATGGCAGCACAATTTACAATAGCCAAGTGTTGGAAGCAACCTCAGTACTCATCAGTAAATGAATGGATCAAAAAACTATGGTACATTTACATAATGGAACTCTATGCAGCAGAAAGAAAGAAGGAGCCCCTTACCCTTCATGGCAGCATGGATGAAACTGGAGAGTATTATGCTAAGCGAAATAAGCCAGGAGGTGAAAGACAAATACCATATAATCTCACCTTTAACAGGAACCTAATAAACAGAAGAAACAAACAAGCATAATATAACCAAAGACACTGAAATTGAGAACAAGAGAGGAGAGGGATAGGAATTTCAAGGGAAAAGGGGAAGGGTTTAGAGCAACAAGTATAAAAGACACATGGACAAAAGCTAGGTGGGGTGGAAATGGGAGGGATCTAGGGAGGGCTGGGGCGGTGAGCTGGGATGGGAGTAGAAGACAGAAAACTGTACAAGGAGAACAATTAAAATTTAAAAAAAGTGAAAAAAAAAGACACCATTAGAAAATGTCACAGATTTGGACATTTGACTAAATAGAATCACATATCATTATGAGACAATAATTAATTATTTACTCAACCAAAGTAATAATAGAAGATATTAAAGACAAATATACAAGGTGACATAGTTGTGAACGAAACTTAGCTCTCTTAATATGGAGAAGAGTAGTTTTCTGAAGCAACCCGAGACCTAAAGAGACAACATGAACCAAAGCAAATTATTTTTGCTAGCACACAAAATCTTAGCTTTCAAGGTAGATTATATAAAAGGTAAAGTAAAACCTTTCACAATTTCTTATCAAGAGGAAACCAATAGTACAAAAAGTTTTTTCCTTTTGGCAGTATGGATATTATAGTGTATTTTAAAATCCTTATTTATAGTAGTTATAATTATAGATATTTCTTAAAATTCTTAGTATAGTTACAGATATTTTTTAGTAATTAACCTGTGAAAACTAAGGAGTAAGTAATTGTGGTCCTACAAATTTATAAATAGATTTTTATAGTTTCAAGAAGTATATTCTTTCTAATAGTAACCTTTCCAATATGGCACAAAAGACATTTACTAATGGACCCAATCATCTTTAGTTCCTACCTAAAAGAAAACCAAAAATCATAAACCTGTGTTCAGTAATTAATATTATAGTATTTTGTCTTATTTGGAAATCATCTACATATTCAATGGACTTTGATCATTTACCTTTTCTTGGTTTAAGATTTCAAGATACCAAAAAGATTTTGGAAACCATTTTTAAGTAGACATACTGTATAGTATAATTATTGTTAAAAAGTTCATTTATAAACCTGTACTTACATCTATTGAATTCATTTGTTCTTCTTAAATTAATTTATTTTTATTGTGGTTTTTCCCCATTACCATTACTCTCTCTTACATTCTTTCCCACCTCCACCTCCAGTGCAGACAGCAATGACCATACTGCTGTCCATGTCCATGAGTCCTTTTCAATTTTGCTTGATTCCCCCACCCACCAATCTCCCCCCACCCCTCCACAGAGCTGTCAGCCTGCTCTCTATCTATGAGTCTGTCTGTATTTTGCTTGTTAGTTCAGTTTGTTCACTTGTTAACAATTATGTTTAGACATGAAAATTTCAAAAGGCATTAAACAAATCATCATCTTTTAAAAATTGTTGTTCAAATACAATTGTCTCCATTTTCACCCCAACACACGCTCCCCCCCCCACCCATCCCGGCCTCCCACTCTCAAACCCACCCCCTTTGGCTTTGTCCATGTGGCCTTCGTACATCTTAAATTCTAAAACATTAACCATCATCTTAAATTCTTGGAACATTAATCATCATCTTAATTTTTTTCTTGCCCACAAATTCTGTAAGTAATATTATGAGCTTACTTGACTTATATAAACCTAGGTAGAAAAAGTACATTATATTTAATACTAATAACTCTAAAAATATGCCTGTTTTAATTCAACAAGCAAACTGAAACTAGGTTTTGTTTACCAAAGAATATCCTCATCATGAAAACTTGAAAACATTTGGGTTAGTGTCTATATTTCGACAGTACACTTAATTTATATAAATGCTTTTTATCTTTAAGTCAATAAAATAAAACTCTTTATGAATTAAGCCTGAAGACACCATCCAGGGGTAGAGAACATATCACACATTTATAACCCTACATATATAACATACATAAATATATAAAAAGATGCAAATCTTATAGCTTTTATTTTAAAAGTTTAGCCATGAGACAGGTAAAGTAGTGCAAAACTCACCAGTTTATGAAAGAATGGTTGTAAAAAGTTTCAGTACTGACAGATGAAATACATTTATCTACTCAGATAGTAGATGGCTAAGCATTTTACTAACATTTGTGGAAGAAACTTTTCAGATTTGTATTTTTCCTTGACAAGTAATCTTATAGAGGCTGTGCACTTGATTTTGGACAATGGGTTCTTATAACAGTTTGTAGTTTTAAAAGTGTTTTCCATTTTTTTTGTCTCAAGTGTTTATAGGCAGAGTTATCTCTTGGGGTGTTTGCATTTTGAAGACATGGTAAGATTTACATCTTCATGAGACAGAGAAAGGATGCAAGTTTTCTCCTAAGAGTTTTGGGGTATAATTGTCTATTATCAGAAGTCTAGGGTAATTATTATTTAAAATTTCCTTAATTTTCTTAAAAACAGGACATTTCTGTTCCAAAGCCCTAACCTTTTTTTTTTCTAATTTCTTCAAGAATTTTGAGATGAGTGCTTGCTTTGGCAGCACATATACTAAAATTGGAATGATACAGAGAAGATTAGCATGGCCCCTGTGCAAGGATGACACACAAATTCGTGAAGCGTTCCTTATTTTTGAAGCAACATAGGTGCCCATCAGTAAATGAATGGATCAAGAAACTGTGGTACATTTACACAATGGAATTCTGTTTTGGCCAACTTCTTACCATAGAGCTTCTTAAATTCTTTCAGATATCTTGCTAGGTTTCAGGCAAGACAAACAGTAAAAAAATCCTAGAAGTATTAATCAGCCCCTTGAATGCAAAAGGCACCTCAAAGAAGGTGCAAAGATACTACTTCCTAAGATCCAGAGCAACTATCAAAGATAACAGAGAGAGAGAGAGAGAGGCAGAGAGACAGATACAGGGAAGAAGTGAGAGAAAGATTTAGACAATTACCCTGAGAATTGGCAAAAGTGTATAGGAAAATTGCTGCAAATGAAGTACAATCCACATTTCTGTCTTACCATATTTGGGGCCCCCAACCCCACAGTCACCAAGTTAAGTTCTCAGGACCCCAAATGAGAGAAACAAGAAGGCAATGGCTGTCCCTGGGAGGAAAAGCATCAGCAAATGGGTACCCAAAAGCAAATCCATGAATAATGATCCATAGCTCTAATTGTTACAGATATCTGTTTGCCTGTCAATTTAATTTGGCAAAGGAGGGACAAAGTGAAATTGTATCTTCCTCTCTCAACCAAACACCACAGAAAGGCTTATGTGAGAGGTGACTTTGGCAAGAAATCTCACCCTTTGCCACCTTCTGTCAGTTCTCCCAAGATCCCATCTTCAGGCTCTAGGTGAGTGAGGAGTCTCAGTGGGTCTTACCTTAGTCACCAGAAACTTCAGAGGAGAAAAAAATTTTCTTCTACCCTTTATGTCTTCTCTGGAATTTCATAAATGGTTAATCTTATCTAAATTGGAAGTTTTCCATGGTGATCACTGTAATTCAATCTTCTCTTTCAGGATTACCATTGGCAAATTGAACCTGGACACATTGGGCCCAGTCCACCTTGTGGCAACGCCAGTCCCACCCATGATTCAATCTAGTTTCCAAGTTGGACACAGTCGAACTCCAGTCTGGAAAAAAAATACCTAAATAAAGTCTAAAAGCTCATAATTCAAGAACTAGAACCTGAGAGGGATTTACTCATGACCTCCAGAGGCAGCAACAATGCAGCAAGCTCACCGGACTCAGTAGTACCTTTGCTTGGTCGCTTGTTGCACCTGGGGATCATCAGAAGTCTCCTTTGCTTTCCCCTTCTGACACAAGAACTGTTAAAATATAAATTGAGGCATATCGGAATTTTTAAAGATTTATTTGAGCAAAAAGTGATTTAAATCATTCAGAATTCAACCTAGAACATAGAAAGAAGGTCCAAGGAACTCTAGAAAGTAAAGACTTCTATAGGTAGAAGGGAAAGGGAACAATGGAGTCATATTAAGTAAAACAGCGGGTTTTTTATTGCAAAGTTACTTTCCTTTAGGAGATGGCAGGGGTATTACGGGCAGGTTAAGTAACTGTTACTGATCAGGTGATTCCCAATTGATTGTTTTAAGATTCCATTTTGGGGAGACCTGAAACTGCAATTAAGGTAAGGCTTAGACTGATGATGGGGAGTTTAGCATAAGCCGCTCCATTTTGGATAAATGGTCTTGTTTTTAACAGTGCTTATGCCTGGAAAAAAATGCCAAACTAAGTGAACATTAACCTATTTTGATTCTTTAAGTCTTTTAAAATACAACTTACATATTACTCTCTCCCTTCTTTTACTTCTATGAGCCACATATTCATTTCTTTTTAATACAATGAGAAAATAAATTCCATGTTCTTTCCACTGTTTTTTTCATATACATTAGATTAACTTTAGAAAATTAGTGTTATTCCATGGGAACTTTTACATAATGTAACATTGAGAAGTGTGATTGTTGAGTTACAGAAAATTACCAATTTTATGATAACAATACCTTTCAAATCCAAGATAAAAAAAACTTCTAAGTGATATGTACAGCTTATATTTCAAGGTAATTAAGTAATTTGTTAAAGTCATATCATGTGTGAAGGTTGAGGTCAAGATTTTGATTTATAATTTAATCAGTTGAATTTTTTCTTTCACTAAAAACCATGTAAGTAGAGTTATTTATCTTTAATAAATATTCAAAACAAATTTACATAAAAAAGGAGCCAAGTACATATCCATCTTTACTTGTGTATGAAGTACAAAATATACTCTTAGCTTTGCTAAATAATATTACATATTTCTAAAAGAATTTTTTGGATAGTTTAAAGATGCCATCCACTGGAAATCACAGTTTAATTTTCTATTTATCTTCATTGGAATAATGTAATTACCAACAAAAAAAAGAGCAAAAAAATGAGTTAACTGTGGATGACATATATGCAGGGATCACGATGTTGTAGGTGGGAAATTAGGCCCTTCCATTGGATTGGGAGGAAAGCATTCCAAGTACTTATGCATGGGAGAATGTGGTGTGGCATGGCTTATTTGTGTGATATGGAAGCTGCCCCCTGGGTCCCATCTCCCTCTCTTCCCACCGTAGAAAATGTCCAATCTTATTCCTAACAAGGCCAAAAGCAAAGCCTGTGTTCAGAGTTTTTAATTCATATTAAAGCTTAGTCCTTTGGTGCTGGTCAACTATTAAGTGGTGTCAGTCTCCATCTAGGTAGCTTAGCTTGATCACAGCTGCTCTGTTGGCAGAGTTCACATGGCCGCCAGCCATGTAGCTGCTAATTCCACACATGGGAGAAGTGAGTACTGGTTGAGAGAGAGAGAGAGAGAGAGAGAGAGAGATTCTTTGTTCCCCTGGAATTATAACCAGGAGTCTTTTCAAAACAACCAAATCCCCAGGTTTTAATGGGCTTTTGATGGGTCCACACTCCCTAGTTAGACGGACAGAACTCTGTGGCCAAGCAGCACCCTCTGCAACCTCAACAATCCTGTACCAGAGGGTGGGGGAGGGAAGATTATTAATTCCCCTAGAGGACCAGTGTTGGAATCCCCTGGAGTGTAAAATGCTGTAGCTTCTTGGTGAAGCAAACAGGCTAATGCTTCCCTATTTATTAAACTAAATATTGAGTTCCCTTTGCTCCCTTTCATTTAGTAATATGTAGTTAAAAACCAACAGTAATGATGAGATACTGAAGACTATAGTATTAGAAAATATTAATAGGTATAAGAATGTATATAAATGAAAAAAGAATGTATGTAAATGTATGCAAAAGTAAAGAATTGAAGACATGCCTTTTCTTTGGTTCTTTTCTTTAAAAGACTATTAAGAATAATAAAATAAAACTATGGAAAAGCAATATTAACTTCAATAATGAACTGACAAATCAGGACATTTGTCAGTTTTAATCTAGGGATAAAGAAAGTAGTATCTTTATAGAGATTATACAGAGCAAAACAGTTAATAAAGCCTTGAGAGAAAGATTATAAAGGTATTAAAGTTAATGCCCAAGTTTCACACTGGTAAAATTGAGAGAATAATGGACTTAGGAGGAGTGGACAGGTGCCTAGCAGGAAATTTCAAGAGTCTGACCTACCTTGTCACATTAAGTTTTAGATGGCATTGGAACATACAGGAAAATGTCACAGGTAAAAGTATAGATAGTGAATTGAATATAGCAGAACATGCTCTGGGTAGAGAAACCAATGGAAATGGAATTGATCAGATGATAATTGAAGACATGTGAAAAGATAAGGACCATTGGAGAGTGAATGGAAGAGAACACAAAAGGGTAATAAAGGGTAAATATATTCTATAGAGTGAGTTAAACTCAGAAACACTGAAAAAGTTACTTACATAACTAGAAAGAAAAAGGAAAGTCTTTCCTTGTGAACAAATATCTGATAGAGACTTTTTTATTGTTTTTTAAGTACAATTGTCTCCATTGTCACCCCACAAAGTCCCCCTGTCCCACCCATCCATACCCCCCACCCTCAAAACTACCCCCTTTAGCTTTGTCCATGTGTCCTTTATATCTGCTCCTTGATGACCCTTCTCCTATTATCCCCTATTATCCTTCTCCCCCCTCCTCTTTGGTTACTGTCAGTTTGTTCTTTATTTCAATGTCTCTGGTTGTATTTTTGCTTGCTTGTCTGTTTTGTTGATCAGGTTCCACTTATAGGTGAGATCATATGGTATTTCTCTTTCGCTGCCTGGATTATTTCACTTAGCATAATGCTCTCCAGTTCCATCCATGCTGTTGCAAAGGGTAGGAGCTCCTTCTTTCTTTCTGCTGCATAGTATTCTATTGTATAAATGTACTACAGCTTTGAAATTGAGTAAGATGTATTGGGATTTTCAAGTAGGAAGAATATAAAGATATGAGAAAGATAACAATGTAGTGACTGTTAGAGAGATCATGAGTAAATATAGGTAAAGAGATTGAGAGCTTAGAAATGTATAGAATACATGGAGCATTTAATTTTGGAAGGGAAGTAGCTTCCTTATAAAAGGAATCCTAGATGAAAATAGAGGGCTGAAAGTGGGTTGTGAGATCAAGATGAGAATGAGATGTTTGAAAGCCACGGTGCTTTCATAAATTGCCTCTTCATGGAGATATAAAAAAGATAGTAGTGGGAAAGGCATGCTTTCCTGCTGCAGAATCAAAGCAAGACTGACATGGTGGAAGTGATGAGAGTGGTGGGAAAAGAAGAGGCTGTGTGTGTAGGTACAGATGCCACTTAAAGATAAATAAATTTATTTCTGAAGTTTAAAAATATGTCAGTTTCTGAACAGTATGTTTTTATTGAAGTTCTGTAAATTGCAAATAAAATCTTTCATTTTCTAACAAAAAATAAAAATATTGGAAAGTTTTCATGAGAAATCTCTTCTCTGTGACCTTGCTTTTACTACATCCATGTTTATTCACAGTTTGACATCTGTTTATATTTTCAAGATAATGAAAAGAAAACCCCCTGCCTATGCCAAGACACTGTCTTTTCTCATTCTCTCTTCAAAAAAAAAAAAAAAAAATAGCTGAAAAAAGTAAAGCCAGATTCCTGGAGGAAAAACTCAGCCAAAAGTTACCTTTATTAAATAGAACTCCCCCAAAACTAATCTGTACAGAGCATTGTTGAAACCAAAAGAATCTGTACAAACAAAAGTTCTAGGCTTTCTTTAGGCTATTCTGAATAATGAAAAATGTTTGGTAATTGAACATTTAATTTTACACTGTTTTTACTCAGAATATTCATAACTCAAAGTATTTGTAAAGAATGCTGCATCAAGTCCCTCATCATAATCGGCAATCCTCCTCTTCCTCTACACCCAGCAACCACAGCAATAATCCTCCTAAATTACACGATTGGTCCACTCACAACCACCTCACCTTCTCCATCTCTCACCTCTGAAACTGCTTTCCCAAACCTGTAGACATCTCTATGTCAAAGGATCTCTCTTCTTTCCTGCAGGAAATGGATCCTGAGTCTTTCTTTGGAAACTGCTTCCACGCAATCTCCTTAGATGGTGAGTACTTAGATTCACATGGTGCCTCAGGGTTAGGAACTTCACTTGCTCCTTAAATTCCATTACTTCACCACTTAAAATAAATATAAAAAACGGTTCTGTTGAGAGGATAAACCTTTAGTTACCACAACTTGCCATTCTGCATAGTTGTTTTCTCCCATGTTTTCTGGGGATATACCCCAGTCTGCCACATCCACTGAGCTCTGGCTCAGTTTTCATCACCTCAAACTCTTACCATTATTTTAAGGGACTCCAATAAATGTAAATTACAAATCCCAAAGCTTTCCCTCCTGTCAACCTCTTTTCACAATTTCACATCAATTGACTTCTTTTTGTTCACTTTAGTAATCCATGCCTTCAGCTAAAATTTAGATCACTATCACAAAATTATTGACTTTCACTCTCCCAACAAATCATTTCATTTTCTTCACTTATTTCCTATCTAATTAGATAGCCAATGATCTCATTTCATTTAACACATCCTCACCAGTATGTAAACTCCCTTGCCTCTCTAAATTTTGGTTGCATATGTTTAGCAAAACTGTAACTCTCAACAAATCCAAACTTTTGATTTCTCTATGACTCATTTAAAGATTCAGGGATAGAAAAAAATCACAAAGAAAGTATAGGCGATTATCAGTTTCACATGTGCCCTAACAACAGTGCTCAGACATATCACAAATTCCATATGTTAGATTCAGTCTACCATTGTCTGCAATGACACTTTCAAACGTTCTTTAGACCCATCAAACATTTGATAGTCTGATGTTTGTTTTGTGTTCAGTTTTTAAATACATTATTCAGTTACAACACATGCACCTTTTTTCTTTTTGTTTTTGCTGCTATAATAAATTTTTATATTTTTTGGTAAACACAGATAATCAGTTCTTGGGTATAATCAATAGTGGAATAATCGATTCATAAATTATGTTAGATTTACTTAAAACAACCAAATACTTCACAAAATGGTTGTACAAGTTTACATTCTCACCAACTAAATGTGGGATTTTCAATTTCTCCATATTCCTGCTTAATTTAGGTGCTATGTGTTGCTTTAATTTTAGCTACTCTAGGGGGTATGAAGTGCTATTCTGCTGTTTTAACCATACATGTAAAAACATGTTTATGAAAATTTTATTTTATTCCTTTGATTTGTGTTTTTCCAACCTTACTCTGGTAACTCCTCTCTTAGTGTAGCTTTATGGTAAGTCTTGTTTTAAAAGTTTATACTTCTTTAAGATTGTTCAACTATTTCTACAGTCTTTGAATGTCCATACAGATTTAGATTCTTATCAAGTCTGAAAGGAGTGGAATCTTAACAATATTGAGTTGAGTTTTTTATTCATAATTATGATATATCACATTGGTTATGTTCCTTTATTTTTCACCACAATATTTGAAAGTTTTCACTGCAGCTGCCTCGATACATTTGTTAAATTTATCCCTACATATATCATTTTTATTGCATCTAAATAGAATTTTTAAAAATTTAAAATGATTTTTTTGTTAATGACTGTTTTGTATACTAATGTACTCCATGATTTTCCTAAATTCATTTAGTAATTCCCATAAATCTTTGGAAGCTTCTTCAGAATATTCTACATACAAACTGATGTCATTTGTGGATGGACATAAATTTACTTCTTTTCTTATCAGAAAGCCTTTCATTTTTCTCATTTTATTGCATTGAATGCACCTCCAATGACTGTTGTATACAGTTTGCCTGGGATATAGCTATACTTCCATCAAGCTGCTTTTGAAATTTAAGTGAATCTTTATAAAACATATTATAGTGGGATCTTTCTTTGCTTTATTTGTCCTTACAGTTTTCCTTTTTAATTGAAATGATTATTTATGTAAATTATTTATAATTTTGTGCCTAATTCTTCAATCTTACTAAATGATTTAGAACAACAACAAAAGAATGATATCCTATAAGACACTACTTCTATACCTTATATGTAGTTTAATTAAGAATATAATCTATTTTAACTTGGTTTGTCATAAATTTTGTAACTGATACTCTTTCATTTGCTGAATGTAATTTGTTTTTATTTCTCTTTTAATTGAAAAGTTGTTAGAGTGAAATCTTCAATAAAATTTTCATTTTGTAGATAAACATAGGGAAAATATATAAAAAAATAAAATCATAATAGCGTATTTTTTCTATTAACTTAATAAAAGGTTGTTTAAATAATCTTAAATCTAGAGCGATGTTGAATCTTCTCAACAAAAACATATTACCCATGATGAGCTTTTCAAATTATTTTGTTATTTTTTGATATTCTTTAAAGTTTGTGACATCTAATATTATAGCAAAACCTTACATGACATGAGTTTTCATCTTGGAGCTAATCTTTATTGAGGAAAGCATGTATATTTTCATTATTCATGTATTTATTAATTTAAATAGTTTATTTTTATTGTACTTTTTCCATTACCCTTTGTCACCCTTAGGCCCTCTTCCACCTCCACTCACTCCCGTGTGCCTCTGCAATCACCACACTGTTGTCCATATCCATGAGCTCTTTTTCTTTTTTAAAGTAAGCATATTTAAAAATAAGATTTCCTGAAATACTTTTGATTTTCTTTATTTTTTTAAACATTTTCTACAATTGATAGAGACTGTTTATAACTAATACCTTTTCTTTGTTTTGTCTCAGCTGCTATTGTAATATCTCAAGAGATAACTTATAGGCAGAGCATATTAATTAGGAAGTATAAATTTTCTGAATTTGACATTAAATTTATGTGTCATATTTTTATATTTTATAGCTCTATATAGTGTTTATACATATATTTTCCCAAGTATCTGTGCATAGAAGATATATTAATATATACATACAGTATTTATATATATCTCTACATGTGTGGAGTATGTAGATATGCATAAAGTGTGTGTGCATGTGTGTGTGCTGGTAGCCATCCCTCTATACACACACATACATACTTCAGGAAAAACATATTTTTTAAATTCTGAAACTTCTTTCCTTATTTTGTCAACACCTAAGCTATTATCTCTCTCAACTTTAAAATTACTCTTCGGTATGAAACTTCATGATGTTGGGACTGAGACTGTCCAAACCAATAGCTGTTTTGCCAGCTACTCTCAGTTTCTAGTAAAAAAGGATGATTGACAAACTTGAGAAAAAAGAAAGGGCTTGTGCCTTATAATTTTCTTCCTGCTTCTGTTTTGCTTCTTGTTTCTAAAGCATCACTCTGACAATGTACCTTCATCCTGGAGGTGGCAGACTGTTCCTTTAACAGCAGGAGAATCCATTTTGCAATTTTTTATACCCTTAGAACCAGTCTTATATTGTCCCTTAAAGATCTCAATTCCAGTTGGCCAGGGCTCACTTCTTAGAAATCTTGACCTCAGCTCCATGGAGATTTCTGGTTTCAGAAACAACAGCAGCAGCACAGCAAGACCCCCTTCTCAAGAGTCTGAATTTAAGTTCTGTAGGGACCTCCAGCAAATGTCCATTTCAGTCATTTCAGCCTCTTTCCCTTGCTGTGATAACCATTTCTTACATCCCTGCATTTGAGCTGTTTTGTTAATTTTTTTTGTATTTTTTATTGATGCTTCCACGCTTAGTAAACAATGTTTATGTATGTTTTTCTGTTAAAAGAACTTTTGTAGTTTCTTTCTCTGGACCTTTATTGGAGTGATATACACACACTTCCATTGCTGATCATGTTTTTACAATGTAATGTGATACCTCTTTTCAACTAAGCTCTACAAATCTTTAGTTCATTTAAAACTATGTTCAGCAGTTGATTCCAAACTACAACTCCAATAATAATATTAGTATATAGTTTACCTTATCATTTTAAATATGGATTTTATTTGATATCCTATGAGATAACTTGCAAGTGTTTTGATGTAGGCAATACTAATATATAAAGCTCAGTGGTATACAGGTATAAATCTTCTTCATTTCTCAATCACCTACTTACAGTTTTTATGAAATTCTTTAAGTGGAATGAGTCATGTCCATATAATGAATAATTAAAATATCCTTTCTAGAGTAACAAGTATAGTGTAAAAACATCTTTAATTTTAGAAAAAAAATTGCAAAAAATGAGCCATTTGCTGAGCATCTATTGCTTAGTAAATGATTCTCATCATGTGCAAAACAGAGTGCAAACATATGACAATATTTATATTTTTCAAAACTGTGAAAGTCTTTACATAGGGAGAAAAATGTTATTTTAGTGACAATGAACCTTTCATATAAGTAATCTCATGTATAGAGAAATCAAAATATAATGATAATAACCAGGAAGAGGATTTCACATTGTTTGAGTCAAATATGACAGACAAATGACTTTCCCCCAAAATTTTACAGTAGAAACTTCAGCTCTCTGATAGTGTTACAGAAAATAATTCGGAAAATAATGACTCTGACGCAATTTGGGGTAATGGAGTGAGGTTTTATTACATGTGTGGACCCAGAGGAGGCAGTCTCCAAATTCTGGACCCCGAACCTTGGCTGAGCAGGGCTTTTATTGCTCTCTGGACGCCCTATCCTACATGGCAGAAGTAGGAGGTACAGAAGCTGATGCAAAAATAACTCTAGGGTTGAGGTGTCCTTGAGGAGTCTTTATCAGAAGCTGGGTATTCAGAAGCCAAGGTGGGAGTTAGCTGCTACAATAGGACATTATTAATCTTGTGTCATGCTTAGTGATTCAATAGATTTCTTTACCAAACAACACTGATTGACTTTGAAATCTAATCAGTAAAATATGAAGTTTAGATAAACATCTATGAAACTGTGCTTATTAAAACAGGTGTTTGATTGGAGGAAGGAAGATGACAGTTAGGTAGGAGGGAGCAGATTCCACTTCTCCTTACACATGGGAGAAAAACCTGACTGATCTATGGAGGAACAGAGCAAATAACCAACAGAAACTCAGCGTATTTGAAAATAGGAGATCGAAAATTGTAGCGGACATTGAAAAACCAAATGGTAAGGAGAGTACTTCAGAACAATAAGAGCCCAGGGATCAGCGTGGAGACCAGTGTGACTAAGGTCCCCTGCCGGCGCTTACCCAACCTGCCACTGGACTATAGGGAGGGAGCCGGGTCAACCGCTCCCTTCCCAGCCAAACAAGTTTTCAGCAGCACCAGGAGAGACCTAGTTGCTTGAAATCTCACAGAGAGGAGTTAAGTTCTCAGTGGCAAACACGCTGGGGATGTGAGTACCCACACATATGCCTGGGAGGAGTGCACGCTGGAGCTTGCGCACCCGGACCGTAAGCGATCATAGGTGCCTGCACACCTTCGCAGATGGCTGCGCAACCAGAGCTGCCTGTGCACCACCGGAGACAGCTACTCAACCATAGCTGCCAGCGCATGACTGCAGACAGCTGTGTGACTAGAGGTGCCTGCACATCACCCGAGACCTGTAGCTCATGCCAGGAACCCAGGGAATGTGAGCGATCCATGGGAGAACCAGAGCCCACGCATGTGAACCCAGGGAATGCACATGATCCATAGGAAACACGGAGCTCACTCCCGTGAAATTAGGGTGAGTATACAGTGTAGGAGACCCGAGCTCACACCCATAAACTTGGGAAAGTGCACACTCCCCAGGAGGCTCAGAACATATGCCCAAGGTCCCGTGCAGAGAGGTGCCGGGCTAACTCTGGGCAGAGAGCACCACTAGCCCTGGGGAGAGTAGCCCAAAGATAACTGAGTGCTGAAGAGGGAGAAAAGCGATACTGTCACGCCTTGGCCATTGCAGTCAGCAAGGCCAGAAAATCCAGCTTGGCAAGATTGATAACAGCAAGAGTTTTTTTGTTTTGTTTTGTTTTGTTTTGTTTTGTTTTGTTTTTGTTTTGTTTTTCAATAACGTTTCATTATTTTTGTCTTTTTTACCCCTCAACTCCTTTTGCTTCTCTTTACTTCTTTCTTGTTTTATTCCTTCTTCCTTTCTTTCCAATTTTATCTCTTCTTTCTTCCTCTTTTTTTCTTTGTTTTTCATTTTTTTCTTCCTCTTTTCTCTTTTTAAATACCCACAAGTGAAACAAACAAACAAAAAAATCCTGGAACTGTGAAAAAAACAGAGTTGTTCCCAAAGAGGGGGCATTTCAACAGCTAAGACAGTGGAAGTTGTGAACACTAGGATACCCGAAGGAGACAGCACCACTGAATCTCACAGGTATTCCACCCCAGAAGTTCACAGCATAAACCCAGGGAGCCAGAACAGATCAATTTAAGAAGCTGAGGCTAACAAGAAGAGCCTCACAAACAATGGGAAGACAAAGAAACAATCCCCAAATGAAAGGAAAGGAGGAAGCCCCAGAAAGAATACTAAATGAAACAGAGACCACTCAACTATCAGTTTTTGAGTTCAAAGCAATGGTTGTCAGGAAGATCTCTGAGCTCTCAACGAGATACCAGAAACTACAGGGAAGCTACAATGAACTCACTGCAAACTATATCAACATGAAAAAGGAAATAGAAACTATCAACAAGGGCCAAGAGGAAATGAAAAATACAATTTCTGAACTGAAGAACACAGTGGAAGGAATGAAAAGCAGAATCAATGAAACAGAAGATTGGATCAGTGAGTTGGAGGACAAAGTAGAAAAAAAACACCCACAAAGAGCAAGAAAAGGAAAAGAGGCTCAGAAAGAATGAAGAGGGATTAAGAGAAATACAAGACAATATGAAATGTAATAATAGCCATATAATAGGGATACCAGAGGGAGAAGAAGAAAAGCAAGGGATAGAAAACCTATTTGAAAAACTAATGATGGAAAACTTCCCTAATTTGATGAGAGAAAAAGTCACACAAATCCAGGAAACACAGAGAGTCCCAATCAAGAGGAACCCAAAGAGGCCCACTTCAAGACACATCATAATTAAAATGGCAAAATTCCAAGACAAAGAGAGAATCTTAAAGGCAGCAAGAGAGAAAAAGGAAGTAACGTACAAGGGGGCTCCGATAAGGCTGGCAGCTGTCTTCTCAATGGAAACGCTCCAAGCTAGAAGACAATGGCAAGAGATATTCCAAGTAATGAGAACCAAAGGCCTGCAACCAAGACTACTTTACCCAGCAAGGCTTTCAATCAAGATAGAAGGCCAAATAAAGAGCTTCCCAGACAAAAGAAGTCTCAAAGAATACACCTCTACCAAACCAGCTCTGCAAGAGATGCTGAAGGGACTGCTTTAAGGAAAGGAGGGAAAAGGGAGAGAGAGAGAGGAACACAGGTACAAAATGGCAATGAATTGGTACCTATCAATAATAACCTTAAATGTAAATGGATTAAATTCCCCAATCAAAAGGCATAGAATAGCTGAATGGATAAGAAAGCATGACCCATACATATGCTGCCCCCAGGAGACCCACCTCAGGACAAAAGACCTACACAGACTCAAAGTGAAGGCCTGGAAACAAATTTTCCAAGCAAATGGAGAGGGGGAAAACACCAGGATAGCAATACTCATATCAGACAGAACAGACTTCAAAAGAAGAGCTATCAAGTGAAACCCAGAAGGTCACTTCATAATACTCAAGGGAAGAATCCACCAAGAAGACATAAACATTGTAAATATATATGCACCCAACATAGGAGCACCTAAATACATCAAGAAAATCTTAGAGGACTTCAAGAAAGATATTGACAGCAACACAGTTATTGTAGGGGGTTTAATATTCCACTGTCAAAAATGGACAGATCTTCCAAACAAAATATCAACAAAGATATTGTGGCTTGAACACCACTCTAGATGAAATTGACTTAACTGATATATATATAGAGAGAGAGCCTTTCATCCCAAAGAAACTGAATACATATTCTTTTCAAATGCACATGGAACATTTTCAAAGATAGATCACATGATAGGACACAAAACAAGCCTCAACAAATACAAGAAAATTGAAATCATACCAAGAATTTTCTCCAGCCACAAGGGACTGAAACTAGAAACCAACCCCAAGGGAAAAAACACAAAACCCTCAAAATCATGGAGATTGTATAGCATGCTATTAAACAATGAATGGGTGAAAAATGAAATTAGGGAGGAAATCAAAAAGTTTCTGGAAACAAATGAAAATGAACTCATAATGACCCAAAACTTATGGGACACAGCAAAGGCAGTCCTCAGAGGGAAGTTCATAGCAATACAGGCATACCTAAAAAAGATAGGGTTAGGTTGTATGAATGAAATGTTTCTAAGTCTACAAGAACTAGAGGGACAAAAACAAAGACAGCCCAGAGGAAGTAGAAGGAAGGAAATAACTAAGATCAGAGCAGAATTAAATGACATAGAGACTAAAAGCACAATTCTAAGGATCAATGAATCCAGGACCTGGTTCTTTGAAAAGATAAACAAAATCGACAAGCCTTTAAGCAGGCTCATCAAGAAAAAAAGAGAGAGGACCCAAATAAACACAATCAGAAATAAAAGAGGAGAGACTGCAACTGACACCACAGAAATACAAAGGATTGTAAGAAATTACTATGAAGAACTGTACGCCAAGAAATTTGAAAACCTAGGTGAAAAGGACAAGTTTCTAGAAAAATATAATCTTCCAAAACTCAATGAAGAAGAAGCAGAAAGCCTGAACTGACCAATAACAGCAGATGAAATTGAAGCAGTAATCAAAAAACTCCTGACACACAAAAGCCCTGGACTGGATGGTGTCACAGGAGAATTTTACAAAGCATTTAAGGAAGATCTAACCCCTATCCTTCACAGATTATTCAAAAATATCCAAAATAATGGAAGACTCCCAAACTCTTTTTATGAAGCCAGCATCATCCTAATCCCAAAACTAGATAAAGATACAACAAATAAAGAAAACTTCAGGCCAATATTCTGATGAAGAAGACACTAAAATCCTTAACAAAATATTGGCAAACCGCATCCAACAATACATTAAAAAGATCATACACCATGACCAAGTGGGATGCATCCCAGGGACACAAGGATGGTTCAACATTCACAAATCAGTAAATGTAATACATCACATAAACAAAAGCAAAGACAAAAATCACATGATCATATCAATAGTTGCAGAAAAAACATTTGATAAGGTACAGCACTAACTTATGATAAAAACACTCAGCACAGTGGGAATACAGGGAGCATTTTTCAACACAATAAAGGCCATATATGAAAGACCTACAGCCAACATCATACTCAACGGGCAAAAACTAAAATTTTTTCCACTAAGATCAGGAAAAAGACAAGGTTGTTCACTTTCACCACTTCTATTCAATATAGTATTGGAAGTCTTAGCCACAGTGATCAGATAAAAAAAGGAAATAAGAGGCATCCAAATTGGAAAGGAGGAAACAACACTATCATTGTTTGCAGATGATATGATAGTATAGACTCGAGCAAAAAGCTGCTCGACCTAATAAATAAATTTAGCCAAACAGCCAGATACAAAGTCAATATCCAGAAATCAAAGGCATTTTTGTATACTAAAAATGAAACAGCAGAAGCAGAAATCAAGAAAAAAATCCCATTCGATATAGCAAAAGGAAAAATAAAATACCTAGGAGTAAACCTAACCAAGGAGGTAAAAGACCTGTACTCAGAGAACTACACAACACTGAAGAAAGAAATCAAGAAAGACACAAACAAATGGAAGCATATACCATGTTCATGGATTGGAAGAATTAACATTATAAAAATGTCCATACTAACCAAAGCAATTTACAGATTCAATGCAATACTTATTAAAGTACTAATGGCATATTTCACAGACATAGAACAATCACTTCAAAAATTTATATGGAACCCAAAACGACCTTGAATAGCTGCAGCAATTTTGAGAAAGGAGAGCAAAGTAGGAGGGATCACAATACCTGACACCAAACTGTACTACAAGGCCACTGTACTCAAAACAGCCTGATACTGGCATAAAAACAGGCACATGGACCAGTGGAATAGAACAGAGAGCCCAGAAATAAACCCAAGTGTCTGAGGTCAATTAATATTCAACAAAGGGGGCAGCAACATAAAATAGAGTAAAATAGCCTTTTCAACAAGTGGTGTTGGGAGAACTGGACAGCTACATGCAAAAAAATGAAACTCAAGCAACAACTTACACCATATACAAAAATAAATTCAAGGTGGATAAAAGGTTTAAATATAAGCTTTAAATATAAGCTGTGACACCATTAAAATCCTAGAGGAGAACATAGGCAGGAAAATCTCAGACATTTCATGCATCAACATTTTTACTGATGTGTCCCCTAAAGCAAGGGACATAAAGGAAAGAATAAACAAATAGGATCTTATCAAAATAAAAAACTTCTCTATGGCTAAAGAAAACAGTGTTAAAATAAAAAGAGAACCAAGTGTATGGGAAAACATATTTGCCAATGATACCTCAGACAAGATTTTAATCTCCAAAATACATAAAGCACTTACATGACTCCACTCTAAGAAGACAAACAACCCAATTAAAAAATGGGCAAAGGACTTGAACAGACATTTCTCCAAGGAGGACATACAGAGGATCCAGAGACACATGAAAAGATGCTCAATATCGCTAGCTATCAGAGATGCAAATTAAAACCACAATGAGATACCACTTCACACCAGTCAGAATGGCCATCATAAACAAAGCAACAAACAACAAGTGCTGGAGAGGTTGTAGAGAAAAGGGGATCCTAGTGCACTGTTGGTGGGATTGCAGGCTGTTACAACCACTATGGAAAGCAGTATGGAATTTTCTAAGAAAACTAAAAATGGATCTACCTTTTGACCCAGCAATTCCACTGCTAGGATTATATGGTAGGAACCCTGAAACACCAGTCCAAAAGAACCTATGCACCCCAATGTTCATAGAATCACAATTTACAATAGCCAAGTGTTGGAAGCAACCTAGGTACCCATCAGTAAATGAAAGGATCATATGGCACATTTACCCAATGGAATTCTACATTCTATGCAGCAGAAAGAAAGAAGGAGCTCCTACCCTTTGCAACAGCATGGATGGAACTAGAGAGCATTATGCCAAGTGAAATAAGCCAGGCAGTGAAAGACAAATACTATATGATCTCAACTTTAACTTGAACCTAATCAACAAAACAAACAAGCATAACATAACCAAAGACACTGAAACTGAGAACAGGCTGACAGTCATCAGAGGGGAGAAGGGAGGGGATTTCAGGGGATAAGGGGAAGGATTTAGAGCAACAAATATAAAAGACACATGGGCAAAAACTGGGGGGGGGTGGAAATGGGAGGGAAGTGGGGAGGACTGGGGTAGTGGGCTGGGATGGGAGTAAAAAACAGAAAAGTGTACAAGATCATCAATTAAAAAAATAAAATGAATGTCAGTGTTATTCATAAAAAACAGGAGGTTATTTAACTGGTATGTTTCTGAGACACTGTAAATTTAAGAATGAAGCTTTATGCTTCATTATTGCGCTTTAAGTGTTTGAACAAGGCCCTACAAATTATAATAAAAAAGTAAAGTATCTGTTTTAATTCATAACAGATTGCCCTAGAAAATACAAGGCTAACAAATATATAGAATATTTAATTATTTTTTCACCTTTGTTATTGAGACTATCTGGTACTTCCTTTATGAATTTTAAAAATTGCTAGCTATGTATTTAAACTCAGCATTACTCATGGATGGCTATATGAATGCACAATTTGAATCACTGTGGTAATCAGAGCACCACGTAGGTATCTCAACATTTATTTCATATTTTGGGGTTCTTTGGTAACTGACAGAAGTTCAATAACAATGTGTATAAAGATGTGGTGAAGTGGGAATTACACACTGCTGTGAGAAAGTAATTTTCACAACTTCTTTGGAAAACGACTTATCATTATTTGGTAAACTTACATTCTTCTCTGAGATGTGTATCTTTCAGAAACTCTAGTTACTTCTCTATGGTTCCCAGTTAAATAATGCTTGCTATAGCATTATTTTCAATAGCAAATATTAATATAAAATCATGTCCAATGAGAAGAAAATAATAGATAATAGAATCACACATAACTGGAATCCTAAACTGCAGTTAAAATAAAGTGGAAATTGTTTTGAAAATTATTTTTATATTACAAAGTTGAACTGAAAATTGGACTCATTGATTAGAATAAATCAGAAGATAGAAGAGATGCATTAATTGAAACACAGATTTTCTGAAGGAATATAAGAGATTTTAAAGTGATTGTCCATAAAATAATAGGAAAAGTGGAGATCTAGATTAAGACAAATTCATAAAATTTATGAATTTATGACTGAGATTAAGGATTATTTTAAATAGAAACTGATTTTTAAAAGCTGTGAATATTGTTTGAGAATTGTTCACTTTAAAAGTAAGCCTTGTTGTGTTTGGACTTATTTCTCCTTTTAATTTTATCAAAATTTAAGTTTTATTATATATGTGTATACATGTATATGTGTATGTGTATGTGTGTGTGTATCATCACTACTTTATTAACATTTGGTAAGTACAGAAAAATGAAAAAACCATAGGATTTCTGACAAATTTTCATGATAAATATTTTAAGTGTTAAATCTTCAAAAGACTTGAAGTTTCTTTAAAATGCCCTATAAGAGTCTTCTCTTTTAATATTTTAGACACAGTTGGCTTTTTAAAGCTAGGTATCAAGACAAAAAGATTCTGCCAGAAACGTAATATCCAATCTGTCATGGGAAGCTTTGCTATCATTCCTGAGAAATCTTTTTGTGTATGAACCTTCCTAGAATAGAAAACGATTTACAACCAAGTAACAAGCTGCAGTGAAATGTCATTGTAACATTCCAGAATTATTTATAAAACTCATTACCAGTCATCTCTGTTTTTACCTGAATAGTAACTGATAAATTTTAATGAAATTAAGAAAGTAGGAGTAGTAAAATAAATTCATTACAGTGTGTATTTTAAAGACAGTAACATGCAAAATATGCTTTAGATCCTTGAGCACAAACAGATGCATAGCTTAGGAAGGAGACAATTAGTCTCTCGCCCTATATTGGCTGCCATTGACTTAGGTTGTCATTGATTTGGGTAATCATAGACTAGTCCATATATGTATGTGTGTGTATGTATGCATGTGTTTATCCAAAAAACCATCCAAATTCAACAATATGTGAATATTATCTGTGCTGAAAACTTCAAAGTAAAATGTTCGGAGCTTAATAGTTCGGAGCTTAATAGTTTAGTTTTATTTAATTTTATTTTTCTGTTTGCATTCAAGATTTTTTAGTTCAACATATTGGCTAGACAATCATATACTTTAAAAAGTGAGGCTCCCATTATTTTAAGTACCCCCTCACACCATACATAGTTATTGCAATATTATTGATATATTCCCTATGCTGTGCTTTACATCACTGTGATATTTTGTGACTAACATTATGTAGTTCTTAAACCTTCTCTTTTCCACCCAGCCCCTCAAGCTCTCTCCCTTCTGGCAACCATCAGTATGTTCTCTGTATCTATGAATCTATTTCTATTTTGTTTATTTTTTTTTAATTTTGCTTTTTAGATTTCACATATAAGCAAAATCATATGGTATTTGCCTTTCTCTGTCTGACTTATTTCACTCAGCATAATACCCTCTTATTCAGTCTATGCTGTCTCAAGTGGTAAAATTTTATTTTTTTATTGCTGAGTGATATTCCATTGCCTATATGAGGTCTGTCCAGAAGGTATCCAGCTATGTAATATGAAAAATAGAGACATTTACTGAAGATACAAGTTACAAGAAACATTTTACACAGGACAATGACACCTCAGTCCCCTTCAAAGTAGGCACCTTGGGACCTCACACAGTTCTCCCAATTGTCATCAGCTGCCCCATCATATTTTTCTGAGTTAAACATCCTTATTCATTTAAAGGACAAATTAATGTTAAGAAATTCTTGGAGAACTAAAAGCTTTGTGAAGGATAATAATTTCATGCAGTTCAATTAAATATTTATCATTGTTATACAGAGACCAGATAGAACATAGATGCCAGAAAATATCCAACCATATAATATGAGAAATAGAGACATTTATTGAAGATAATACAAAATACACTGTAGAGACATTTATTGAAGATAATACAAAATACACCATAATAGGACAATGACATTTCAGTCCCCTCCAAAATAGGCACCTTAGGACCTCACACTGGTCCCCCCAGCTTTTTTTCCATTGTTCAAAACACTGCAAAATCCTTTGTTGGAATCACCATCAGCTGCCCCATCATATTTTCCCGAATGTCATTGACAGTCTGAAATGTCTTTCTTTTCAAAGGTGATTTAGTTTTGGGAAAAGCCAGAATTTTCAGGGTGTCCAATCTGGGCTATAAGGGGGCTGAGTCACCTGGATGATTTGATGTTTCTCCAAAAACTCTGCATGAGATGTAATGCATGAGCTAGTGCATTGTTGTGATGAAGCTGCCAATCACCGGTTGCCCATACCTGTGGCCTTCTGAATCCAAGTTTTTTTGTGGAAGAATGTTCAAGCTTAACACAAAAGTTGATGCAAATTCATTGCTCTACTTACTCATTTTGAATGCAACAGCCACACAATACACATGCTCACTCAACAGCATCTACCACCCCCACTGACTATTACTTTGAAGTTGTCATAGTTCATACATGTGCATTCCAGTTCACTCTCCATGGCTACCAGGATACATGGATGTCATGCAAACCATTCTCATCATATTAAAAATGTCAGGACTTTTTCTGGACAGAACTTCATGTGTACCAACTTTTTATCTACTTTTATATTGATGGACACTTGGATTGCTTTCATAACTCGTCCGTTGCAAATAATGCCATGATGAATGTAGGATGTATATAGTATTTTGAGTTAGTGTATGGGGTTCTTTGGATATATACCTAGAAGAAGAATCACTGAGCCATAAGGTAGTTTTATTTTTAATTGTTTTGAATAACTTCATGTTTTTGAAAAACTTACTCTTTCTTTTATAATGGGTGCACCAATCTGCATTCCGAACAATGTATGAGGATTCCCTTTTCTCCACATCATCTCCAACACTTGTTTGTTGATTCATTGATGAATAATTTAAAATATATGGCCACCCATTTCGAAGGAAGTAATATTTATCTTCTCAATAAAAATGAAAAATTACACCATGCACATTTTTAAATATTGTAGAAATAAAATGTAAATATTCATTGGTAGAAACTGAGAACTGAGAGAAGTATTTCAGCTACAATATTGTTGTAATGTATAAGCAGTGGTAGATAAAAAATTCATTAAAAACAAAGTCTTTATATCCAAATTATGAGAGAGCATATAATAGAAATTATGAAAATACTGAAGGCAATTTTACATTTAAATAAATGGTAATTAAGGAAAAAATAAAAATGCCAAACAAATTCTTGGTACAAAACCTGCCTAATGATTTTCTTTCCCTAAAAAATAAATCTCTCATTATATTATGTGTTTATTAACAGAGAAAGGTATTGTTGATCAGAGGCATTATTTTTAAAGGCATCTTACTAAAGATTAAACTTAATTATTAAATAATTGTATTTATATTTAGTGTAGATATTTAGCAAAATATTTCTAAGCTCTATTACTCCATTAGCTTTTCGTGATGTCATGATAGCTTAGCCACAGAGCCTAGAGCCTTCGACATAAATATGCTAACAAGTAGACTCATGAAAAGGGAGTGAATGCACCACCTCAGATTCACTAATAACTTGGAAAATCCAACTTCTCTAAAGGAGAAACTAGCAGCTGTGAGATGGAATCGAACAACACGGATAACAACAAATAGTGTGGCTAAACTCATTAATAAGAATGGAATTCCTTAAACAAATACTGTATTTAGAATATACATAGCTGATGTTTTATTTTTTACTGTTGTTCAATTATAGTTGTCCCTATTTCCCCCTATTACTCTCCCCTGCCCTACCCACCTGTTTTAAATGCCCAGATTGAGAGACACTGTGAACTATGTTAAATAGTCTATAATGGTACTCCTCAATGGGGGAAATAGAATAATCTTTTAGAGAGGGGCATGGTTTAAATTTGAAGATTGTAACAAATGTACTGTAATAAGGGAGGTAACCAGAGTGATGGTAGAATTATAGAATAGGTCTTTAACATGTGTTAAATAGGTCTGGCATATCATTAATATGACTTATCTGAATTTTGGAAGTAAAAGAGAAGTAGGTAAAGCAGTTGAAATGATATTTGTTCCAATCAAGAAAGTTGGCATGGGAGGGCATAGTAATAAAAAGGAGTTTCTCACCCAGGGTGAGAAAGACTGTGAATATAAGAACAATAACATGTGAATATAAGAACAATAACAGAGAAGCTCATTCTAAATATTATCATTCTATTATAACTACTTCCATATCACACCAGCCATACACCAGGCTGATGAAAAGAAAGTCTCTGTGAATAGGTTAGAGCTCATGTTTTAGTAGAATCCATGATAAAAATAGGAATACCTGTTGCATCCAGCTTTGACTTTTGTATTCTTTATGAATACACTAAACCTACTGGTTAGTAGGGGTGCAACCCACAGTAGGCTGCTTTTCTATAAATGTGAGACAGTTTTGAAATAATTTCATATGTATCTCTAATAATCTGGACATAAATATTTATTCTAAATGTCAATAAAGTAACAATTTAATAGTGAAATCTAATCAATTAAAAATAAAGACTATAGTTACATTGAATCAATTAAAAATAAAGACTATAGTTACATTGAATCATGCATAGAACCCAATATTTTCCCCTAATAGTGATATGATTTTCTGTGCTTATGATCTTTGATTTGCATAAATAATATCTCAAAGCTTTGAAACTATTGAGAATCTTGTAAACAAAATTACAAACTTTGATAGTCTTTTAATAAATAATTCTTTTATTTAAATGGTCACTGATAACTCAGAATCATCATCTTTGGAACTACCCTTTTTTCTTTGGAACTACCCTTTTTTCCTACATTATTGTCATAATTTTCTATGAAATACCTTAAAATATGTGCTGATAAAAAACCATACCTTAAAATATGTGCTGATAAAAAACCAACACTACTGCTGAGTTTCACGTACACCAAGGTAAGAATAAATAATGTCTTATGTATCAGAGTACAGTGTAATTTGCAGGTTTTGGAAATTATAAGGTGCAATATTACATCATGAGGTGACATAACAGAATAGTATTTGACTTCATATGTAATATAAAATATTGTCTGTAGGAACATTTGAATTATAATGAAAAATTTTCTGATTCTCTTTAAAAACAAATTTCCCCATGTTTGTTTTCCTTATTTTTAAAATATCTCTACACAACTTCAATCCTAAGGCTGCTAATTAACTGTCAACATAACACTCTTTCTTCGCCTTGTAGTGAGATCACGTTATGGCAGCTGAATCCTCAAAGACAATAACCTAATGTGTTAAACTGCAATTGAAAAGGGAATGAGCAAGAAACTGCAATTGAAAAGGGAATGAGCAAGAAATGCTTTAAAAAGTTGTGATATTTTTATTTTTATCAAATATTTAATATCAGTTAAAATACTGGAAGCCAAGAATATTTGAACCAAGATTAGAGTTGATGTAGGATTATGGTTAATAACAATAAATGAAACAACAATTTGAATCAATCATTTCACTTTTAAAAACACTTTTGACAGAATTAAGGTTATCAATGATTAAATATGTAAAGAATTATATAAATGATTTATTGTCTGTCAACTATTTTAATCTTCACTGTAATACCATTTAAAATTTAGTCCCTTATTTTGTTATATATAAGGGATTATTTTCATGGTTGATTTATAACAAAAACATGTAAACATAAAAATGAAAAATTTCCTTATGAATATGAAAACAATCCTCCCTCATTCTTAATAAATATTATTGCTATATGCTGAAAAAGTAAGAGTGAAGAAATACTAGATTTGGAAGTTCAATAATGAACTCCTTTTAGTATTGAATTGGAGTTCCTGATAGAAATCTAAGTACAGAAGACCACTGGTTGTTTAGAATAAATTGATTAGCACTCAATATGATGTCTGGGCTCGAAATACTAACTGGATATATGCACACATAAGCAGCAGAAAAAAAGGGAACGTGGAATTTCCTGCCGATGGTATGTTAAAAAGAAATAGGTTATCCCTAAAGATTGGAATTTGTTTATTACTTTTGATTGTTGGCCTTCTTTTCTTAGGTTAGAAACAAAGAGTTACAATTTCCCTTCCCATTTTTTAGCTGCCTATAAAACCAACCATCATGCATTACCACTTCTTGTCTCTAGTGTCATTGTATATTGTTTTTGTTTTTGTTTTGAAGACCTATTAATTAATGTCTGTAGCTTTACATACATCAGCTAACCACAAATTACCCCTCCCAGGTGCAGTTAGCTCCTTTTTGTCTCTTCAGTTGTATAATTTCAGATCAATACCTGATTTCCCTGGAGTCAGTGCAGCCTTTTCCATTGCAGGACATAAATTAATTTTTAAATAATTATACATTAGAAAAGTATCATTGATCTAATACTGGCTCAAATATTATATACATTAGAATCTTTAAAACATTTTATAGGGATTATTTAATTAGACACAATTTATTGAAGAAATGCATTTTTTAATTTACCTGAGAAAAATTATCTAACTCATTCCTGTCCGTCAGTCACTAAAGATACAAAATTTCGATTCTTAACTCCTTTTATCATTTATTAGTCTAGATATGGGGACAAACAAATGATTATAATATTATTGTTATGTTTCTTGTATGTACAGTATGCTGAGATGGTGCACAGTAAGATGTGAATATCTCATTCTTAATTAGAAGAGTACACATTTTAATTGAAGTTTACAACTAGAAATATCTAATAATAAAATGGGATCCATGCATCCTTAAGGCATCAATATACTTTGCTTATTCACTCTTATCATCATCTGAATCAATCATACTAACACATATTTAAGGTCTCACATATAACTTGATTCTGTGTGTAGGATAGTTAAATTCCTAACAGTATGGTAATATTTAGGGTTTTTTTTCTGTCAATATTTAGCAAAGACTTGGTCATCATAGGAACTTAGTGAATATACATTGCACTTACTGGACAAGTTTTCTAGGACATCAAAAAGGAAGGACAAAGAATTATAATCATTTTTCCTATTCACATCGAGATTCCAGAGAAGAAACTGAGAGTTTCCATATAATGAGAATTGAACCTCAGATACAGAATATGTTCAAAGACTATATTTTTTTTAAAAAAAGGTCTAGTGTAATAGAGTAACATATTAACCTGAGAATAAATTAGTTTGACTTGGGTCATTTTCTCAGTTCTTTGAGCAAAATTAATAAAAAAAGATAACTCTTCAAAAATTCTATTCACTTTTCCTTTATTTAAACTTAAGTCTTTTCTCCTTGTGTTCCTGATTTTTTAAAACATCTAGCGAACTTGCATCATATACTTCATGCAGTTACAAATACAGCTTACTAATAATACTATTGCTGCTCCTCATTGTCCCTACTCTTCAAACATTAGTCTCAGAATAGAGGCAGATACATGGAAATAAAGCCTTTTAAGACTGTATTTTCCCCAAGCAGAAGTTCATCCTAACTGGTTAGTTATATCAGGCCACAATACCCTTGTGTTTTACATACATAAATAATCAGTTATCAGCAGCACAAACAAAAATGGATGACATATAAATACATTTACTCCATTCTTTAGAGAATCACATCATGTTTAAAACTTTGTTATTTTATAAAGCACATGTACACATATTTAATTGAGGAGTAGAGAATGTTCATTAGTTATTATGAAACTTGTCATACTGAAAACATCTCTGGAGCTTTAAGTACTGATGATTCCAGGGTATCACCAATATCCTGATTAAAGTAATCATCACTGATAAAATCAATTTTCAAAATTTCTTTAATCTCTTCACATGATTTGAATATGCAGCCATGGTTGCAATATTCAAACTACTAACTGTAATCATGTGAAACACAACTCTTAACTGCATATTGCTTTGGGCATGTATAAAAGTCATCTATACTAAGGAAGTATGGGAAAGTTCATGAGAGTGTTTTACAGTGACATTTTGCTAGATAACTCAAGCATGTCCAAATCCTGTCTTTAGCAATCCAACCATTTTCTCAAGCTACTAAGGAAGTAAACATTCACAGCAAAAGATTACAACAAAAATTTACTCTTTATTATTACCTGAGGCTTTAAAAACTAAGCCATATTAAGTGCAAAGAAGTAAATAATGAAGAAAAGGTAATATAATTCCAAACATAAAATAAAAAAAAACATAACAGACAATAAATTTGAATTCTTTACAAAGATCCAAGGATTTAATAAGATACAAATTACCAATATTAGGAATAAAAGAGAAAATGTAACTAGATTGCATAAGTAATAAAAGCATAATAAGACCATATTATGAACAATTCCATGCTCATAATTTCAACAAATTAAATTAAATTGACCAATTATTCTAAAAATCTTACAGACACTGCTGAAATGAAAGAGCGGTAAATTCTGCAAAACATTTAAAGAGAAGAAAGTAAAAATTTAACGATAATTTTTCCTCTAGGAAATAAAAAGGGTGGGTGAGAGGGGAAGGGTAGGGAAGGAGGAAAAACTGTAATAGATTAAACAACAATAATGAACAACATAAAAATTAAAAAGTTAAGTATCTTGTTTAATCAGCATTACTCTAATACCCTAACCCACCAAGAAAGTACAACAATAAAACATAAGAATTAACAAAACAAAAAACTGAAGTAACAACAAAAACTAAAATTATAACGAACACAGATGCGTAACAATCCCTAACAGAATGTTAGCAAATCAAATCCAGCAATACATAAAAGAATAATAAACCATGACCAAGTGAGATTTATTACAGGAGAGTAAGTTGATTCAATATTGGAAAATCTATCAATAAAATAGCCATATTCACAGTCTAAAGATAAAAAGGGCATTATCATATCAATTAATACAGGGAAAGTGTTTGACAAAACTCGACACTCAATTATGATCAATACGCTTGTCAATCCATGAATAGAAGAGCACTCCTCAACATTATAATGGAAATCTACAAAAACTCTTAGTATTAACATTCTTAACGGCACATGACTCCATTCAGTTCTCTTGGGTTCAGAAACAATGCAAAGCTGTACTTGCTCATCACTCCAAGTCAACATTATACTAGAAGCCATGTCATTAGGGAAGAAAAATTTGAAAGTCATAGAGATTGGAAAGAAAGAGATAAACTGTTCCTTTTTGGAGAAAACAAAGTCATAGAGATTGGGAAGAAAGAGATAAACTGTTCCTTTTTGGAGAAAACATACTTTTTTTTAGAGCAAAACCCAGGGAATTTATCAGAAAAACAAAAACATCAACAAATATAAAATTAATAAGCAAGTTTAGAAAGCTTACAAAGTAGAAGATTAAAACACACACAAATAATATTTCTATATGTTAACAATTAGAGATAAAATAATAATTTTAAAAACCTATCTGTTCCAGTCTTTCAAAAAACAATCTATAATCACTACATATTTAAAATGATAATAATTGATTAAATAAATGAAAGAATATCTGGATAATGGAGAGATGTGTTATCCATGGGTTGAAAGATTTAACCTAGAATTGATAGTACTAGGTTGAGCCTTCTTCTAATATTAATCCCTTTCAACTTAATCTATAAAACCATTTAAAAAATGAACTCTAAAATTTATATATAAACTGAAGAACATAGAACAGAATAAAATCATTAAAAATAACTATGTGATTAAACACTTTTTCTACAGGAATAAAGGCAATATGATATTGGCGAAGGAGATATACATATAGATGAATGGAACAAATTGGAGAAAAAAATATACCCACAAAAATACAGTCAAATAGTTTTCTACAACAATGCAGAAATTATTGAAATAAAGAAAAAATAACCTTTTCAGAAAGGTATTAAAATATTTACATATACATATTCACAAATAAATTTAATATACACACTATATTTAAAAATTATCAGGTCCGGCTGCTTGCCTCAGCAAAAGCCAAACTCATGAGACAGGTGCTGATGAAAAGGAAAGAGGTTTATTCAGATGCCAGCAATCTGAGAAGATGGGGGACACTTGTCCCAAAGCACATTTTAACATCTCAGTGAAGACAGAAGTTTTTATAGAAAGGAGATGAAAATAGCACAAAGAGATCAAGGGAATGAAGTTGAAAAGCTCTCCACATGCAGACCAAGACAGTAGTCTATTCCAATAAGGATCTCGAAACTGGTCAAGCAATGGGCTGGTGTATATCATGCTAGTTTGCATCATCCTGGTTTTATGGTTGAAGGTCAGCAAATCTCCCACAGCTCAGATGACTGAAAGTCAGAATCTGTATATTTTGAAATGGAGACAACTGGACTTGAACAACAATAAAAACAATCAGAATTTTTTTTAAAAATCTGTATATTTTGAAATTAGTTCCTAGGATTCTTATACAAACATGCTGTTCATCTTCAAGCTGCATATTAGTCAGAGTCAACATTTATAGCAACAATGTCAAAACAATGGTGGGGTGGGTTACAATTCCCCACTGTTTCAATTCTCCACTGTCAGTTTTTCTTCCATTGCCATGGAAGTTAGAAGGTTGTAGCCAAAACATTTAAGAAAACAAGAAAAATTCAGGATTCAGTATAGTTTATATATGAAAAATAAAACTTTATAGACAATGACCTGTACTATAGACAATGAACTGTACTAGTCTAATCTGTAACTGAGTCTTACAGATTCTATTGAAACTAAATTGAGACTCTATTGAAACTCAAATTTTCCCCTAAAATCACCTTCACTTTTATCAAAAAGCCAAATCAGGACCAATTCATTTAATACATTAAGTTCAGTTCAGTTTTTGCCTGATTCTTTGCATAAACACAATAGGAATAGAAACTGATCATATAGACTTTCTTTTTTCTATTGTTATTCAAATACAGTTGTCCCAATTTTTCCCCCTTTGCTCTCCCACAGTCAGTTCCCACAATGTCATCCATCCATAGGTCATTCATCTTAAATCTGCCTTGCTGGAATCTTAAAAGGATTCAGATTGAACTTTAATTAGACCCACAGGCCCGAGAAGCCAAGCTGCACAGTTGCCATCAGGCTTTGCCTGCAATACCAATAGGTATGGGTAAACTCTTCAAGTTCTTGAGGTCCCCCAAATGTCTTGAGGTTCTTCCCTGCTATTGGAAAAGAAAGAAACCTTCACTCTACTGGAATTGACTGCATGAGCCATATAAATAAGCAAGATACCAAGCCATTCGTCCATGGGGCTTTTATCAGTTTCAATGAAAATCTTTATTCCTTAAAGCTTTTTGCTGACAAGCAGAGGCTTGGCATATCTTTCTCAAACATGATATTTCAGTCAAAGTTTTGTTTAATTAAACCACAATTGGAAACTGGTTTCATATGTCCTGTTATGAAGGAATAAGTTTCCTACTGGAATAAGAATCTCATAAAGCAAATAAACATATTGCCATGAAAATAATACTTATTAACTATTTTTAAATTCAGGAGGGATACGTAGGTAAAAACAAACATTTCAATATTGCTTATTAAGGTACAATTTATCAAATTGTTCTAAGAAAACAAACAAGTTTTTAAAAATCAGTAATGTTTTGAACATTGTCATGAGAATAATAATTATCCTCAGTTCATTCAGTCCCATAATTCATTCTTGTTTATCCTTATTATTTGCCACTATTTATCTTTCTGAAGATGTAACATTTTTGCAAATGCATCACAGTAAAACAATGACTGTCTATAAATGACAAAAAAATGAAATGATATGGTTATAAATAAGATTATAATGCAATTGACAAAATAATTTCTTTTCTAACAATATTTTAAGATAACACTCAAAATTATAATTAAAATATATAAGACTAAGAAATCAATTTATTTATTCCCCACTGTCAATTGTACCTGAGTTGTCTATGGGGAAGTAATGATGAGTTTTGAAAAATGAAAGGGAGCTTCCCAGCTTTTTCATAAAATTACCACTCCACATATTCATCTATATGCCTTTCCTTTTCTTTCTTCTTTTTTTCCTATTTGCATTTCCCTTTTGAGAATTCCTCCTCTAATATCTGTTTTCCCTGTAGGATGTATGTCACTTTCCTTTACCCTTTCTCGCCATTTTTGCACCTCCTCAATTCTATTTTCTTTTTGCTTCTTCCGTATACACAATCTTCTTCGACTTGCACAAACCCTCTGCAACTACGCAAAACCTCTGCAAGTCACAGACACTCTGCAACTTATATAATCCTTTCACAACTTTCCAAGTCCTTTTTAGTGGTCCCTTCTTTTTTTTAAAAACTATATAGTCTCATTCTGACTTAATTAGAATTCTGAATTCTTAGAAATGTTATTTTTAGTGACAGTTAAAAGTAAGTAATTAACATTATTTAGATTGATACTTTTATGAACACATTTCATGACTTTTGGAACTTTCTTTTCCATTGGCAAATACACTTATATTTTTAAGAGGTATAACAGACATCATGAATCTTTTTAAGAGGTATAACAGATATCATGAATCTTTTTTTGTAAACCCAGACATAATAAGCATATATTCCATGCTAATAACTTTAAAAGACTTAAATTAAATTTAAATTATTTAATTGGGGTCTTCGTGATTGCTTCATTCATTTAGTGTGCTCAAAAGTGAGCTGTTTAATTACCTAATGTCCTTAACTTTTAGGGAGGCTGGAGAAGAGGCATGGAAGATATCAAGCTTTAGTTGCTTGAGCTTCCCTATTGTTTCTAGGACTGCAGCAGTTCCCAGACCTCCTGGAGGAACAATCAGTGTGTAAAAGAGTTATTTTCTCATTTTTTTTCCCTTCTGAATTTTACAGTCTGGGAGAAACTGAGAGCTTTTCTCCCACTTTGAACCATCAATTTTAACCATTTTGGGGTAGAATTCTTATGATGTAACAACATGAAATCTTGCACACAGGAGGTCTTATCTCACCAGATCTTTGGCACAACAATTCTGGTCTAAAATGTGACCTAATAGACTCTCTCATAGAATCCAGATCAAGCCACCCATTTCAAAACAGAAACAAAAACAAAGTCTAAAGCAAAGACAAAATTCAAATAAATGAGTGCTCTCCAACTAAATCTAAAAGGAGGGAATGAGACACTAGCCTTAGGACCTCACCACACATTAATGGGTCCTGCAAATGACCTTGATGAGGTCCAAATGACACCAAAGTCCAAACAGCAGAGACAGAGGATTCCAGGTGTATACAAAGAGCAAAGATCAAACCAAGTCCCCAAAAGTTAAGAAAGCAAGCAAAGAACGACTGTAACCAAAGTTTCATTTCAGACAGACCAGACAACTAAATTTTCATTTTAGAGAGACAAGAGCTCTCAAACTGAAACTGACTTCTTCCTATGGAAGATTTGGGGAAAACGAACAGTGAAAGAATAGTATTTTTTCCACACAAATTTCTCAAGGCAATCACAGGCAATGTCAAAAACACAACAATAAGAATATCCCATAACAAATATGCAATTAAGAAAGCATTTAGTACTCGGAAATCCATGTAACTAGACCAGAAAGAATATTCTAACCAAATTCCATGCAGGGGAACTGGAATTTTTCTCATCACAAAGCCTTGCCTATTTCCAACTGGCACCAACTAAATGATTCCCACACATCCCACAGTAGTTCAAAAAACTTGGATGGTGGAGAAGAAGACTTCTACTCATGCACACCCAGACTCAGGCTCAACAGCCAACAGCCCACCAATTACCTATTTCATTTTACCAACAAAGCGTTTCAAGGTGGCTGATGCCTTGAAACAAAGAACAGGGAGAGTCCCTGAGTTAAAACAAAATGAAACAAAATGAAATGAAGGGAAACAAAATGAAAAAAAAAAAAAAAAAAAAAAAAAAAAAAAAAAAAAAAAAAAAAAAAAAAAAAAAAAAAAAAACAAAACACCCAAACAAACCTTTCAGCAGCTGCTGGGAAGTTCCTGCAACCTCTGCCACGAGGTCAGCCTGCCACAAGCAACTGGGACTCCACCCCAGGCTTTCCAGGCTTTCCTGAGGTCCACATGGTTAGAGTGCCAAAAGCTGTAACTGAACACAGATCTGGCGGTCTGTTACAATAAAAACAAACTTGTAAGACAAGTGCTGGTGAAAAAGGAAAGTAGTTTATTCAGATGCCCACAAGTGCTGGTGAAAAAGGAAAGTAGTTTATTCAGATGCCCACAAGTGCTGGTGAAAAAGGAAAGTAGTTTATTCAGATGCCCACATTCTGGGAAGATGTGGGACTCTCATCTCACTCAAAGTCCATCTTAACATCTCAGTGCATGCAGAAATTTTTACAAGGAGGGAGAAGGAGAGCAAAACAAAGAGATGGAGGGGAGGCTGTTGAAAAGTTCTCTACATGCAGACTAGCACAGTCTATTGCAATAAGGACCCCCAAACTTGTCAGCTGATGGTCTGGTGTGTGTTATTTTGTTTTTCATCATCCTGGTTTTATGTCATCCTGGTATTATATTTGAAACTCAACAAATCTCCCATAGCTGGAAATCCCGAAGGTCAGAGTCTTTATTTTTTGAGGTTAGTTCCTAGGATTCTTATACAAACATGCTGTTTATCTATAAGTTACATATTAGTCAGAGCCAGTATTTATAGGAACAATGTCAAAAGAATGGTGGAGTGAGTCACAATTCCACACTGTTACAAAAATGAATCATCCATGTAAATATATAAATTAAAACAACTTTTTAGAATAAAATATAGAGAAAAGTTCTTATGATTTTTCACAAGGACATACCAAATTCTATGACTGGAAAAAAGAAACTAATCAATTGAATTTTATTTACATTATAGCAATTTTATTCTCCTAAAGGCAATATTAAAAATTGAAGAGACTAGAAACTGATCATTGCTTTCCAAGAACATATCTGACAAGGAAATTGTATACAGAATATATTAAAGATCCTCAAAAGTCAATGGAAAGAAAATGAACTTAAATGGTAAGTAAGTGACATCAATAAAAATGACAGAGTAAGGTCCTCCAAAACTCCTCTCCTTAAAAACAATGAGGAAACTGACAAAAATTGTCAGAATAAACTTTTTCAAAACCCCGGGAGTTAACCAAAAGTTTGCAGCAACCTGTCAATGTTAATGAAAAAAGAGTGCATGTTCTCTAATCATAAAGCAATAAAAATAGACACTAATAATTTTTCAATGTCTAAAACTACACTTTTTAAATAAAAATAACACAAAATGTTAAAGTAATAAAGGTGGATAATTTATACATCAAAACTCATGAGATGTATCCAGAATTATATTCAGTGATTAATTGCTGAAGAACAATGAAAATAACCTAAAAATATGATAATTCAATGGAAACAAAATTTCTTAAGAAAGGTAAGATGAAAAATAAAGATGAAAAAAGAAAACATATATTAGTAGGAAGAATAAAAAAGGAATTGTTATATTTAAGCACTGTTTACCCTTTCTAAACAAATACAATTGAGTAGAAAATTTTTTTCAATTCAATAATAAAATTATAAAGAATATTAGTAAAAATTAAAAATATATAATTCACAATTATATTTTAATAATTTCAAAAATACTATGAAATTACTTACATGATTACAATATTAATGGAAATGAAAATCATTATGATACTATAAATACAAATAAAAATGAAATTGTTCAAAAACAATTTTCTAAAACTTGTTTCTCCATTTGTTTCCTTAGACTAATCATTTTTCTACATTTAATGATAAGGTAAAAATCACAGAAAGATGCTTAAAGCCAATGAGTTAATCATATGGAATTGCTAAAACATAAATATCATGGTCCTTTGTATCACAGAAAGATGCTTAAAGCCAATGAGTTAATCATATGGAATTGCTAAAACATAAATATCATGGTCCTTTGTAAACAGCTCTGCTGTGAACACAGAGATGCATAAGTTTTTTTGAATTGGTGTTTCAATCCAAGTGCTGGAAGCGTTTCAATCCAAGTGCTGAAAGCAGCCTAAGTGCCCAACAGTAGATGAGTGGATTGAAAATCAGTGGTGCATCTACACAATGGAATACTGGGCAGCAGAAAGAAATGAATTTCTACCTTTTGCAATGGCATGGTGGGAACTGAAGACTCTTATGCTAAGTGAAATAAGCCAGTCAGTGAAAGACAAATATCACATGATCTCACTTATAAGAGGAATCTAATGAACAAAATAAGCTAATGAGCAAAACAGAACCAGAGACATAGAAACATGAAACAGACTGATAGCAGCCATAGAGGAGGGGTGGGGATAATGGTGGAAATAAGGGGAAAGGATTAGTCAAAGAACATGTATGAATGAGCCATAGACATGGGCAATGGGGGAGGGGATTGACTTTGGGAGTGGGGGATAGCCTGGATGGAGGAGAGTAAAGGGGGAAAAATTGAGACAACTGTAATAAAATAAATAATAATGGATTTTTAAAATTAAATAAAAAATGTCAAGGCCTTAATAGAAAAAGATGACCTCCCTGGCATCCCTGGCAGAAAAAGATGACCTCCCTGGCATCCCTGGCAGAAGAGAAAATTTTCCCAGAGACTACTTTTGGATTCAGACTGAAACTCTTCTCTGGGTCTCCAAACCACGGGCCTACCTGTAGAGTCTGAATTTTCTGTCTTCAGCATCACTGTAGGCCAGGGTTGACACATAATATATTGTTATGAGTGGGCCAAGAACAAAACAGGAGCCTATATCCATTTCAAACTATGGGTTGAATACATTGCAGCTCCAATTCACATCCACCATAGTTTACTCATTCTGAGTGACATGTTTTTCCTTTTACATAGCTCTAATTTATTAGAATTCTTTATAACAACCAACAAAACTCTGTACTCACAAATGTAAACCCGCTTTTATCCCAACCTATATATGAAGAACTTACAAAGTTTATTCTTGTATGACTATTTATTGATTATTGTATTATTTTTGATATGAACATTTGTAAACTCACTTTTGCCCCACACTGTGGATACCAAACACTATTCTTTACTGTTATTTTTAGGTATTTTGTGATTGGTGTTGCTGTTTAAATGGGAAATTTTTTTCATTATATTTTTTTGTTAATGTATAAATATATTTGCATATATTTATGTAACCTATAAATACTTTAATAAATTTGTTATTTTAGAAGTTTAGGTTGACTTTCTTTGGTTTTATAGATCTATAATTATTATAAGTCTCTCTATAAAGATACAGTTTCAGCCAAGGGAATTTAATCTAATCCAATCCAATGTAAAATTTTAAGAAGGTGAGTTGAACTATCTCATTTTCTAAGTAGATCAAATTCTCCCTAGGAATTATATTTAAATATTTTTTAGAGAAATATTTTTACAGGATGGCTTTCTTAGTCTTTTATTCTAAAATGACATATATAGTACAAGTAGTTTATTTATAAATCATCTCAGGAACACAGTGAGGGACTGGGGTAGTGAGATAGTTATTCAAGAGAACATTAATAAATCAGTTAGGAACACAGTGAGGGACTGGGGTAGTGAGATAGTTATTCAAGAGAACATTAATAAATCAGTTAGCACACTGACCAATAAGGTCTTATGCCATTAGTGACCCTCTGAGAGGCTTGTAGAAATCAATTTAGGATTATCTTATCTAGAGTCAAAAAGGTTGTGGTATATGACTTCCTTCCTTTGTTATCTGAGGGCTGCTTCTGGGATCATTAAATCTCAGGCACTTACAGACTACACATTATCATGCATAGTACACATTATCATGCATAGAGAATGCCCTTGGCTAGAGTTACATATAGATGCTTAGGTTAGGAAGCCAAAAATATGATAGAATATAATTGAAATTCCACTGGAGCTAGAGATCAAATGATAGAGATTAACATATTAGTAATATTGAATCTTTAAATCCATCAACATAACTTTTTTCTCCTTTTTTTTTTTTAATTGATTTCAGAGAGGTAGGAGGGTTGGGGGAGAGAGAGAAACATCAATCTTCTGTTCCCTTTATCCAGGCATTCATTGGTTGAATACTGTATGTACCCTGGCCAGGGACTGAACCCACAGCATTGGCGTATCAAGATGATACTATAACCAACTGAGCTCCCCTGCCAGAACATTTTCTTCATTTAACTAGGTGTTCTTTGATTTCTTTCATCAGTATTTGGAATTTTCCCCTCAAGTTTTATTGAGCTGTAATTGACTTGTAACATTGTATAAGTTTAAAGTATACAATAAACTTGATTGATTTTATATTTCAAAATGATTATCATGATAAATTTAGTTAACATCCATCACTTCACATGGTTACAAATGTTTAATTCTTTTATGAGGACTTTCAAGAAAGCAGCTTTCAAATATATAGTATTGTTGTCTATAGTCATTATGCTATACACTACATCCCTAGAATTTACTGTTCTTATAACTGGATGTTGTACTTTTTGACCACTTTCACTCCATCCCCTTCCCCCTAATTTTCTGGGAACTCCCTTTCTGATCTCTGTTGTTGTGGGTTCAGTTCTTTCAGATTCCACATATACGTGAGACCACACAGTGTTTGTCTTTTTGAGTTACTTCACTTAGTACGATGCCCTCAAGGTCTATACATGTGGCTGGCAATGACAGGATTTCTATTTTATGGCTGGATAGTATTGATAAATAGATAGGTGATAGGAAGATAGATATAGAGATAATGTGTGTATATATGTATATCTATATGTCATATTTTTAAATCTATTCATCTGTCAATGGATGTATCATATTTTTAAATCTATTCATCTGTCAATGGATGTAACATTTGTTCTAATCTATATTTATTGAAAGAGTACTGGCAAAACTTCTTCCAGATCTCTAAAACTATGGTAGAAAATGGAAGTTTATGTACACATTTTAACAAGTTTATGTAACAAGATTGAAACATTAATGTGGCCCTTAAAACATGTATAACCACATTCAAAGAATGTTGTCTATTGTATTAGGAAAATATTTTCCTTTTGTATACTTTCATATGGAATTTATTTCATGAGCTTCACTGACATTATTGTAACATCTTATGTTTTGCAACATGGAAAACCTAATCTAACAGTACTCCTATATAGTAGGAGTATTCTTTGTCAAAAATTTTTTTCTCCTTGAGCATCTACTTCTTCATCTACAAAGTTTACCAAGAAAATTTGGATTGAAGTAAAAAAAAAACTCCTGTAAAATCATATTTTTGTTTCTTATTTACTACACACTTTATGTAATAATCTGTATTTTATTTTTTACAATGCACTAACTGTATAACATGTTTATAAAACTGATTAATATACAATTAATTAACAATAAGGCTCTATGTCAATGTCTTGAATCATTTTGGGATGTATAGTTCTCCATGAGTGAGAAATTATCTACTCTTGATATTAGAACATCATTCTATGCAGCATGAATATTGGGCTCAAATATAATACACCTATATGAATATCAGATTGAACTACTTCATCATGCCTTTTTTACAAGTAAAAATAAAGACTTAAGTAATCTTGTAATATTAAAGTTTCTATTGCTGAATAGATTTATTACCATAAACAAAAAAGGTAAATATATTTTCCTAGAATTTTATTCTCAATTTTCTTCCAAAGTGAAAATACATTAGTCTGCTAGATATCAAGCCAAGTCCTGACGAAAAGACTTAACACTAGTCAGTGAAATGTAAAGCTGTTAACACTAGTCAGTGAAATGTAAAGCTGTTAACAGCTTTACATTTCACTGACTAGTGTTTTAGATAGTTACTTTGAATCATAGCAGCATATTTGAAGTTAAATGATTTTATCTTGGCTTGAGAATTAACCAACAGCTGAGCACTTTACCTGCAATCTTACTCAATGTAATTTTAATGGGCTATCTCATGGTGGGAGAATATCATCATAATTAAAATGAATCTTTTAAGTTTATGAATTCTTGTGGAGAATAATTCAAGGAGGATATCAACAGAGGTTAAAAAATATTTCAAACTTGAAATTGTCAGAGTTCAAAAATATGCCACATATTTATTTGCATTATTTCAGACAGTTTATCATATTATAATATGTATTAGCTAAATATTATATCATATTATAATATGTATTAGCTAAATATTATATCTATGTTTTAACAAAACACAAAAACCAAGTGTTAAGGCTCTTACAGTGAAGAGAATTATTGGTACTTCAAGGCTTTAACTCTTTTCTAATGTATGGAATTGTACACCACTCACCAAAGTACTCCTAATCCTTTGAATTTACAAAACATTGCCACTATTAACATCCAACTTTTGGGGAATGCCACTATTAACATCCAACTTTTGGGGAAGAACAACAAACAGGATGCCATAATTCTGTAAAACTTCCAGAAATGAAAAAAAAAAAAGTGAAGCAAGTTCTAATCCATTTTTTTCTCACTAAAATTTTACCGTAATTTATTTCAAAAGAGTATTTAAAATTATTTTAATGGCAATCGCTGCTGACAGTATTAGTAGATATGGCAGATTTTAAAGGAGATATGATTAAAAATCCATAGAGTACCTTGCCAGAGAACATAGAGGCGGGAAAGACAATAAAGATAAGTTGGTGACAGAGGTCTGAGTCTGAGTTGTCCCATGTATTTAATTAGAAACATATTTGAAATTCTGACAATAGCAGGTCCTACAGCAGGTTTGAGACTAAGATGGAGAAAATGAGCTACCTACAGCATGGAATTAGAGAAGGTACTCTCAGATTCTTAAAAGTTAATGCCTCCTTAAAGTTTGTGCCATAGGCTCTCAGCTTGCCTCATCTCAGCTCTGACCTTGAAAAATTGAATTAAATACTACAAAGATTTCCCAAGTTTGGATACATCAAAGGACTCACCAGGCTTCCCAAAGCATACTCACATAATGTTTTTTATTTAAATGTGAAAATAACATACAGCAATAATGGTAAGGGCTGAAAGATACCCACTCGCAAAATGGTAAGGGCTGAAAGATACCCACTCGCAATCTGCCCAGGATCCTTAATGTCCTACGGGCTAGATTTTCACATCAATTGAACTACCAAGGTCTGTGCAAGGAATCTTGGCCTCATGAGAGCTCAGAGCAGAAGTTAGGAAATGGGGATTATGTACTTCTAGCCAGGTAGTTAAGCCAGGGTGTCTAACAGGCTACACCAGGTAAAAAACACCTTTAAACTCAAGCATGTTCAGGGGAGTTATGAATTTCAAAATGCATGTTATAAATCCCGTAGCCCATAACTTGGCCAAGAGTCAAAGCCAACATTCAGTATCCTCAGAAATAAGGATAGATATTTCCAAGAGCAGCTATAAATCAGTTCTATCCTATACAATACAAACATGATTCTCCCTGGTTTTGGGCTTCTATGCAGAATCATTTTAATTGCAAGTTATTGTTAAACCAATCTTAAGCATGCAAGAGAGACCTTAATAGCCCTACATCTGGTCAAAAGTTTATATTAAGGATGCATTTAAAAATAATAACTGACAACAGGAATTTGAATTCTCTAGATGTGTATCAAATTTTGACTTTTCAGAACTTTTGGTACCTTCTCCATACATACACCTTTTAATGTACAGAAGATTCTAGGGTGGGAAATGCATTGTGTTTAGCCATTTTCATTATGATCTGACATGTTGAACATTCAGTGGTCTCATTCTCAGAATAGAGTTCTTTGGAAAATGTTTCCAAAGCCATACGTTATCTCTGAACTTTGCATTTTTACCTACTGAAAGAACAAATAAATAACAAAGAACATAAAGAAATTAGCCAAAAACAGTTTTAAATGATTAGTGATCAAATAGGGTGAAGTTTAAAGTCAAAAATATTATGTCATGAGTACTTCCATACTGTTTAGCATCTCTGATTTCTATTTAGTATAGATAATGTTATTCTGAAAAATACCTTTACATTATACTCTATATCACTGAAAAATTAATGTAGCTTTGCTGAATGATATACCATATTATAATTTTGAAAGTAAAATATAACATTATGATTGAAAATATTCTGAATTTATATTTTATTCATAAACATGACAACTTTATGAATTATATTTTTAAGCATCTGTTCAGATATATTTTGCATCTTTATTAACATAATTCATAAAGCATATTATTCCCTCCATTAAAATATTTCCTCCAATAAAAAATATCAAAGTATACTTCAATAAAAAATATCAAAGTATACTTTTACTATTATAATTATAGTGGTTACTAAAGCAAAAATGTAGACAAAAAATGTTTTGAAATTACATATTTCTGTAACATTTTTTAAAATAGTTAAAATAATACTGCATAAATATAAATAAGCATATAGAACATGATGGAAAATTTCACTGATACTACAAAATCACAGCAAAGTAAATACGACTAAAAAATTACTCATAAACATAAGTTTTATTACAAATTCTTGGTGATGGTGTCAGTAAAACCACAAAAATGATTTGGAATGAGAAGGATTTGAAAAGACTCATAAATATGTGTGATGTGCAATAATGTGCAACTCTTGGACATAATTATTCAAAGGCTATCCTATGTCATGTAGATATGTGCTGCTTAAATCATTTACTGTGATTTAAATACTATAATTTTCATTAAAACTTAATCAAAATTACATAAAAGATGAGAAAAATAACCATTGAGTATGTTATATTTTAATTTTTTCATTAGCTAAATGTATTTTATTAATGTTGGAGTAAACAGCTTAAATATGATGTTAACATAATTTTTAATTACCTGAATAATTTTATTTAAATATACCTCCTCTTTCCTGAGTTTTCTAAACTTGGTTACTGAGGGACTTCAGTGGAAGAGGAAACTATGCTTATTACCTTGTTACAATAAGCATGCATAAAATAATACTTCTGCAAATGAATTGAGATATTTGGAACTTCATTTTTAGTGCCAAATATGTTAATTCATTAGTGGTTTTGGAGAAGTGTTTTGTAAGCTATTCTACACACTATTCCTTAGAAAATAGTACAAAACTAGAAAAGTACAAATTTGAAATTTATCATAATAGATATTGATATCTAAGCATACCTTTTAAAATTAACAGAAATTGTTTGCATGTGTTATTGTATTTAGAAATAGATTAAATCTGTATGCCTAAAATAATATCTAAGATGTACGGAACTCCAAAAATGGGGAGTTTTTATTAACTACAAATCAGGCCAACTGTTTTCACTGCCTTTTATATTCAAGAGCTGTAAAAATAACCCTCCTTATAATAAAGCCAGGATTAACCACTGGATTAAACACCGCATTGAGACATGTTTAATGCATTAAAATTTAGTGAATAAAATTCAATCTAATCTCACTCAATTTCGACGTGGGGCACCTGCTGTGACATGGCAAAGGCAGACAAATGGGCAAGATGCCTGGAATTGTGCCGACACTTGAATGAGTATCGTTTAAAAGTTGAAAAGAGTAAAAAAAGCTCATGTGAAGGTGACAGAGAGACATCCTATGCACATTGTGGCCTCTCCTTACCTGAGCATGTGGAGCCCAGTAAACTCTCTGGAGTGACTCTATTGGGAAGAAAGTGAAGTAGTAAAGACAGTTAAGGTACCTTTCAGGATACCTGAAGGCCTCCAGTAGAAATGACATTCTGCATTTCACTGAGGGTACCTTTCAGGATACCTGAAGGCCTCCAGTAGAAATGACATTCTGCATTTCACTGAGGGTACAAAGAATGCCTGTCAGCTCCCTGACACTTGACCCAGGAGCACAATGCCCTGGTCATCCTGTCTGTATACAACATCACCTCAGGGTCTCCATCCATGACAATGCTGCCTTCTCCTATTTCCATGATGACATCTCTACCTGTGGTCTTGAGCACAGCCCAGGGCCCCATCATTTTCCCAGCAGAGTCTGTGTGAAGAAAGTTCCAGAGGCCTCAGGGCAGGCTCCACATCCTAGAGTTCGGGTGGGGGCAGGGGGTGGCTATGAAAACGAGCTGCCTGGTGATCCTGCCATGGAGAACCACATCCCTGCATAACATCTGTGCTTCTAGATCAGCCAAGCCTTCCAGGATGTTTACATGGAGTTCGCTGTTGAATTTCTGAGCAGAGCAATATTTGCGGAGTCTTAACACCCACCCACCACCTGTCCTTCACAAAAAGCAACTGATTCACTCACAAAAGCAGACAATGAGATGTCCCATGAGAAGATGCCTGAACTTTTTCCTTCCCTGAGTGTGTGCCCTCGCCCTTGCAAACATTGCTTGGTGCCAAGACAGTCTGCCCAGCATCTGCAGGACCACATATGGATGCTATGAACCAGGCTCTTCTCTCAAGTAGTCCAGCAAGTCGAGGTGCTGCTGCATTATTAGTATAGCTGCTGCACCAGCTTCACGTCAACCTGCTGGAAGCTCCTGCTGCTGGGTCTGAGCCTGTTCATCCTGGAGAAGAACATCCAGCACTTTGGTTCTTTACTGGATGGTCTCCAGAACATTGTCAGTGTGGCTTCTGGAGACCATCCAGTAAAGAACCAGTGTGGCTTCATCACAGTAGGAACAGGAACTGGGCTCCTTGTGTACCCCACCCAACACCCTTGTCTTTGTTGTCAGCCTTTTTGGGGAGAGGTTCCTTGGACCTCTGTTGTCTGCTTTTTCCTGTCTCAAGGCTAGGGGTTGGAAAGGGACTTCAGATAAAGGTGGCCTGGCACTGTGAAGGAGAACATACATATCAAGAAACAATATACAAGCAACATAAAAGGATAGTTAGGGTTAAGCTCCAGATATTTTCATTTCCTACCAAATAGACTGAAATGTTCTTTTTCCAGACACCTGTTCATATAAACTTTTTCTTATTACTCACATCAACAACGAGTACTGAGGTACCCCTGTATCTTATGGAGGATTTGTCCCAGAACTCATGATGAGTGTTGAAACCCACGAGTATGGAATAATGAAGCATTTTCTTTTGTAGGGTGGGCTCCCGATTCATAAAGTTTTAGCAAGTGCCACAAGTCCCGAGTAAGTACCGAGTGCTGAGACATCTTTTTTTTTTTTTTTTTTTTTTTGGTCAAAATGCACAAGTACAGGGTTTGAAGAGTTCTGAAGCCAACAAATACTGAAGTATGACTGTATTTTAAAAATATACAAAACTATATTTTAAATATTTTATTGATTATGCTATTACAGTTGTCCCATTTTCCTCCTTCATTTCCCTCCACCTTGCACACCCCCTCCAACCCACATTCCCCCCCTTTAGTTCATGTCCATGTGTCATAAGTTTTTTAGCTTCTACATTTCCCACACTATTCTTGCCCTCCCCCTGTCTACTTTCTACCTACCATCTATGCTACTTGTTCTCTGTACCTTTTCCCTCTCTCTCCTCCTCCCACTCCCCTGTTGCTAACCCTCTATATGATCTCCATTTCTGAGTTCCTGCTCCTGGTCTAGCTGTTTGCTTATTTCGCTTTTGTTTTAGGAGAGGTTGTTAATACCTGTGAGTTTGCTGTCTTTTTACTGTCCTATTTTTTTATCTTCTTTTTTCTTAGATAAGTCCCTTTAACATTTCATATAATAAGGGCTTGGTGGTGATGGACTCCTTTAACTTGACCTTATCTGGGAAGCACTTTATCTTTCCTTCCATTCTAAATAAAAGCTTTGCTGGATAGAGCAATCTTCAGTGCAGGTCCTTGCCTTTAAAGGCTTCAAATACTGCTTTCCAGCCCCTTCTTGCCTGTAAGGTCTCTTTTGAGAAATCCACTGACAGTCTGATGGGACTCCTTTGTAGGTGACTGTCCCCTTATCCCTTGCTGCTTCTAGAATTCTCTCCTTCATCATTACATTAGCCAAGATTAAAATGACGTGCCTTGATGTGTTCCTCCTTGGGTCCAACTTCTTTGGGACTCTGAGCTTCCTGGACTTCCTGGAAGTCTATTTCCTTTGCCAGATTGGGGAAGTTCTCCTTTACTATTTGTTCAAATAAGTTTTCCACTTGTTGCTCTTCCTCTTCCCTTTCTGGTACCCCTATAATTCGGATGTTGGGACGTTTAAAGATGTCCTGAGGTTCCTAAGCCTCTCCTCATTTTTTTTGAATTCTTGTTTCTTCATTGTTTTGTTTGGTTGTTTCTTTCTTCCTTCTGGTCCATTCCATCAATTTCAGTACCAGTTTTCTTCTCATCACTATTGGTTCCCTGTGTATTTTCCTTCATTTCACTTAGTGTAGCCTTCATTTTTTCATCTAGTTTGTGAGCAAAATCAACCAATTCTGTGAGCATCCTTATCATCAGTGCTTTAAACTATGCATCTGATAAGTTGGCTATCTCTGTAGCTTAGATGTATTTGCTCTGGGGCTTTGATCTGTTCTTCTGTTTGGGCCTTTGTTTTTTGTTTGTTTTGTTTTTGTTTTTGTTTTATTTTTGGTCTGGTTGTGCCTGTTACATATGAAGGGCGGAGCCTTAGGTGTTCTCCAGGGCAGGGCAACCCAGTCTCTGGGTTGTGAAGCTTTATGTGGGTGCGGGGTCCGAGAAAGAACAATGGTGCTAGCTCTGCTCTCATATTTCAGTCCCTTCTGCCACTTCCTACAAGCAAACTGGGCCCTTCTGGTGTTGGTTCCTGGGTGGGTGGGCTTGTGTACATTCTAAGACCCTGTGGGTCTCTCCAACAAACTCTCTTGAGAGGCTAGGAGTCTATCCTAGCAGCTCAACCCCCACAGGTGTTTTTAATCATTGTTTTGAGACTTTATTTCCCTGCGCAGGGGCCCTGTGTTGCAGGGGCCCTGTGTTGTGTGGTCTGTCTCACTCCCCAGCTTCACCTGGTCTATCTTCCTGCAAATGTGTGACCATGGTCATCCAGCCACCTTGAGCGAGTTGTTGGGTCTGCCTGCTACAACCCCGTATCTGGGGTCTGCCAGCTGCCCCTGTGCACCTGGGCCTGCTAGCCACTTTTTCCTATTGCGACCCCCTCTCTGCAGGCCACTGACTCTGCCCCTCTTATAGGTATAGATGAATGGTTGCCAGACTTCCATACAGTTCAATTTTTTCTGTCAGTTCTGTTTGTTTTTTTGTTTCTAAATTTTTGTTGTCCTTAATTTCAGTTGTGTGAGGAAGCACAGTGTGTCTACCTTTGCCTCCATCTTGGCTGGAAGTCTCACAAAGCTACTTTTTAATCCACTCATGTTTTCAACAAGAATTCATTGAATGCCAGTTATGTATGAGTATGGGATCATTTGAAATCTTTCTGATAGTTCCATATAATGTCATAAGTCTGGAGAAATATTTTATTGACTTGTTTATTGCCCTAAAAATTTGATATTGGCTGTCAAAATTTTTTATTTCCAAGCTAAATGAGAAGTGAATGAGATTCCCAAAATGCAGGACTTTTGTGTGTGTGTTTGAGAATAGAGGGGCAATGTTATGGAGAAAGTGTCCTGGGTGCATAAAGCACAAGTAACTACTTCCCATATAGCATAAATTTGCACATGAACAAGAGAAAACTTCAAATACGTCTTTTAAATCATTCAATAGTTCACTGAACTATGTAGCTAAGTATTTTATCGTTGGCTATGATTGAGACTCAACAATTTACTAACCAGAATTTACTGGCATTAGCATTAACAACAAAGGGATAATCATACTGGCATTAGCATTAACAACAAAGGGATAATCAAACAATAAAAGAATCTTCCCAGTCAGATACTTAATGCAAAATAGGTAAAAGCCAAATATCAAATACAAAAATGAAATCAAAATAAACTTTGAAATGGCTAGACATAAATCAAACTGTATTGCCAAGCTTCTGTGGAAATTTTTGGAAAAAATAGCTTAGCAAATACATCAGTTAAAGAAATTAGAAAAAAAATGTAACAAAATATAAAAATTTAAGAAACATGTAAATTAATATAGGAAAATGTATCTATGTGAATGAAAATCTGAGGATATAACTCATCAACAAAACCAAAATATTTTTATCAGAAAATGTATATAAGTGAAACAACTATATGGAAATTTGAATTAACTAAGAAAGAAGGGAGAAAAAATCAATATCACAAAAAGAAAGATAAACTTAAGACAATTTGATTTTTTAAAAATAAAAACCGTATAAAATTTAATAAGAATCTTAGAGATAAAATAACTAAATTCAGCAAAAATATAAACTACACCTCAATACAAATAGATTCCATGGATGTATTAATAATCTTACAAGATTATTGAAAATGAAGAGCTATTCCATATACACATTTGTGGTTATGCTTAAAGGAACAAGCCAAGATTGGTGAAGTGACTATGACTAGATATCCAGGAACTTTATTACCAATAAGCAGAAGGCAAAGGGAATGGTGTTACTACAACCTGGGAAAATTTAAGTCTGGAAAATAGAACCATTGCCAGGAGTTCCAGCTACTGGAAGAGAAATGGAGCCTCATAAAATATGCAGCCTTAGGAAGAACTGGGGAAGGGTACTCTTGCTTCATCTGTCACTTTCTTCTATCAGCAAAATGCAAACAAACCAGAGTGCAAGGAGCAACAGTCACGCTTCAATAACATAACCACAAAATGAATAAAAGCTGAAATGCAAATCTTCAAAATCTACAATTTCTAGAAAAAAATAGGGGAAAATCTCATTGACCTTGGCCTTGACAATGATTTTTTTTTGGGGGGATGTGACACCAAAAGCAATGGCAACAGAGGGAAATAACTGGGACTAAATCAAACTAAAAAGCTGCTGCACAGAAAAGGTAAAAAGCTGCTGCACAGAAAAGGAAACAGTCATCGTAGGGAGAAGGCAGCCTATAAAATATATGTGAGAAAATATTTACAAATGAGCTAATGAGGGATTAATATACAAAATGTATACACAGTGGTACAACTCAACAGCATAAAAATGATCTGATTTTTTAAAAGGGTAAAGAACCTAAATAAATGGTAATTTTTTATAAAAAACATACAAATTACCAACAGGTATATGAAAAAGTTCTATATAACACAAACTACCAGGAAAATGAAAATCAAAATCATAACAAGATGATATCATTTCATGCCAGTTAGAATGGTTATTATGAACAATACAAAAATAATTATTTGTGAGGATACTGACAGAATGTAAACTTTACATTCCATCATCAGAACACAAATTCATGCAGCCACTATGAAAAACAGTATGGAAGTTTCTCAAAAAACTAAAAACATAAGTATTGTGTGGCCCAGCAATTTGAGGTATTTTTTTTCTGAAGGAAGGGAAAACATTAACTCAAAACATATCTGCACCCCTATATTCATCACAGCATTATTCAAAATAATAACCAAGATATAGAAACAACCTAAGTACCCATGAATGGAAGAATGGACAAAGCAAATGCGGTATTCACACAATGTGCGCGCATGCGCAAGCGCGCGCCCGCGCACGCACACACACACAGAATGGGATAATATTCAGCCAAACAAAAGAGGGAATTCCTGTTATTTGTAACAACATGGATGAACCTGAAAGACATTATACTGAATGAAATAAGCTAGACGAAGTAAGACAAGTATAGTATGATCTCACTTTCTTGTGGAATCCAAAAAAGTCAAACTCTTTGGAGTGGAGTGTAAAAAGGTGGGAGCCAGAGCAGAGTAAAGGGAAAATGGAGAAATGGTCATTACAGGGGACAGAATTGCAATTATATGATGTAAAGTTCTGGTGATGGCAGTAGAGCATGATGACTATAGTTAAGATACTACTCTTATAGAAAGTTCAAGTACACAATATAGTATTATTAAAAGTTCAAGTACACAATATAGTATTATTAAGTGTTCTCAACACACACACACACACACACACACACGCGCGCGCGCGCGCGCGCCACCTGTTACATGATGGATGTGCTAACCGGCTTGATTGTGGTAATTAGTTCACAACGCATACATATATCAAGGAATCATGGTATTTATCTTCTCAGTTACACCTCAACAAAACTGGAAAAAATAAACTTTACCAAAAGATTAAAAAAACACATACAAGCAAGGCCACAATAGTCTGTTTTGTTAAATGTGGGAAATGGTGGTATTGTGTCATATTATTCTCTATGCTTTTGTTGTATTGGAAATAACATTACATATAAGTTCAATTAAAAAGTAAGATAATTTAAAAGAAAAAATAATGGAAAGGAAAATTTTATGAAAATTTCAAACATGCTTGCTGTAGGTTAAAATTTACATAATCAGGAAAATACCAGACTAAGTATTAAAGACAGATAGGCTTAGCAACTGATTAAATATGTGAAAAATTACCAAAATCAGTATTCTGTTATGCTACTTGGTAATTCTGATGGTCATATTAAGTAAGAAGCTTTGAAGATAATTAGTGTTATAGTTTTAAGGTATACAAGCTATAATTTAGAAATTCTTTTTTTCCTCAAAGCTAGTATGGCTCTTCAAAGTCAGTCTTCTCTCACCTAGTCCCTTTTTGCTACAGTGTGATTATTTGCCACAAACAGCAAACATAAGGAAAAGGGAGATTCTTTTCCCTGTCTTCCCTAATACTATGTAATTCTCCTCTCTCATGGACCAGAACAGGTCACACTCTTCCTGAAATAATCACTGTGAAGAGAATGTAATATTTGCTTTGAGATATTCATGTCCTAACCCTGGAGGTTAAGGTGGGGCAAACCCTAAACTTCATGGATGAGAAGGGGGAGGGGTGAATTTGAAAATGGAAAAGCAACATATCTTTGGAGAAAAAATGCATAAATGAAAGCTATAGAGCTAATCAAGTCACTTTCATCATAGTTTTTCTAAACTCACCATCTACAAGTCTCCCTGACTGTCTAAGCCGAATCTTTTCCGTTCCTTAGCACCGGTCTTCTGTCTCTGTTCCCAAGCATGGTTTACTACCCGTTAGTTGTCATAACCTCAGAGAGGCCTTCTATGCCATCTTATCTAGGTAGGCTGTCCTCAAAAACCATCACCATGAATTTTTAACAGAGCCTTGTATTATTTCCTATAAACCATATATCATAGTTTGCTCAATTATACATTGTTTCTGCATGAGCCTTAGGTAAAAAACTTTTTACATATCTCTTTGTTTTTGTTTGTTTGTCTCCTAATAGAAAATATCCTTCACAAGAGTTTTTTTTTTTTTTTTTTTCCTTCCTAGAGCTCCAGAACTTATTACAGTGTCAGGCACTTGACAGAGACCAAGGTGGTACTTTTGAATTAATCAGTAATAGGATAATGAAGTCTGTAATTGAGGTGGGGGAGAGAAGTGTGGAACACATGAACATCTATATTCTGGGAAAGGAAAGAGATCAGAAAATACTGTTCGTGAATACTAAAAACCTAATGTTAAGCAGGAAGGCAATATTCAAATTTAAAACAACTAAGAAATAATATAAGATGATGCACAGTCAAGTAGATTTATATATGTAAATGCATTGCTACCAAATTGAGTTTTAGTGAATATTATCTACTAAAACCCCCATATAAAAATTAAGAAAATAAAAGCCAAATGTAATAAATGACTGAGCTTTGCAATCAGCACAGCCTGTCTCAAAAAATTGTATTAATGTAGTGCACAAACTCACTATAGGAGCAGGCTGTGCAATACTAATCTATTTTAATTATATGATATATATTGTATGTATAAGTATGCAAATCATAATATCACATTGATTCAATTCAGTTGCTTATTCTAGTTACAACAACTTCATATACTTAAGAGAAAATCATATCAAACTATTTTCAATGATGCAATTTGCTGATTGGTTAGTACTGTTAAAATATCTCATATATGTACATCTTTCTGTGCATGCTTGTGCGTGTTTCAGGGTGGCTCGGAATCAATTTGGTATTTTCACTTGAGCACAACATCTATCATTCTATTTTAGCCATAGAATAGTTTTCTGTCCTATCAATTAAAATTGTGCTAAAATACAATTGATCTAACTCAACTCAAATTCATCTAAAATAATTTTTGATGATATTAAAATAAGTAATCTGACACTCGAGGGATATCTATTTATTTTAATATGAGACTAAATTGTTGCTATCTTAAAATATCACTTATCCATTTATGTGAGGGGTAAGAGGAGTTTCCCCTAATTTCACTGCCCAGATTCTAGAATATTCCATATTCCTACTCTATTTGGTCTTCCAAATTTATTTCCCATTTCTCTCCAAAATTACCTTTTCATCATACCCAGGTCAGCCTATTCATGTTCCCTTTAAACACACTATGGTAATTTCTGTCCCAGTTCTTCTTCTCCAAGTGTCACTATTTCTATGATTTTTTTTCTTTTTCTTATTTCTTACTGACTCCTGGTCTCACTAGCAATTTTCGGTATTCTTTTCTCCAGGTGCAATCCATGCAGTGGTATTCAATTTTCATTGTGGAACAATGTCTCCATTGAAACTAAAATGTTATGGCCACAGTGATCAATTGTGTATTTCAGAGTCATTCAAAGTTACAGAAAATAATTTAATACCATAAAATCTTGCCTTCTGAAAGAATGACTCACTAATGCTTTTTTTTGTAGCCCAAGGGTGCCCTTTATTCTAAATACAAACTTCCAGTACCTATAGCATAAAGGTTTCCAGCTAACTGATCATTCCAGTAAATCAGGGCTACATTTCAAATTGCTGTTGTAACAGATGGTTAAGATAAAAGGAGAATGGGAATAAAAGTTTCCTGTGCAGCAATTCCCTTTTTCAACTACTTTACTTGCTAAACTTACCTTCCTAAGATTGTAGGCCCCTAGGGTATGGGCTTGTCTTCTTTATGCCTTTTCTGTGGCTACACAAATGATAAATAATAATGTCTCACACATTATAGCAGCACAGTGCATTTCTACAGAACAGGCTAAGTTTTTTAAATTCATACACTTGACTTTCCAAAATATACTTTCTATTTTTTTTTTCTACTGGTTATCTTGTTGAGCTATATGGTAAAGTAAGGTGATTTTTTAAAATTGATCAAGGCCCTCACTTGATGAACTTTTAATTTGAAAAAATAACATGGGAAAACTGATGCAGACACTGACCAGCAGTGTCCACGTCAATGTGGATGAATTAAAACATACACACAGACTACCCAGTCTGGTGGAGGAATAAGGATGACAGCATGGTTTTTCTCTCAAGAGGAGCAAAAGCCGTGGCCTCCACCATGACAGGCCTTTATTCTAACAATCTCCTCACATTCCCAGTTGGTTTTCCTTCACTATCCCCAGGTTACAACAAAGGAGCCAATGCCCCTCATTACATCACAGAAGAAGGATATTAGCAAATGAATAGGCAGAAGTGGTTAAGCCAGTCATACCAGCCCCTGCAAGGCTCAGCATGGATTTTTAGGAAGTTACACTAAGCATTTTCAGGGCAAGGGAGTTTTTAGCAAAGAGCAAACTTCAAAACAGCTTGGGAATTGCAAATCTGATTACCCACAAGAGAACCTATCTGTGGGTGTGGGTCCTGTGCATCTCTGAGTGGGAGCTGGGCCCATGCCATGCGGAAGGGTCTGTTACAGAAAACCAACTTCTTTATAATTCTATTAGAAGAATTTATTATAGAAAAAATTCATTGGTAGTAAACTAATGCATTAGTAGTAAACTAATAGTAGTAAACTAAGAACTTTAGTAAACTAAGAACTACTTACTGATAGTAGTCAACTAATTAGTTGTAAAGTAAGAACTTCTTATTGATTCTTTATTTAATTGCAATTGGACATGATTCTAGAATGCATTGTGTGATCTTTCTCATTTTTCTGCTTTAAAAGAAATCTAAATTTTCTCCAACATATAAGTCAATTTATAATTTACTTGGAATATATATAGAGACTTTCAATATTTCACTATGTATTAATAAGAAGTGGTTTTTGGCTAGTGACCAGCACTATTTAAGGGATAGGTCTATGTTAGAGTTTTACATAAACAGATATTCTTCATATTCTTTATGCCTCATCTATTATGTGTTTCTAAATGAATAGATGAATCAAAAAACCTTTAAGAGCAAAACCATGTGGCTATCATGTGCTCAAAGAGAGACTACTTACAATATATAGTAATGATATTTAAAAAGTTGGGAACAAAGAGGGAGTATTCTATGCTCTTCCTATAGCCCTTAGCCATGGTGGACACAAATTAATAAATACATATATACCTCAACACAAAAAAAAAAAAGAAGACCAAAAATTTAATTCTATAACTGTTGCATTGTTATCATTTTTGGTTTCCCTTGTATGATCTGTCCTAGTATAAACACCTTCTGTCTAACTATTTACCTGCCTATTTAACATCCAATTATGTCTCCATGAGGCCAAATATTAAACTGGGGAGAACAGTCTGTGCTCACGTTAATTAGGGAGGTCAGGAATGCTGTCCATCATAATTAAATTCTTAGTTTTACTAATATATTTGGCTCACAATGAGCCCACGTGGAATCTTTTTTATGATGTGGATACATTGTACCTCTCAAGAAATTCAACATCTGAGACATTAAAGCCTGTATAATATAACAATAATTTAGAAAAAAGCTAAATACACCAATGAGGATTTACAACTAGATGTCACTCACCACACATGAATCTTTCATTTCAAATTATTTTTATCTGCATCCGGAAATTTATATTTTCCTATTCACTAGCAGGGCAAAATAAAATCATAAAAAAATTATTATTGTTTTCTCATTTTTGAGTAATTTATATACTTTCCCTTTCAATCCATTTATAATCTATCCTATTTAGTATTGTTTTCCTCCACTATTTTGGCCCATTATAACTCAATTTGTTTTTAAGATGTTTGCTTTAAAAAACAAACAAAGCAGTAGCAATATAGTGAAAGGCAGTGAACTGCTGAGGTGATAAGTTTGTTTTCAGTTCTCATAAGGTCATTGAAAGGTCTGTGTATAGGAAAGCTACATCAGCAGATGTACTCTACACTGTTGATCAAAGAGCACTAGTAAACCACATTGTAAACAAAACAAACCGGTCAACAATCTATTCTGCTGTGCTGTTCTGATTTGACTACATTCTGCAAATAAGTTGCTTATTCCTTTATGGCTTCTCACCCTTTTATTTATTTTATGTCTTGGTGAAGAATTTTTAACCACACTGGCAGACAAAATTTGTGCATAAAGGTAACAGAATAAAAACCTGATGCTGAATGCTAAAATGCAAGTTTCCCAAGACTCAAGTTGCCTTCAAGGACATGCTTGAGGAAATATACAATACATATTAGCATGAAATTAGTAAATTGTGGAGTCATTTAGTATCAGTTAAAGCAATATAAACAATATTGCAACTGGAGAACTGTGTCTCTCCTTTGTTAAGAATGATTGCCTAAAGTTGCAATATATGGCTGCCCATAGTTTAGTGAAGCAATTTGAAAAAAAAAAAAAAAACACAGAAAAATGATTTCCAGAACTGAAAATTAGGATGAAAATACTGAATAAAACTGGCTCTCTTAGTAGTCCCATTCCCAGGAATGGATGCTTACACTGCTACAGAATTTCTTTGATACTCATGACAAACAAACTAATTACTGTAAGCCTCATAAAGGCTAATTTTATATTATTCATTGGAAAAAAACAGTGAAAGCTAGAGTTATATGTAGATGCTCTATAGATGTCCTACCATAAAAACAAAATCATTAATAGTTTGTGTAACTTACAGTTAAGTTTGTTGTTCTGCACATTATTAATGAAAAAAGAGGTAGGAATTGAACAAAGTCTGAGATAAGGCAAAGACTGGCTGAGAGTTTATTTGTATTTTGTAAGATTCTATTTGATGCAGGGGACAAAATATTTTGGGGAGGCAGAGAAAGAGAGATTAAGATATTTCAAGTTATTAGCTTTTTAGCAGCAGAGCAGATTCTTCAAAAAGGCATTTTTAAGGAAACAGTTAAAACCACTATCTTTATTTATAATTAAAACATGGGAGAAAAACTGGTGAAAGTTTTCCAGTAAATACCTTGATTGTTCTCAAATAGAAAAACCTCTTAAGGGGTATTACTACCACATCTTGTTTGCAGCTATAATTACTGGGTAAATCAGGCTCTTCCAAATTTGTGCTCATTAAATCCTATAAACTGTTTTCAAAATACATGCTGAATACGATGTACCACACCATCTCCATATCAAACAACCAGAAAAAGGGTGCACCTACAAAAACAGCCTCCTCAATGACCACAAATCCTTTTACTTCATTATTTGTTCCTCACTTAACAGCCTGCTCAGTTCAAAATATCTGAGTTTCGTTAACTCAGTTCTTGCACAATACATTTTTGTGTCATACCACTGCTTCTAGGATAAGTTCCAAGAATCTTTCAATTATCCCAGCATTGATTTCTATTATTTTTCTACTCTCATTTTATACTCACACTGGCTGAATTTCAGTTACTGGGATGTGATCTTTACGTATCTTAATTTTTGTTCCCTTCCCCTTGGAGTAATTGATTCTCTGCCAACCACCCTTTCCTTTCTTAGTTAACTCTAACTTATACCTTATGTCTAAGTTGAAATGGCATTTCTCAGTGCCATGTTCCTCCAAAACTCATGATATCATGCATTTCATTTTAGCACTCATCACAATATTAAAGAATTTTTTGTGCAATTATTTTCACTGAAAATATCATTTCTTTTCTGGACTCTACACTCTCTCTTCCTCTTCCTCCCTACCTCTGTGTGTGTTTATTTCACTGCGTCCTCATATGTAAGACACACAGTCTCATTGTTATCACACAATAAAAGTCCATTGTGAAAATAAATGATAAATAAATAACACTCACTGTAGTTAGAAAGCATAGAGTATTAATACTTTATATTTCATATTAGTAGAGAATAACACAGATATAAACTTTGGAGTAGGAGATGATTTAGTTTGTTTACATATTTCTGAAAAAATCTTACTACATTTCTAGAAATAGATTGATTGCCTATTAACCATGATACAAGTAGATAGCAATCCAAATCAGTTTTAAACCTATTTATAAAATAGGCAAAATACTTTTCTCTCTGAACATACTTTTTGCACACCAACCAGTAAATTACAGCTACTTTTTATTAAAGTTAGCCAATCACAACTCTCTTCACTAGATAGACCTCTTGGTGCCAACCAATCAGCAGAAATCTGACCTGAGTAATCATGCATCTATAGATGATATCATCCCACTGATGCCTTTGAAAGTTCACAATCCAAAAATGTTATATTTTCTAAAAAAGAAATTGTATAAGATGAGAAATCTGTTCTCAGATTCAAGGATAATATACCTGACTGGCATAACGCTTGCTTGAAATAACAAGGAGTAAACTTAGCTGGTAGTTTACTTATTTCAGGTAGTCAGTAGTGGTCTCATTATGTTCTGACAGTCCTGAATCACCTACTATTGTATTTATTTTACAGAAGCAGAAAATGAGGATCACAGAAGATAAGTGACTTAACTGAGTTTGCAAAGATAATAACATAACCACATGGGAACATTGATCATACTGTAAATATAATTATTTAATCACTATACTATATTGATATACATGTCCTTGATAAATTCACCTTATCTAAGATTTGAAAAGCAGGGTATCTGCCTGCCCAATTATTCTTAAGAGCATGAAAGCCAACAAAACAGAGGAGATAATAATAATGAGAAATATCCGGAAAACAAAACAAAAAAAAAATAGCACATTGAAATTAGAAAAAAGTACATCTGTTATAAAAATTAATATAAAAGATTTAAATTTATAAATTTAAAGTGAAATACCTTCAGTTTTTATAAATTACACATAAAACCAGAGTAGTTGGATAAAATGATAAACTTACAATAGATTTAAATGGTAAAATAGATGTAGTTGGTGGAGAGAATGAAATAAATAAATTCAACTGAATATTAGTTTGACATCATTAGACAATGTGGTGATTTAAGGTAAATATTAATAAATACATGATAGTTATAAATATTCAAGCTAAAAACATCACACCAAAAATATTTTAAAATTTCAGGGGAAAAGTAAAAACAAAAGTAGTGGGTGAATTTTTGTACACTAATATTTGTAGAAATGATACATTGTTAATGTTAAATTATAAAGAAAACAAGGAATTTACAGATATTTTTAATAAAATAAATATTATAAAATTGAGATATTTCAAATAAACTTTTAGATTAGATACATAGATTTATCTCTCTATTCTTCTATGATTCCAATAAAACAAAAGTGAATGCATCTAAAAAAGAATAAGCACAAGGATAGATATAGGAAGCAAAAATAACCACAAATAAGAAATACCAACAGCCCTAGCTGGTGTGGCTCAGTTTATTGAGCACTGGCCTGAAAACTGAAAGGTCACTGGTTCGATTTCCAGCCAGGGCACAGGGCTAGGTTGCACGTCTCCAGTTGGGGACATACAATAGTCAACCAATCAATGTTTCTCTTGTAAATCAATGTTCATCTCTCTCTACCTCCCTCTCCTCTCTCTAAAAGTAAATAAAAATAAGATCTTAAAAAAGAAATACCAACAAAGTTTGTAAGCAGAAAATGCACAAGTAATAAATGACATAGGGTTACCCTTATCTCCTCATCTGATGAATGCTAAATTAGTGGTCAGGATTAGGTGAAGGGTAGTCCAAGGATCCTGTAGATTTCTTATACAGAACTCCCTAAAAATTCTCAATGGTTTGGGGCCACTGCACCTCTGTAAGTATGTGTGCAAAGGAGAGATGCTGAGAACAGTACTGTCTGATAATTTGTGAAGAGAATTGGTATCCCTGTTGCTAGCTGAAGAATCGTCCTACTTTACTCCTGTTGGAAAAGGAAATTTACTTCCTAGGAAAGGTGAATAAGAGAAAGTATTTTGGGATCCTGCTGAAGGTGGAAGAGGTGCCTTACTTCATAAAACTCCCTTTCTATACCTTAAACCCATTCATCTCACCAGGTCAAACTTAGAGCCCTCTTTAGGAAACTGACCAATTCAAGATAAAAAGCCCAAAGACACAGATTTAGGTAAAAATGGACATGGGAATCAGTGTTCCACATAATGCAACCTGGTATCACTGTGCACAGTGGGTTTAAAGGCCTATCAGTGGACAAATCTGTTCATACATCTAAGCTTTCTGTCAACATTTAATGCCTAGTTAATAAGTGTAAAGAGAAATCACCAAGAATTATTAGATGTTGAGAAACACCAAAAAAAAAGACAGATACAACAAAAAATATATAACTCATTTGAATAATTTATTTATATGACAGTATATTCCTGCATATATCCTGATAAGAATAATTATATGATTGGAGACTTTACAACACTAATTTAAAGCATATCTTACATACCACACAGCTCAAGAAATATCATCAGTGTATTTTATACTTTCAAAAGCCACACTATATGAAAATTCATTCCATAGATTACAGTCATTAAGCTCTATTGGACTGAAGTGTCAAAAAAAACATTTTTCTGATTTGACAAGTTCATGTTATTTATTGTTGAATGATGTATCAGGATGTTTCTGTCAGGTGTGTAGCAATATTCATTATTCTCATTAGTAATCAATAACTTGACTGGCAGGCAACTCTCAGAGAGACAGGATATTTAACTGCTTGCTTTGCCATACTACATCATTTAACTATCTGTCAAGCTTCTTTAATATGACAGCACAGAAAATGCCACAAACAGTGCTTCATAATTAGCTTCTATTTCCTTTTCATATTTTTGGTTTTTTTTTTTTGTGAGAGGCAGTATATCTTATTACAATATGTCATTCTAATACCTTGTAGCCTGTTTCATATTTTAAGATGTGTTTTCTACTTTAAGAGTGGGAGGGAGAGTAAGATACATCAACATAATTCCCAGACTCCCCAAAATATCTGCTTGTAATTGCTAAATGTTTAAGTTATAATATTTATTATTTCCAACAGTCTTTCAAGTCATGGTATTGGAAAAATCTTTTTACATGGTTTACATATTGTTGTAATGCAATGGATGAGTTGTGGTACCATTTTGTTTTGCTTGTTTCATCTCTAACCCTGAACTCAACACTGAAAAGTTCATATTTTGAAAAATCAGATTAAGTATTTTCATTTAGGAATTTGGTATCAGAAGTAAAAAATACTGGTTTCCAAAATCTATTGCTTATAATCTATTGTTATGGAGTGTGGGTTGACTACAGTTAATGAAGGTTTGGATTACCATTGGAGAAATATCCTATAAATCAAACTCTGTAAAATCAAGTATATCTTTGTTAACCAGACACAATTATGAGAAAATTCTAAAATTATTAGAAAATATAAAAATTTGAAGAAATTCAAATACAGAAAGCAATCATCTCTCAAACTAGTAAAGGAATAAATAAAATGTATTTTGAATGCTACTAACTTAGCATTTCAATCACCAAAATCTTAATGTGAATCATATTCTTGTACATTTATACGACTCTGATGTCTCCCCTCTGTCCTATGTAGGCCCCCTATGGCCAGTTGTTTTAATATGCTATAAAATAAATTCAACCAAGTATGTTTGAATATCTAAATGACTTTATTAACCAATTCAAGAATGGGCAGCTTGCCATCTAGCAACCAGAAGGGTGCTCTGGGGAGGCTGTAGGAAAAAAGGTAGGGCAGGGAGCTATTAAGAAAAGAAAGGGTTATGATTAGACTAGGATATCTTCTGGGGGAAGGAAAAAGTACAGGTTTTTCTCAAGCAGATTACCTTTTCTCTCCAGGGGATGGAGAGGATCCCTGTAAGATTACTGGTGCTTAACCCCCAAAATTGAGACTGGTTGATAATGTTTACATTTCTGGGATTGGTTGAAACTGCAATTATATCAGAATTAGGTCAGATATTAAGTCTAGATTTCGTATAGGCATGAAGTATGAATTGATGCCATTTTTGTTCTCTGAATTTCTCTGTAACAAATAAATATATCAGATCATAGCATCTTTTTATTTGAACTTACCAGTGAATTGCCGTTACAAATTAAGTAATAAATTTCCTTGTTCCCATAGCCTGCAAGGCTGCACACAGAGTGGATTTGGCTTCCATATTTCATCATCTCCACTAATAAGGAAGCACAGACACTTAGGCTTCCGTACGACCTTATTTCACAGCAGTTGTACTTGCTCTTCTACTATGTGTTTTTCCCACAGAAGTGGTTTTAATTTACTGTACGTGCTTCAGATTAATATTCAGATCTGGTCTAATGGCAGAGAGATGCTCGATGCCTCTGGCTGAAACACATCAGCCCCAAACAAGCCTTCCCGGGTCCCCAGCGGCAGAAGCATACTCCCCAACTGGTTACAGGTGACCTTAAATTACATCTTACAGGATCAGAGGATTTCTGATCAGAAACAGAACCCATGGTGGAGACTTATTCCTTACAGATCCGGTCTCATGGCAGAGACATGCTCCTTGCCTCAAGCTGAAACACATCAGCACCAAATGACCCTTCTTGGGTCTTCAGCGGCAAAAGCATACTCCCCAACCAGTTACAGATGACCTTAAATTAGGTCTTACAGGTACAGAGGATTTCTGATCAGAAATAATACCCATGGTGGGGACTTGCTCCTTACACTACTGGTCTCATAGCAAAGACATGCTCCTTGCCTCTGGCTGAAACACTTATCAGCCCCAAATGACCATTCCTGCATCCCAAGCGGCAAGGGCATTCCCCCCAACATGTTTCAGGTGACCTTAAATTTGGTCTTACAGGTTCAGAGGATTTCTGATCAGAAACAGAACCCATGGTGAGGACTTGATCCTTATAGATCCGGTCTCAAAGCAGAGACATGCTCCTTGCCTCTGGCTGAAACACTTCTCAGCCCCAAAGGACCCTTCCTGGGTCCCAAGCTTCAAGGGCATTTCCCCCAACAGGTTACAGGTGACCCTTCTGAGGTCTTACAGATACAGGTTTTCTGATCAGAAACAGAATCCATGGTGGGGACTTGGTCCTTACAGATCCGGTCTCATGGCAGAGACATGCTCCTTGCCTCAGGCTGAAACACTTCAGCCTCAGATGACCCTTTTGAGTCTCCAGTAGCAAAAGCATGCTCCCCAACCGGTTACAGGTGACCTTAATTTAGGTCTTACAGGTAGGTAGGATTTCTGATCAGAAACAGAACCCATTGTGCAGTCTTGCTCCTTACAAATCTGGTCTCATGGTAGAGACAAGCTCCTTGCCTCTGGCTGAAACACTTATCAGCCCCAAATGACCCTTCATGGATCCCAAGCGGCAAGAGCATTCCCACCAACAGGTTACAGGACAGCTTTTTGAGGTCTTACAGAGACAGGATTTCTGACAGAAACAGAACCCATGGTGGAGACTTGCTCCTTACACATCCCGTCTCCTAGCAGAGACATGCTCCTTGCCTGTGGCTGAAACACATCAGCCTCAAAAGACCCTTCTTGGGTCTCCAGTGGCAAAAGCATGCTCCACAACCAATTACAGATGACCTTAAATTAGGTCTTACAGGTGCAGAGGATTACTGATCAGAAATAATACCCATAGTGGAGACTTGGTCCTTACAGATCTGGTCTCATGGCAGAGACATGCTCCTTGCCTCAGGCTGAAACACTTATCAGCCCTAAATGATCCATCCTGGATCCCAAGCAGCAAGGGCATTCCCCCCAACAGGTTATAGGTGACCTTAAATTAAGTCTCACAGGTTCAGAGGATTTCTGATCAGAAATAATGCCCATAGTGGAGACTTGCTCCTTACACATCCGGTCTCATGGCAGAGACACGCTCCTTCCCTCTGGCTAAAATACTTATCAGCCCCAAAAGACCTTTCCTACATCCCAGGTGGCAAGGGCATTCCCCCCAAAAGGTTACCAGTGACCTTAAATTAGGTCTTACAGGTACAGAGGATTTCGGAAGAGAAACACAATCCAAGGTGGGGACTTGCTCCATACAGATCTGGTCTCATGGCAGAGACATGCTCCTTGCCTCTGGCTGAAACACTTATCAGCCCCAAAGGACCCTTCCTGGGTCCCAAGCTTCAAGGGCATTCCACCCAACAGGTTACAAGTGAACCTTCTGAGGTCTTACAGATACAGATTTTCTGATCAGAAACAGAATCCATGGTGGGGACTTGATCCTTAAAGATCAGTTCTCATGGCAGAGACATGCTCCTTGCCTCAGGCTGAAACACATCAGCCTCAAAAGACCCTTCTTGGGTCTCCAGCAGCAAAAGCATGCTCCCCAACAGATTACAGATGACCTTAAATTAGGTCTTACAGGTTCAGAGGATTTCTGATCAGAAACAGAACCCATGGTGGGCATTTGATCCTCACAGATCCAGTCTCATGGCAGAGACATGCTCCTCGCCTCAGGCTGGAACACATGTGCCCCAAATGACCCTTCTTGGGTCTCCAGTAGCAAAAGCATGCTCCACAACCAGTTATAGGTGACCTCAAATTAGGTCTTACAGGTACAGATGATTTCTTATCAGAAATAATACCCATAGTGGAGACTTGCTCTTTACAGATCTGGTCTCATGGCAGAGACATGCTCCTTGCCTCTGGCTGAAACACTTATCAGCCCTAAATGATCCTTCCTGAATCCCAAGCAGCAAGGGCATTCCCCCCAACAGGTTACAGGTGACCTTAAATTAAGTCTCACAGGTTCAGAGGATTTCTGATCAGAAACACAATCCATGGTGGGGACTTGCTCCTTACAGATCTGGTCTCATGGAAGAGACATGCTCCTTTCCTTGGCTGAAAAACTTATCAGCCCCAAATGACCCATCCTGAGTCCCAAGCGGCAAGGGCATTCCCACCAAGAGTTTACAGGCCACATTTCTGAGATCTTACAGATACAGGATTTCTGATCAGAAACACAATCCATGGTGGGGACTTGCTCCTTACAGATCTGGTCTCATGGCAGAGACATGCTCCTTGCCTCTGGCTGAAGCACTTATCAGCCCCAAAGGACCCTGCCTGGGTCCCAATCGGCAAGGGCATTCCGCTCAACAGGATACAGGGGACCTTTCTGAGGTCTTACAGATACAGGTTTTCTGATCAGAAACAGAATCCATGGTGGGGACTTGGTCCTTACAGATCCGGTCTCATGGCAGAGACATGCTCCTTGCCTCAGGCTGAAACACATCAGTCCCAAGTGATCCTTCTTGGACCTCCAGCAGCAAAAGCATGCTCCCCAACAGGTTACAGGTGACCTTTTGAGGTCTTACAGATACAGGTTTTCTGATCAGAAACAGAATCCATGGTGGGGACTTGATCCTTAAAGATCAGGTCTCATGGCAGAGACATGCTCCTTGCCTCAGGCTGAAACACTTCAGCCTCAGATGACCCTTTTGAGTCACCAGCGGCAAAAGCATGCTCCCCAACTGGTTACAGGTGACCTTAATTTAGGTCTTACAGGTAGGTAGGATTTCTGATCAGAAACAGAACCCATTGTGCAGTCTTGCTCCTTACAAATCTGGTCTCATGGTAGAGACAAGCTCCTTGCCTCTGGCTGAAACACATCAGTCCCAAATGACCCTTCCTGGGTCCCAAGCGGCAAGGACATTCTCCACAACCGGTGACAG